>JAQISU010000277.1:3970000-4332500 GCA_029339505.1 Unio delphinus
TTAGTTGTAACTATATTTCATCTCAAAATATAACACATCATAATTATACAGTCTGATTATGGATCCCAAAAGACTGGTATTAAAACAGGAATGAAGACTTCGTTTACAGCCTCTATTTACATACAGTCACCTGACCTATGTTACAACAGAATGCCATGTGTGCGGGTTATATTTAATTGAAACATTCAAAAATATCGTCAAGTTTGCTTCCAGAAAATTCTAATTCTAATCGAGGCTGTGTTTTGAATTCAAATTCAAGTAAACGGCTTTAAAACATACAAATAGGTACCGGTAGACTAAAACTCAATCACAGATAAAGGTCAGCATTCAGTATAAATTAACTTAATGTTCCAGCACAGAAAATAAGACTCATCATGATGTTGATAGCTAGTTTCTACCTCTGTAAAACAACATCCTTACAGGATGATTCCTCTCAATAATGAATATTTGAAAACTAAATATTTACCGGAGAACAAGTTTATACTGAACAAAGTAAAGGTAAATGGAGTTCTAGTGCCTAGACAAGATCATTCAATCCGCATGTGTACTGACAACAGAAACGTTAGCAGTGTCGCCAAAACAGATTAATTTCCAGTGCCAAGATTTGATGATAAATAGCATATAACTTGTTATACTTGTTTGTTTTGGAATTCATTCCCTGCACTGTCAGAAGATGTACTCCATCAAAATTCTGTTTATTAACTAGTATATATTGGACATCTTCAGGCTGATTTTACAAGCACATGGGAGCAACCATTAAAATCAGCTGTGTGATTCGATTCGATCATGCACGATTTCCACACCCACAACATGCAAATATATTTCAGCAACAGCTGATGTGAGTAGCATAGATATATGCTAACATTCGATCGATCGTGTCTGTTGCAAATTATGGGCAGCCGTCGCCGCCAAAATTACATTAATCAAATGATCTGGTATGAAATCAAATGATTTAACCTAGCAAATGAAATGATCAATCCAGATTCCAAATGATGTGGTGTCACATGAAATGATTTAACGAACAAAACCGAATGATGCTTGTAAGTTTCAAATGACGTGGTATTAAATGAAATGATCAAGTGTGAAATAAAATGATTTAACCAAACAAACGGAATGATCAATTCAGATTCCAAATGATGTTGTGTGATATGAAATGATGTAGCATGAAATGAAATGATTGAACCCCAAAAATGAAATAATGAATTCAGATTTCAAATGATGTGGCGTTAAATGAAATGATCTGGTATTAAATAAAATGATTTAAAGAACAAAACGGAATGATGATATATGCTTCCAAATGACATGCTATTAGATAAAATGATGTAGTCTAACATGAAATGATTTAACTCAACAAATGAAATCATGAATTTAAATTCCAAATCATCTGGTATTAAATAAAATGATTTAAAGAACAAAACGGATTAATGAAATCTGGTTCCAAACGATATATTATTAAATGAAAGTACGTAGTATGAAATAAAATGATTTAACTCAACAAATGAAATGATGAATTCTGCTTCCAAATAACGTAGTATTAAATGAAATTATGTAGTCTTGAATTAAATGATTTAACCCCAAACTTGAAATGATGTATTCAGATTCCAAATGATCTGGCATTAGTTGAAATGGTCTGAAGAGCAGAATGGAATGATCAGCTCATATTCCAAATGATGTGGTATTAAATGAAACGTATTGAAAGCAAACCATCTGATCAAACTACGAATCAACTAGCGTAAATCCAAACAATCACAGGGGGGCGCTGTTATCTATGACGTATGATGTCAGCACCCCGAAACAGAATCGACGGTCGTATTTACTGCATTCAGCTGAGATTTTTGCATAAGACAGTTGCAGAGCAAAGCAAAGGCAAGTATTTCTTTTCGTATTTTATAAACAAGAGCCACGTTTTCCAATCAGCATAAAGTGATTTTATCCACATTAATGAATGTGCGTGTATTTTTTTCTTTCTTCAAGTTCTGCGCGAGTTTCTTCTGCTTCAACAAAGCGAGATCTATCAACTAAAGAGATTAAATCTTGATTTTATTTGATCAACATGTCTCATGTTACCGGCCATACGTGCATAAGCATTATTCGTCCAAGTTCTATATGTAAGAAATCTTCTTTTTCCTACTGTTTTTTCTCTCTTTTTGTTTTCTTCTGGGATAATCGAAACTAATTTTATTAGAAATCATGATTCGCGACTCTTAGTGCATTTAAAACACCACACTTCTTTCCAAAAGTATTAAAATGGAAGGGGAGGGAGGCTTTGTCATACATTTTGAAAGACTAATACGTGACCAATACACATTTGCCTTCTTGGAGTGTTTTATGGCGAAGAAGAAGCACATATCATGCTTGAATGAACCCAAAATTTAGCTAATGAGTACTGATGTATGAAAATAACAACGAAAGGCGATGGATACTGGATTATATCAAATTTATAAAAAAAAATAAAACAGCATCACCGATTTGTGAGTGATACCCTTAGGGTAATACATCAACGTAAATAAATCGTCATATATGTGTTGTATTATATATCAAAAACTTTCGTTGCTTTCTCCCCGAAAAGGGATTGAAATTTTCCATCAAGCAGACGTGATGGAAAAAAGGTTTGTTAAAGTGGATATTGTCATCAATCTATCGTTAAGATATGTCATTTTTGTTTATTTATTGTCATTAGTTCTCAACTGGACGGTTGCAGAATTCTTTTATAAAATCTCATTGGCGTTCCATTTCTGATTAGCTTGTTCACTGTAGAGTCATGCTTCCGTTTACTATTGTGTCACAAATTGTTTTATTTCTTTATTTATATATTTTCCCCTTTATTTTATTGTATTGTATTACAGTTTCAAGACTCTCACTTTCGAGTCCTGCTCCTGAATTTTCATTTTTCAAATATTTTGTTTGGTATGTAGTTATGCATGAGCCAAAGTGACCATGATGACGTTATTAATTACATCAACTCATGCGGGTTCTATTTAGATAGCAAGCTTCGGTTGCTTTTGCCCTGGGATGGGATTGAATTTTTTTTTCCAACATATGGACATGATGGAAAATATGCAGATCAAAAGAATCTCTGGTGTAATTTTACTAGCAACCTAAGATGGTTTTCCGGAGACAATATGACTTTTTGGTTTGTTTCTTTGTAGGCCTGATAAGGAAAATTGTTGGCTAAGTTTCATTAGCTCTTGATTAGCCCTATGTTTAAGAATATTTTTTTATTTGGCTCTATTTCCTGGTCATTTACTGCTAATTCTCCCCTGTGGTATTTAATATTAATCAATCGTATGTGTCCTTATGTTAGTCTCTCCTGCGTTAACCGTTTCTCATTAGTTTGTAGGTTGATGCGGGCACGCTTTTCGGTCTTGCTTGGTAATTTAATCACCGCCTGCTGTCTTCTATTTGTCATCAGCTGCTGGGATTTCGGTCCAGTTTCTCCTTCACTTTGTTTTAGAGTAACGGTCAATCTCTCTGGCTGAAATCGATTTCCAATCATTTTCTTGTTGTGCTGTACTGTATGTACACCTTATTGTGCTGTAATGTGTGTACACCCTTATTGTGCTGTACTGTGTATAGTCTTAGAATTTTTGATGGGGTATTTATGTTTCCTTAGTGTTATGTAAAAAGGTTGTTCGTCAGAGCCTGTTTTTTTTTCTTCTTCGCCTTGCTCAAAGTTATTTCCTATGTATTTTTGTTTCCTTTGCTTGAGGTCGCCTAGGTCTCAGTATCTGTTATATGTAGTGGTGCTATATTGTGTGCATGCTATTTGATATATATGCTTGAGACATAAATTTTAGATTCAGTGTTATTTTTCCCAATTGTATTTCTTTTCTACTAATTTGGATTTAGGACCCGATATATATTATTATGTTATATTCGATTAAATTTTTTTTGTTTTTTTTTAATTCTGACGATAAAAAGGTGTACTATTTTTATTTTCCTCTTTTTTTTTCTTCTTGGGAATTTTTTTATATATTCTTTTAATCTCGTGCTAATATGTGTCGTTTCTCGTGGTAGTTCTAGGAGTATCAATAGGTAGGTTACGCTCGATTCAAGGTCCACACCTCTATATTTTCATTATGTTTCTCCTGAGTCGGGTTAGGCCTCCTTTTTATTAATTTATCTAAATATTTTATTAGAAAGAATCCAAAAATTGTTTATTTTCCATCTGTGGGTTGGTCAAACCATACAGTACGGGAGCTGTATGGTTTTAAGATTGATAAAGAGTTAGTAAAATATTAACCTATGAATTAGCCCCTGTTTGTGTTTTATATCTGTACTTGGTCTCTTTATGTTTTACATGGGGTATTTTTTCAAAACTCTTTCACGTGTCTGTCCACTTCCCGTTGCGACATGTGATTTAGCCCCATGATGTCATAGTCTTTATTTTCCCCAGGTATATTTTGTCTATATAAAAGAAAGAAAAAAGAAGAAAAACAACAACAAAAAAAGATAGAAAAAATTAATCACTCTTTTTTTCCCCTTATACTTCTGTTTACCTCTTTATCACAATTATTTGCCCACAGGACATCATGGTGTCTACTATGTACTCTGTAATTTTGTATAATTTTTTTTATTTATTGCAGTCTTTATATATTTGATTTTTAATATCTCCTCCCTTTGCTTATTTCTTATATCACTTTCAATTTACATGTTTTCCTGCTCTCGCACTGTATCATTGTGTGTAGTTTACTAAAAGTGGCTTATTTTACACAGATGACATTTTGTCGATACTCTGACCATGTCACGTCTCACTGCTACCTCTCCTATCAACCAGGCATTGTGCATGTATTTCAAGCAGAGGCTTTGTATTTTTATGGAGCGTAATTTTGGTCCAGTGCCCCCCATGCTCTTTTCCAGTTAATCTCTATGTTCTCCTGTTCTACTTTACATTTAGTGTTGTTTTTTTTTCTCCCTCTCTTAATGTATCTATATGTTAGTTTTTCCTCCTGTTCCCATAAACTTTTTATATCCCTATATTTGGTTAGTATTTCTTTGATATGTCTCAATTTTCTTGGTATTCCCCCCCCCCTCCCCCCAATCCGTTTCTCCTTGTGAACCCAAACCAGTAGATGTATATTCTATCCCAAATTTGATGTTGGTATTGCTTTAATCTTTTTAAATCTATTTATAATATTTGCAGTCTTAATCAAAAATGGGGTTGGAGAGTGCTTGTCCTCCTCTCTTGTGCTCCATATAAAGTTTCCCTCTTGACGTAGCGTGTCTTATAATCACATATGTAATTAATAATCTCCTTATCTAGTTCTTTATAAATTTTTATTTTCTATGTCAATAGACTTGGTACTAACATTTATATACGCGTACATGTACGTTTTGGACACTTGGGCCCGTTCCATTAGACATAATGGCGTAAGTGCCCAGGTGTTCACATTCGTTTATAATTTCTGTTTCATATTTTTATAGTTTTCTTGTTCTTCTCTTATCCAAAAATAAATGCACAATGCATTCACTCTTTCTTTTTTTTAAACTGTGGTGGTAATCCTGATTGATTTCCTCTCCAGCTCCCTATTTTCAGTATTAAAGTTTTTTCATGATTTATTTTTTACCCAGAGGTCTTCCCAAATTTGTCAAATTCCTTCACTAGATGTTTAAAGGAATTTTGGTCTTTAATAAAGTTCGTATAATCGTCTGCAGGATGTAGCCTTTTTATTTTTTAGTACTTATAATTTCAATTGCTGTCAGTCTAATAGCATAGATAGCATTCCACATAGTCTGGAGTTATGTTTTCAGCAATCTCGTGATTTAAAAGTGATATTTTAAAAATAACATACGAACGTCAGGGCCGGACCTAAGCTTTTCCGGGGGAGAGGGAGCAAACTTGTTATTGGGTTAAGCGAAGGCGCGAAGCGCCAAGCCTTCTAGGGAGTTCCGGATGCATGCCCCCCCCCCCTGAATTTTTTTTTTCAAGGATGCAAAATGGTGCTATCTGAACCTTGAAAAAGGGATCTAACAAAAGTGACTAAAAACTGCAATGTTTTAAAAACACTAAAAAAATATTCAAAAAAATTAAAAAATTCGGAACCCCCTTTGCATCTTTTATCAAAAGCAGAGTACTTTTTTTTAAAGGGGGGGGGGGACGGCCCCCTGAGCCCCTATAGCAGGTCCGGCCCTGAACGTGAATCATGTTGAATTGGAATAACAATGTAATATTTAGCATTTCTCACAATTATTCACTCGTTGTTCCAGGAAAAACAATGTAACACATGTATTACACATGTAATAGCGTCATTACTTGCGATGAAAGTGTGATTTTATAACTATTTAAATATTGTATCACTTCGAGTTCATTGCCTCTTCAAATCAACACAATTCCATTGCCTGCAATGACAAATGAACGCAATCGACTCTAAAGACAGTTTTGCCATTCTTGATAATGGGGTACGTTTTGAATTCCATTTCACTCTGATGATATGTTACCACAAAAATGAATTCTGGCTCAACAGGATTGGCGTCGTTAGTAAACTTTATCATGGAAGAATTGAGAAAATGTAAAGAGCGTATGTCAAATAGGATGGAAGCAGCGAACATTATAAGGACTCAGGTACGTAGAATTGAGATTTTAATGGAGGACTCCCTGCAGGATGTATCAGTGCCTGTGGAAGTGATTGAGCTACTTGGACAAGCTCGTAGTATCCTTGACAAAACCGATATTAATTCTATGCCAGTCAGCGAAGACCACCAGTACAGAGCCTCGCAAGTCTATACTGGGCATAGGGGCAGACCTCTTTATGACATAAGAAAGGAACAACTACAATTTTTCATTGGTAATTTCTTTACTCAACTGACACACTAACATGCTGTATACAGTAAAACCTGTCTTGAAAGACCACTGCTATGTGAGATCACCTGTCTTGAGAGACCACAATCTCAGTGCACAAATTTATTGATTATATAACATCGTGACCTGTTATGAGAGACCACCTGTCTTGAGAGACCAAAACTTTGGGGTAAAAGAGTTGGTCTTTCAAGACATGTTCTACTGTATTATATGTACATGCTCCATTGTTATTCCCTAACACATATTCAGTGTGTACTTCTTTATTTCTCTGATGTTCATGTTCAATATTTGATACTGCTTCCGTATGCAAGCAAATATCATTTTAAAGCGTTGATAGTTTTCAATATTGTAAGACATGACATTCTTTCTTTAGTATCATTAAAAATGTACATGTTTAATATTTAGTGACCAAATTGAGCAAATAAAAAGGACAACTCTTGTATACACATGTAAGAGACATGTAACATCAAAAATTTCCGGAATTACTGAAATTATTAAAGACGGTGAACTACATTACCCCTGTTGCTTAAAAACAGACTTGCCTATGCTAATATGGCGACTATGTTACTTATAAAAGTCCCGTTTGATTCGAAACGTCAACAAAATGATAGCGCATGGCACTCTAAGGTGACAGATTAGAAATTATGAATAAAATGACTAAGTTTTGTTAATGTTTTGCTTTGCTTCATGTTGATGCCTTTTCGTTTTAACATCGGTGTGTGTGTGTGTGTTGGGAGGTTTGCAAGTAAATGGGAACATGTACCAATATTTTAGTCCTTCAAGAACCATGTATTGAAATTTAATATATAGTACTGTCAAAGATTTAAAATGATATTCTACAATCTATACTTTTACCGTACATTATAAGAAAAATTGTGTTTTCTTTGGTTTGTTTGCATGATTCTTTCATGTAGTGCATTTTTTCAAAATTAATGGAATTATTTCATAACGCTACACTTTTATCAAGTGGAAAAAAAAATATAGGATATTATTAAAAACATATATCCTATGCGTCTGAAAATAACCATTGCTGTTATTTTCGTTTTAATTAAATAATATTTTTATTAGCAAATGCTGTAAAACATTATTTAAAAAAAATGTCTGACAGTTTATATTCATATGGTATTTGCTTCACTTAATAAAACGTCACACGTGATTGGGCCATCTCATCGTGCTTCAACCTCATGCATTTTATTTACGTCAACTGCTTTCATGCATCAGAATTACACGCGCAGTTTGACAATTATTATTTTATTTTCCTGTTTGAAACGTTATTCGTTGGATATTTGGAATACAAGTTAAATGGCTAAGTGTTCAACGTGTAATAATAATTATACTATATACCTTATGATGTGTACAAACGTTTGCCCACGAACTCAGATGATTTTGAACTGTCGTGATCGCACTTGGGCTCCAACGTTTTCCTGGTGCAAATTTTGTATTATCATACACATATAATTAAAATGTGTATATAGTGATTGTTAATGTTTTATATACGCTGAAATGTTGTGTTTTAGACCTTACTAACCGATTTATATTCTCTCTATTATATGGAAAATCTTTCTCGTGCTTTGGACAATTATTTGCATAACGTCTGTATTAATTTTTCTACAGAAAATTACTTTACAACAGGAGATATGGCAAGTTTGCTTGGGGTAAGCAGGAGGACTGTAGAGCGGAGACTAGCAAACTTCCGTTTGACTCATGGGATACGATTCAGTGATATAAGTGAAAATGAGTTAATATCGATGGTGCATTCAATAATCAACAACTTTCCTCGTTCAGGTAAGAGTTCTTTTTCTTCAACTAAATGACTTCTCTGTGTACAGTAAAATAGTTGTAATATATGTTCATTGATTTGAATATTGATATGTAAGGTTTGACATTTTTATTGTGGATGGGGCTTTGTTTTTCCGCAACTGTTTCTAAAGATCAATTACCGACTCTAGCTTTGTAATGACTCCTGGTCATCTTTCCATACAGCGACTTTGCCCAACATAGCCCAATCGCCGACTAAAAGATAATTATACAATAACTGACGTGTGTTAAAAACTCTTTTTATTTGCAACAAGAATGGTATTTAAAGATATTAAAGGAGACCAGAAATAAAAAAAATTCCTTTTATGTATGTAATTCTTGACAAATTTTAATTAGACTGTACTGTTTATAAATTCAATATCATGGGCTGAAGATACCAAAAATCCGTAAATTGCCGAGTTTTTCCGATGTTTATGAGTCAACAGATCACGTGGTCCCGTTACGCAATACTAGACATTCCTCAAATGTAAATAAAAATGGCAAGCGAGACAAACATGAGGAAACCAGATTTGGTTTGCACTTTTAAAAGTTGAATCTTCTTCCGAGATATGCGAACTACATTACCCCTGTTACTTAAAAACAGACTTGCCTACGCCAATATGGCGACTATGTTACTTAACAAAAGTCCCGTTTGATTCGAAACGCCAACAAAATGATAGTGCATGATTTTTATCTGACCTCTTTTCGTTTAATCACTGATATTTAAACTGCCAAAGGGATATTTGTTTATATCAATTCCAATCATTACAGATTACCTTTCATACATTATACGTGTAACAGGCATGGGCTGAAAGTTTTTGGTTTTAAATAATATTTTTAATTTTTTAAAGATTACTGAAAATTATGTTTTCTCGAAACAAGACCGTGTCAGGGGTTAAGAATCTTATTTTTTTAAACAAAGTTTCCATTTGATTAAAGTCAGATCTCAATTTCACATTGGACAGTGGTGATATGATTTAGATTGTGATCTTGAAAATACATTTACTCATTTCATCATGATGATAGGTGACGGGCTGTTATATTTTTTTTATTAGCAATGATGGTGAAGATAAAATATCTGGAATTGACTGTTGCATTTTGTGGTCATTTACTCGGCCTTCTGTCTATTTTCGTAACATATACGTTCAACACTTTTCCCATGATTTAAAATATCCATTGGTATGTCTGGAACAGTTTTAACTTTTAGTATAGAGCTGCTATTTTTCCGGATCCCTCTAGTAACATTCCTTTGTGAAATGTAATGAGCACGGAGTGTTGTATTGTGTTGCATTGAAATAGACTCGCTTGTAATAATGTATCCCTACATTCTTTATGCCTTTATCGTTTCGAAAAGAGAAAAAAAGTGTTGTCCACAGCCTTTTTTTAATGTGCTAAGTCTGTATACTGTGTACACATTTCTTTCAGAAAAAATTACCACGTATGATGTTGTCACTCATATTTATACGTAATATTAATTTCATGCCATACACTATCATTATTTTCATCGCGTTCTAAGTCATACTTGCTGTACATACATATTGATTGGAATGCATATATCGCTCTCCTTTTCATGATACATTTTCTCAGTGCGCGCCTGCGCATGTGATACTGCTGACATTTATATAAATTTTATTTAATAAAAGCTATGAGAAAAGTTATAGATCGCTACTGTAGGTATTCGTCAATAACAAATCATTACAATCACCATCACTGTTTAGCACCACTTAGACCAATAACTGGTGGCGCCTCATGTCATGTCAGAAAATGCGAAATTCTAAGTGCTTGTAGGTGTGTACAGCACCACAATAAAACAATATCAAGAGAATAAATTAAAGACACCAGGAGCACAAATATCATGTTCAACAACAACAACAGCAATAATAATAATAATAATAATAATAATAATAATAATAATAATAATAATAAGAAGAAGAAGAAGGAGAAGAAGAAGAAGAAGAAGAAGAAGAAGAAGAAGAAGAAGAAGTTACTGGACATAATAAATCTGATAATGATGCAGAAAGTTCGATTTTCTTAAACTATACGGTTTCGCTTGTTTCTCTTACTTAGTTTAACACCATAAAGTTGTAACACTTCATATAGACCCAAACTTAAAGTATCAAGAGATGCTAATTGTTGATACACGTCCCATGTTGATTTGTTTGATCTATATGGAGATGTGGACCGTCTGTCTTTCTAAGGGCTCACCATATACAACTTTACAAATATGGAAGTCTTTGTAGTGTTGAAACATATATCGAAAGAAAGACAGCAGCAATGGAATCTATTTCTTTTCTTCTTTCTGAATTATCCCAAGATCATGTTTCTATGATTTTTGTGAAATATTTTCTGCTTTCACAATATTTCAAGGAACTTTACAGAACCATATATTATCATGAAGGTTCCATCTTCGTTTTTATTAAAAAGTAGACGCACCAGAAATAATGTGCAGATGGAAATTGGAATGGAATTATGAAACTAACTGACATTAATAATTTATTCAAACTAGATATTCTTATAAAATACAAAGTTATTATTTTGGTACTAGGTTTTATATATATTAAAAGATAAAAGACTAAAAGTTTGGCTTATGAAGAAAAGATGAAATGTGTACAGAAATAGAAACTAAAAAAGAATAACTTTTTAAATAGTATGCAAATTGATAAAAAAAACATTGTTGCACGAATGTTGCATGCACAAGGTTCGTGTAAATTTTAATCATCAACTGTTATAAACTTCCATGTTCATATCATTTCAAAAACTTTTCTTTTTATATTTAAAATTATTGATTTCAATTTAATATTTTAATATTTTAATGGTCATAGTTTCTTCAGTGTTACTTCTAATATACATATAGCCATATATTACCGTTTACTGGTAATACATTTAAATTATAGCCACACACAAAAAAACACAATGTCATTCCTAAAGTACATCCGCCTTTATAGTAACCAATATATAAGAAATAAAGCATCATGTACACAGAGTTTCTTGATATCTGGAAGCCTGTAAAACTTACAGGATTATAAAATTTTGGAGACAACGCTGTTATTAGTTTATCTTAAAATTATTCACTACTGAAAAGTTATAAAATAAATAAATAAATAAATAAATAAATAAACATTGGACGAATAACGAGTATGCACGTAGGGACGGTAATGTAAAATATACCAAAAGTGACGGGAAACACATTTTTGGCTTAGTGTGTAACATGTTAATTAATAATGATCAAATAAAATCAAGATTTAATTTCTTTAGTTGATAGATCTCGCTTTGTTGAAGCAGAAGAAACTCGCGCAGAACTTGAAGAAAGAAAAAAATACACGCACATTCATTAATGTGGATAAAATCACTTTATGCTGATTGAAAAACGTGGCTCTTGTTTATAAAATACGAAAAGAAATACTTGCCTTTGCTTTGCTCTGCAACTGTCCTATGCAAAAATCTCAGCTGAATGCTGTAAATACGACCGTCGATTCTGTTTCGGGGTGCTGACATCATACGCCATAGATAACAGCGCCCCCCTGTGATTGTTTGGATTTACGCTAGTTGATTCGTAGTTTGATCAGATGGTTTGCTTTCAATACGTTTCATTTAATACCACATCATTTGGAATATGAGCTGATCATTCCATTCTGCTCTTCAGACCATTTCAACTAATGCCAGATCATTTGGAATCTGAATACATCATTTCAAGTTTGGGGTTAAATCATTTAATTCAAGACTACATAATTTCATTTAATACTACGTTATTTGGAAGCAGAATTCATCATTTCATTTGTTGAGTTAAATCATTTTATTTCATACTACGTACTTTCATTTAATAATATATCGTTTGGAACCAGATTTCATTAATCCGTTTTGTTCTTTAAATCATTTTATTTAATACCAGATGATTTGGAATTTAAATTCATGATTTCATTTGTTGAGTTAAATCATTTCATGTTAGACTACATCATTTTATCTAATAGCATGTCATTTGGAAGCATATATCATCATTCCGTTTTGTTCTTTAAATCATTTTATTTAATACCAGATCATTTCATTTAACGCCACATCATTTGAAATCTGAATTCATTATTTCATTTTTGGGGTTCAATCATTTCATTTCATGCTACATCATTTCATATCACACAACATCATTTGGAATCTGAATTGATCATTCCGTTTGTTTGGTTAAATCATTTTATTTCACACTTGATCATTTCATTTAATACCACGTCATTTGAAACTTACAAGCATCATTCGGTTTTGTTCGTTAAATCATTTCATGTGACACCACATCATTTGGAATCTGGATTGATCATTTCATTTGCTAGGTTAAATCATTTGATTTCATACCAGATCATTTGATTAATGTAATTTTGGCGGCGACGGCTGCCCATAGCAAATGCTATCAGTTTCATCTTACACCCATCGTTCTGTCAGAAGTAAGTAGTATCTTTGGAGCGCAACAAATGCACTCTGCATCATCGACCCTAAGTAGGCGCTGCTATTATCTGACGATTTACTATCCAATTTTTTAAAAAATATTATCCATACGCCGATGAGCTTGGCGGACACGTATATATATTAACAGTGCAACAAATAGTTTCAAACACTTGGCACATTATGTTTTTTGTTGTCATGACCTGTTAAAGTCAATCAAATATAGGTCTTGATAATTTGAATGAATGTAAACCCTTCAGTTTTGTAGACGCGTAGTGCTCATCCGTTTTCAGTCTCTTTAATTATTTTTTTTTGTTTTATGTTCCGGTATTTTTTAAAACGATCCACTTCTATTTCCGAATTATAGGATTGTGGACTACATGCTGGTGTTACGTACCACTTATACTGAAGATGCAAAACTACACACCGCTTAAACTCAATATTTAACAACGGGCATGTTCCAATAATCCTTGGCAGTTTGATGCTTTGCCAAAACATCTCAACACATTTAATTACAAAAGATCTGATATTGTTGAAATTTCAAATCAGTACATATATTAGATTGACCTTATTAGCAAGTCTTGAAAATAAATAAAATATCGGGGGCAATAAGTTGGGAACTATTTTCTTACTTCTAATATACTGAAGTGCCCTCTGAGTTGGTCGGCGTTATGATAATATTCCTAATTGGAGAAAATACATCGTCATATAGCAGATGCGTTTATTTAGCAGCGATAATGCAGACTGTTTCAGAGGTAAGTAAATCATGCGCACGCA
The DNA here is from genome assembly GCA_029339505.1 of Unio delphinus. NCBI lineage: Eukaryota > Metazoa > Mollusca > Bivalvia > Unionida > Unionidae > Unio > Unio delphinus. The sequence continues at coordinate 3,983,799 of JAQISU010000277.1, forward strand.
CGCACGCACGCACGCACGCACACACACACACACACACACATACATACATACATACATACATACATACATACATACATACATATGTACGTGCGTATGTATGTGTCTGTCTACAAACAATCCTCAAATACTTTTCAATAATCAGTTTATACAAATATTGCCTGCGCTGCTGTTAGGGATGACACGTCATCTATTCAGTGTGATGTTATGAAGTTATTATGATATAAAAACCACGACTTCAACCGCTAGAGGACCTTGTATTCGTTGCGGACGACTTCTTCGTATTTGGGTACCTACGGAGGGAAGACGTTGCATATAGCAATATGAAAACAATATGTACGTCCAGCAACAAAGGGTCTCCCCAACTCTTTGTGGAACTCATACACCACGCTGTACGCAACTGTATAGCCCAAAGGTCAAAGGAACCAACTGACCGCGGGTGACCGAGTGGTATAAAGCTCTCGCCTTTATCAATTATTGCCATCCCACCTCTGTCCGCATGAGTTCGCGTCTCGGACTTGAAATGAATGACCTAGAGGCTCAGCTCTGGGCATTCGAGCGACTCTTACATTATAGATTCTACGGACTATACTATATCGACAAATCGTTTGACTCTTTGGAGTCTTCGAAAGCAAGGAGACGGGTGGACTGATGACATTAGGCCGGGACCATCATCGACAATACCAGTTATATAAGATAGCATGTCATGTCGTAGATGTAGCAGGCCACCGACAGCTTCTCCGTACAATGCAAGATCTACAAGAAGACCGGTTTTATCTTCGAAGTCGGGGAGATTTGCGATACATTTGGAGGACAACTCGCAGACTATGTCGATTGCCCAAATGAACACTTGAGGTAAACCTTTCAGCACCACGATGCTCATCTCCGCGGCGGAACACGTATCCAATGGATAGAACTTGATTCACATACCTAGGAAACCTTCGTAGAAATGTACTGGAGCAGGCATCGTCAGGAACCGGCCTCTTTTTGGTGCAGCCACCGTGCAGGCAGTGGATAAACCTGGTCAAGCAAATGGATTGCTGTATGGTGCTACGCGACCTATCCAGCAAGCTGATCTACTTAGCGTTGTACGTCCATACAAAAGTTGAGCTTATTGGTGGGATTCATGTATTACCTACCCAGACAATTGCTGACAATAATGGTCGGTCTCTACGATCTATGTTATGGGCGATATCAGAGTTTAGCTATCACGGATGCCCAATATTTCACGTAGACGGACATTTATCGTGGACGCAGACATCAGCCAGACATCAGCAGCGAACTGTCTAAATGTACAAAGCTTAGTCATTTCATTCATCAATTATAAATTCAAGCCTTGCTGCTAAGGTGGGGTGGGGGACACTATCAACTTGTTGGAGACGAGGCACAAACAAAAGCTTTCGATGTAAACAGACAAACTGCTCCCTGTCCTTCTCTGAGTTCTAGAAATGTCTATTTCAGTAAAATCTGTGTGGTCTGGTCCAGTATTTGTAAAGTGTAGTTTTAATATGTCTATAAAACAAGTTGAACAACTTAAAAGGAGGAACTCTTGGATACAAAGATATTTAACTCAAAATTTACGCAATTATTGAGATTATCAGCCTTTGGGACATTCTAATGACAGTCAGGTTAATAATTATAAATTGATGAATGAAATGATTTTGCTTTGTGCATTTATTATATCCTTGATGCCGTTTGATTTTGAAATCGTTACAATCTTTGATTAAACTGGAAAGTTCTAGTACTGTAGCATAGTAACTTCACTCGTGCACACACTGGATAGGTTTCACGATGGATTCATGTTCAATTGTTTAAATTACACACTCAGTGTGATGAACATAGCATAATTAGTAAAGTCATGGCGGGGGGGGGGGAAGAAGGTACTGGCTTAGAAATCTGAAACGCTCTTTACAATACTAACATGTTCGTGATAAGACATGAAACAAGCGTGATAATTTCGCATTATCGGGATTTTTGTTTGTTGTTGTTGTTTGTTTTGTTTTTGCGAGAGATAGAGAGGAATAGTGCCTACAGAAGTCCTAAACGCCTATTAATACGCTACTGTATAGCTACTCTTCTATGTTGAAAATTTAAATGTCGTTTTGCGGGAATTTTGTAATGTGGGAAGAGATATGAAAGATAAAATGGCTTTGTCCACTCAGCAATCAAATGATGACGATCAATATGTACTGCTAGCAAAAGTAGACAATGTTAGGCACGTTTCAACAATACTTAAAGCGATTCATTTCAAAGAAGTAAGGGCATCTGCGGTACAATTACAATATTATTTATTTTCGCGGATGAAAAGTTTACTCGTTATTTGATATTTCTATTGATGCTGGTTTCATAATTTCATGAAATTGACTAATTTCGTGCTAAATAGACCATCATGTCATCTGCCATTGGTTTATAGCGGTGATTTTGTTATTATCAAGTGTTTGATCTCGAAGGCGAAGCTAACAACTTGAACAAGAAGTTATAGCAATCGATAGCAGATTATCCCCATTCAAATTCCCTATATATCATACCGAAAGCCAGTTCACATCACATTTGACTGTAGAAAGACATTGAGTTTATTGTTTCCAGTGATGAAACAGTGGTTGCACAAAGGTCTATTTGTACATATTACTAAGTCAAACTTACGGTAGACAACGAGGCAGTGTTTCCCTTTATCTTCAATTGTGCATCAGAGACCATCAAAGTTTGTAATTTAACTCTAACACCAATGTTTGTTTTTTACTCAATCTGCCTCGGGTATATGAGTGAGAAGTTGGAAAAGTAGCATGAGTGGGGGTAGTAGGGGATCAATCCTACCTCAGGTTTTCTGGAGCAGTTATTGTTGGAAGGTATATTATAAAGCCTAAACATGAGTTTGAGAAAAAAAATGTAAAATACGTTTGAAAATGATTTTTGATGATATATAATATTGTATAAAATTTGTATTGATAGTCCTGGTTGTATTATTTCCTAATGGTTTATATGCTGGCATCAACATCAACATCATGCCTTTTGATGTAACAAACCATTGCAGTGTTCATAGCTCTTTCGATGAAATAAATACCTCTTAAACATAGCTGATAAAAAAATATATAAAAAGGATTATAAAAGGAAGCCTGGACAAACACAAGTTGCCAGATGATAGAGGTGTGAAGAAAATAAAGCAATCTTGAGTTTTTTTTTAATAATATGTTAACTTAAATAAGTAATCATATTATTAAAAAATAAATTTAAAAAAAACAACTCAAGATTGCTTTATTTTCTTCACAACTCTTTCATCTGGCAACTTGTGTTTGTCCAGGCTGTCTTTTATAATACTTTTTGATATATATAAATAATTAATCAACGCTCCAGTGGCTTAGTGGTTAGAGCATCAGCCTCAGAAGCGGGAGGTCATGGGTTTGAGACCTGGTATAGTCATACCAAAGACTTTTTAAAAAAAATGGTACTAACAGCTACCTCGCTTGGTGTTCAGCATTAAGAGATAAGTGTTAGGACTGGTTGGCCTGGTGTCAGAATGATGTGACTGGATGGGACATCATGCTACATGATGTCTGCGGCATGAAGCCCCAGTGCTAGACATCACTATAAACTGCCTCACTGCAGATATCGGAGCGATATGACTGAAAAATTGTTAAAACTACATTAAAAATCCAAATCACACAAATAAGTAATCAAAATAATCAACTTAAAAAGATGGTATATTGTGGCAAAGCCCTGGGCAAAATAATATTATTGGTCTATTTTATAATAATGTATATGTGCTGAAAATTATAAATAATTATAGATTGCTTCCAAAAGGAATTGCATGATCTAGACTCGCTTGGAATATTTAATGCATGTCAAAATATATTTTGTATTCATGTTGTATTTTGTTCATCATTTGCTTCTATCTGTTGTATTTAGGTAAGACCCTAAACAAAATGTTGTCACTGGTACCATTTGTATATTATGTCAATAAACACCCACTAGCCTTTCTTGTTATGGTTCTGTTTCTTGCTGTCCACTCTTTACTAGATAATTTATAGAGGTCAGTTATAATCTGTTGCAAACCTCATTCAAATTTGTATTCGATCAAAGCATTGAATGTACAATGTTTACAGAAGTGAATTTTTTTCAAAACATTGAGACAAATACTTTTGATTTCCATGGTGCTCTCTGCAGACATTCTTCACTTTTGTAGGAATGCTGCCTTGGAGAAGAGCAAAATCCTCTTTTGGGCTGTCCCTCTTGATTGCCATACAAGATTTGAGGGATCAGCTATGGAGATCCCTGGTCTAACTAAACCAGCAAAAATGCACTCATCCCAAGAGGTCCACTGCTACCTCTCATAAATGTTTTAAGCAAGGGAATCTACAGAACTATACGACCTAGTACTAAACTCCTTTGTACCCTTTTTTAACATAGCATTAAATGTTTGTGTCATATCGCTATGATGTCTGCAGTGTGGCAGTTTATAGTGATGCCTAGCACTGGGGCATCAGTGCAGACATGTGGCATCATGCCCTACCGAATCACATGATCCTAACACCTGGCCAATTAGTCCTATCACCAGCCTCTTAATGCTGAATGCCAACTGAGGCAGTGGCTAGTACCATTTTTATGTCAGTGTGTGACTCATCTGGGGTTTGAGCCCACTACTTCCCACATTAGAGCTGGCTGCTTTACCTGCTTAGTTTGTTGTACTCTAATTCAACTTATATATAAATCAGACTTCAAATTTAAATATGTCTAATTGGAAATAATCCAAGATTATTTTTTTTGAATATCAATCAACTCTCAGACTTTAGATGATTCTGTGGAACAGTACAGTTCTTCCATTTTGAAAATAAATGCATTTTTCAGAAATAGACAGAATTACAACATAATCCCAGTAAAACACAACTGTCGATAGTAATATTAGATAAGATTCACAACATAATATCAAAAAGACACAGCATAATATCAGACAGATACACAACATGTCAAATAAGACAACATAAAGTCAGACACACATGTTAGACACACATTTCAGATAACACTCACAACATAATGTCAGACAGACACACAACATCAGCTGAGACACAGCATAATATCAGATAAGACTCACAACATGTCAGACACACAAAAAACATTGTGTCAGACTCACAACATCAGCTAAGACACACAGTATTGTCAGATAAGATACACAGCATAATGTCACATTAGACTCAACATAATGTCAGACACACAACTTGCCAGATAAGACAACACAATGTCAGACAGACACACATGAAAATGCCAGAAAAGAAACACAGCATAATGTCTGACACATAACATGATGTCAGATAAGACACAACATAATGTAAGAAAAGACACACAACATAACGTCAGATAAGACACAGCATAATGTCAGATAAAACACAACATATGTCAGATAAGATGACATAATGTCAGATAGACACAACCTAATGTCAGAATAGACACACAACATAATGTCAGATAAGACTTGCAACGTAATGTCAGACAGACACAAAATAATGTCAGATAAGACATAGCATAATGTCAGATAAGACTCGTGACTTAATGTCAGGCAGGACACACAAACTAATGTCAGAATAGACACACAACATAATGTCAGATAAGACAATATAATGTCGGATAAGACACAACCTAATGTCAGATAAGAGTCGCAACATAATATCAGAGAGACACACATCAGATAAGACACAACATAATGTCAGATAAGACACAATATAATGTCGGATAAGACACAACATAATGTCAGATAAGGGTCACAACATAATATCAGAGAGATGCGCATCAGATAAGACACAACCTAATGTCAGAAAAGACACACAACATAACGTCAGATAAGACACACAACATGTCACATAAGACTCAAAACATAATGTCACATAAGACTCGAAACATAATGCCAGATACGACTCAAAACATAATGTCACTGTGACAGCATAATGTGAGATAAGACATACAACAAACTATCAGATAAATATGATTTTTTGTTTTAACTTTCCATCCTAGATTGCAACATTGTTTGCCAGTCCCATGGGTCTGAAGGTGACTGTAGAAGATGCAAAGTGTGTGCAGGCCAATGCTTTTATTCAAGAGACCATTTTTCATCATTACATCATAAAGGAAGAACAGGTCACCTTCAAGATCAATTTGACAGTTCTTCTGGTAAGAATTTTCAAAGGTATTTTTATATTAATATGAGCTGCATGGACATGGTTTTGCATCTTTTTGAATTTGTCACTCCTGTAATATCACAGTACTTATTGTGTCAGTTCAGCATTGTCAAATTTATACTTGCTACAAAGAGTACACATTTAAAGACTTATCAAGAGTGAGTTTTCTTTTGGAAATAACATGAACCATTCCTAAATTTACTAATAATTTGCAGATCCCTCAAAAATGGATACCCCTCCCCCCCAGTGAATAAATCCAATTAATCATAAATGTTGTTTCTTGATGGCAGTAAGGAGTCTCCATTGGTTTGTCATATAACTATAACCTTTACTGCAGAGCATTTAAATGCTTCATCACAAGTGTAAAAGTTTCAAATTGTTCTCAATTTGTCTGACAAATCAAATGAAACATGGTTTATCTGTTCACAAATGAAAATTAAAATGAACAGTGACAATTTTAAGTCCTGGTGATCCTGTTTTAGCAACAAACTTGATTAACCAGATCCATTGTTAGCATATTACATCTTAGATGAGCAGTTTTATTTAAATGGAATTTGAATTTCAATGAACATGCGAGTCTGTAGGAGTTCATTTTACATTCCTTCCAGAAAGAAAACAATTATTTTGGATGTTAACCTTCAGTTGATGTGGGTACCTACCATCATTTTTTTCAGATCTTAATAGGTCCAATTGTTCCTTCTCTCACAGTTTTGATAAGTTTGGTTGGAAATGAAAATTATAAGTTTTCATTGAATATGTTGTCTGGAAAATTATTACCTCTGCTTTGTTCTCATTGCAAAGGTTGAAATGGAATTGGGGTTGATAAACTAGGTTACATTATATGACAGGTTCACAGCTAATAATTGTTTTTAGAGGAGGCAAAAGTGACAGGATCACAGCTAATAATTGTTTTTAGAGGAGGCAAAAGTGACAATAATATGGTAATCCCACTGTGAAAAAAAACACCAAATGTTATGATTTGGTTACCTGGAGGTTCTTGGGCCTTCTAAGCCAGTATAAAGATGAAATCAGGATGGGAGGGCCAATACAGCTCCAGTTATATCTAGATATTGAATGGGTTTAAATGTCTGTTGGCCATCTATTCAGAAACCTGGTTCTTGCATAAATTATTTGTTAGTTTACACTCCAAGTTTTGTATGTTTTATTTGTTTAAAATATATCGGGTGTCCCAAAATTATATGCACTATTGAAAATTATTTCAGATTTAAAAACAAAGTGTCCAGAAGATTGGAGGGTTCAGAAATTTAAATTCATGATGATAAATAACACTGAATCAAGTAAAAGCACATGATATTAAATTCTTCTCACAAGGACACAACATACTTAAACCAATATTCTGAGACCACAGTGTCTAACACAAGGCCATATTGCCTTGGTATCTCCAGCTCGTAATAGAAATGGGTTCTATCTCTCACTCACACTTATGTTTCCAAAACTGTTCAAGACATCTTTTTCTTGGAATTCATATATGTATGTGGTCATGATGTGCCTTTAGTTTTCAAATTATTCAGTTTCTGTAGTTTAATTTTCTTGTTTTTATGATCTTCCATCTGTTTCTCATACTCATTTTTCTGGAGCAAAGCTCCCAAACTGTTTTTTTCTTTTTAAATATAGGGTGCATATCAGACTTGTGTCTTAGATGCATCTTTTGGTACTCACAAATCTTCACTTTCAATATTTGTATCATTTTCACCAATTTGTCAATCAGTTCATGTCAACCTTTGTTTATATAAATGTGGTCCCGATGATGTACCTTTTGCTTTATGATATTTTTCTCTTTAGTATTTTTATGTTTTTGTCTATTGAACTTGCCCATTCATCCATTAATCATTCACAATTTGTTTCTGGAGCAACACTTCCCAACCCTATGACATTGTGTGTTTGTGTTCATATATATTGTTATGAAATAATATATAATAATAATAAAATGATAATAATAATAATTACAGCAAAAATAATAATAACAAATAGTAATAATGACTTTTGCCGATAATTTAAATGACGTTCAACTTAATCAATCCCAATTCATCTGAGGGCTGCATTTTTATTCATGCTTCCAGCATCTCCTGGTTCATGATTGACACATTGATACTTTATCTTCATAACAGACTTCAATTTTATGCCTCATACAAAATTTTACAATGAGATCTTAAATAAATATACATCATTTAAGTTAGCTATACAGTAAATCTTTTCTTGAGAGACCACCCCCATCACTCCCCCCCACCACCCCAGGGTCCCAAGATGAGTACATGTAGTCTACTTATATGATGGGACCAACCGCAAACTTCATTGACCCAAATCCATCATTGCATAATATGTTGGCAAACTGCATTGACCCAAATCCATCATTGCATGTTGGCAAACTGCATTGACCCAAATCCATCATTGCATAATATGTTGGCAGATCTGGGTTTACTTTTACATTGGACTAATCAGTAAAACAAATAGACCCTGATCAGGTAAGCACATTATGTGATGGCAGTGTTGAATCTCAGTTGTTTGTCTTTGTGTCATTCGAAGGGCTACTTAAAATTAATATATCTAGCTTTGGTTCATGATTTATGTTTTGTAGGAAGAATGTAAACAAAGTGTTTTCTTGTTGAGAAACTGTATATCTTTCCATATTTGCAGGAATGCCTGACAATATTTGGTAGCAGCGCTGTGCCAGGTATAAGCACCAGTCTCAAGATGTGCTATGGTGGATATGGCTGCCCTTTGTTGCTCATGTAATTTTCTCCATTTCATTTTACACAATAGCTTTGCTTTTCATCCATCTATCATTAACATATATATATATATATATATATATATATATATATATATATATATATATATATATATATATATATATATATATATATATATATATATTATTTCAAATTATTTAAAGTGTCAGTGCTTGGGATGTGTTGATGAGTGAATTGATTTTATTTATTTATACTCCATAACACTATTATATAGCACTGATAACAGATCAGACCTGAGGAGTAGTCAGTTTTGTTTGTTTTCCTGTTTTGTTTTCTTCATTGAAATAGATTTTTGATTTCTGTAAGATGATGCTAATGTGTACAAATCCTTATACAAAGATGTGGTGATCATCAAGTGATAAAAGTTAAACTTGCCCTTGGAAACTATATACCTACAATATAAGATTTACTGAATGAAATATTGCTGTAGACATTTTTTATAATCTAAATTTGGCTGTTTATTAAGGATGCTGGTATGTATCATTTTAATACCAGAATCATTCATACATTAATTGTTAATTTAGATGAACAAAAGAGCAACATTCGTGTAATAATTTTAAATATACATTCTGTAGAACTGGTAGCTCTGGATATGCTAATCAAAAATATATAACAGCATATTATATCAGGCATAAAAATGGAAGTTTTCATCACAATTGGCAGTGAAGATCATTTCTGCCATTTTCGTATAATATTTGCATATTATTTTTGGGCTTTCCAGGTCAGATGAATTTTCACCAAATTTAATGAAAGCATCCCAAATAGGTGTCTGTCAGAATGTTTACAAATGGTATTGATCAGTTATCAAATATGGCCACCGTATTTTTAATCAATTGTTTTTCAAAGAACCATTAAAAAGAACTGTCCAATTTGACAGCATTCTGTCAAATAATGATCTGCCAAGAAATATAGCAACCACTACAAAACTAAAACATTTAAATTACTTACTGCATAAACTTTTCATCAGAAATTAACATTATTTGATGAGAAACAATTTTGTATGAAATGCTTCATATTTTTTTATAAATGATACAGATTCTGAATCACCATTTAATATAGCTGCTGTAACCAAAAATAAAAATTTGTTTTAATTAATTGCAAAAGAAAGAAAAACATCTGCAGAAATTTACCAACTTTAACAGAATCATTCTATTTTAAGGTCTTTCATTATGGAAGAAATTATGCTGATCTGCCATGAAATATGGATGAAGAATAGAGAGACCTAAAAAAAACAAAAAACTAAATAATTGATCATTGGAACATTTGTTTGCTGAAAATATCCCACTCAGATTTTTGTGAGAACTGCTTTTGTGTTCGGCTATTAAGCAGATGTCATTGAGACTTGTATGATAAATTTCTCTCACAAAGAAAATGTACTTAAGTGTATGAAATATTTAGTAAAATATTATGAAGACTGTGGATAGTGTTAAAGGATACAACAAACAGTTAAGAAATGCAGTAGGGCATTTTCTCAGACACATTCTTGTAGAGTCTTACAAGTTGGTATGTAAGTGTTTCATGACGAGTATTACAACCTTGAGACAACAAAATTGGGTCAAGGTGAGTTCATTCTTTAGTGATTTGCATTGTCCTTCATTTGAGCTCACTTTTTCAGACACTTGTATCATGAGAAACACTATGCATCAGAACAAGGTTACTATTATTTATAATTCATCATCAAGTGTCCACCACTAACCTCAGTGTTTAGTTCAGTTTCTTGGACATCACTGAATGCAGAATAATGTAACACTGTATTGATGTACAATAGACAGCATTATACAATGTAGACAAAACTAACTTTGTAATCCTGACTTACGTCCGCTTTTTTGTAGTAAGATTTAAATAATAGTTTTCTAAAGTACTTTTCTGTTCCCTTTTTTTCAGCCTTGAGGAAGATGGGGTGCTTACTGACTGCAGTATAAAAACACTGGAACCAGATGAAGTTCTGGACTTCAACTTTCTCAGCACCAATGTCATCAACAAAATTATCATGAAGGCTAGTCAGTTTTCTTATAATTTATTTTAATGTACGGTATTTATTCACTTTTAAGTCAAGTTAGGCAGGAAAATCTTGATCTTTGTAGTTTTTTTTAAATGACAGTTGTCATAGCTATGAATGTTTGTTTTTTCAGATGAAACTCTCCCATGGGAGACTACATTAATAGTACAACATTGTCATATAACATCACAATGTGTGTACTGTATGCTTTCATACATCATGATGCCGTGGTTCATTCATATTTTTATCATTATGGTGTATTCATTCACTTGTATTTACAAGTCATGGGCAGATATCTGCTATGCTTTCTTAGCACCCATGGCAATCTGTATTAAGAATTCCTTCTTTCTCATGAATATGCATAAACCTTATTAACCAATTACTGCAAGTGTGAGGAAACGTTTCTTCTTGTTTTGACCCAATGTGACCTTTTGACCCAATGTGACCTTTCATAATGTTTTGAATGAGCCAACTGAATTTTCTCTTTCAAACAGTCACTTATCAATAAAAAAAAAAGATGACATATTCATTGATATGTAGGATTTTCTCTATCAAACACAGTCACTTATCAATCAATAAAGATGACATGTTCATTGATAAGTAGGAATTTCTCTTTCAAACACAGTCACTTATCAATCAATAAAGATGACATGTTCATTGATAAGTAGGAATTTCTCTTTCAAACACAGTCACTTATCAATCAATAAAGATGACATGTTCATTGATATGTAGGATTTTCTCTTTCAAACACAGTCACTTATCAATCAATAAAGATGACATGTTCATTGATAAGTAGGATTTTCTCTTTCAAATACAGTCACTTATCAATCAATAAAGATGACATGTTCATTGATATGTAGGAATTTCTCTTTCAAATACAGTCACTTATCAATCAATAAAGATGACATATTCATTGATATGTAGGATTTTCTCTTTCAATCACAGTCACTTATCAATCAATAAAGATGACATGTTCATTGATAAGTAGGAATTTCTCTTTCAAACACAGTCACTTATCAATCAATAAAGATGACATGTTCATTGATAAGTAGGAATTTCTCTTTCAAACACAGTCACTTATCAATCAATAAAGATGACATGTTCATTGATAAGTAGGATTTTCTCTTTCAAACACAGTCACTTATCAATAAAAAAAAAAGATGACATGTTCATTGATAAGTAGGATTTTCTCTTTCAAACTGTCACTTATCAATCAATAAAGATGACATGTTCATTAATATTTAGGATTTTCTCTTTCAAACTGTCACTTATCAATAAATAAAGATGACATGTTCATTGATATTTAGGATTTTCTCTTTCAAACTGTCACTTATCAATCAATAGAGATGACATGTTCATTGATATTTAGGATTTTCTCTTTCAAACTGTCACTTATCAATCAATAAAGATGACATGTTCATTGATATTTAGGATTTTCTCTTTCAAACTGTCACTTATCAATCAATAAAGATGATATGTTCATTGATATTTAGGATTTTCTCTTTCAAACTGTCACTTATCAATCAATAAAGATGACATGTTCATTGATATTTAGGATTTTCTCTTTCAAACTGTCACTTATCAATCAATAAAGATGACATATTCATTGATATGTAGGATTTTCTCTTTCAAACACAGTCACTTATCAATCAATAAAGATGACATATTCATTGATATGTAGGATTTTCTCTTTCAATCACAGTCACTTATCAATCAATAAAGATGACATGTTCATTGATATGTAGGATTTTCTCTTTCAATCACAGTCACTTATCAATCAATAAAGATGACATGTTCATTGATAAGTAGGATTTTCTCTTTCAATCACAGTCACTTATCAATCAATAAAGATGACATGTTCATTGATACGTAGGAATTTATCTTTCAAACACAGTCACTTATCAATCAATAAAGATGACATGTTCAATGATATTTAGGATTTTCTCTTTCAAACTGTCATTTATCAATCAATAAAGATGACATGTTCATTGATAAGTAGGAATTTCTCTTTCAAACACAGTCACTTATCAATCAATAAAGATGACATGTTCATTGATATGTAGGATTTTCTCTTTCAAACTGTCATTTATCAATCAATAAAGATGACATGTTCATTGATAAGTAGGAATTTCTCTTTCAAACACAGTCACTTATCAATCAATAAAGATGACATGTTCATTGATTAGTAGGATTTTCTCTTTCAAACACAGTCACTTATCAATCAATAAAGATGACATGTTCATTGATATGTAGGATTTTCTCTTTCAAACACAGTCACTTATCAATCAATAAAGATGACATGTTCATTGATATGTAGGAATTTCTCTTTCAAACTGTCATTTATCAATCAATAAAGATGACATGTTCATTGATAAGTAGGAATTTCTCTTTCAAACTGTCATTTATCAATCAATAAAGATGACATGTTAATTGATAAGTAGGAATTTCTCTTTCAAACTGTCATTTATCAATCAATAAAGATGACATGTTCATTGATATGTAGGAATTTCTCTTTCAAACTGTCACTTATCAATCAATAAAGATGACATGTTCATTGATATTTAGGATTTTCTCTTTCAAACTGTCATTTATCAATCAATAAAGATGACATGTTCATTGATAAGTAGGAATTTCTCTTTCAAACACAGTCACTTATCAATCAATAAAGATGACATGTTCATTGATATGTAGGATTTTCTCTTTCAAACACAGTCACTTATCAATCAATAAAGATGACATGTTCATTGATATGTAGGAATTTCTCTTTCAAACACAGTCACTTATCAATCAAAAAAGATGACATGTTCATTGATATTTAGGATTTTCTCTTTCAAACTGTCACTTATCAATCAATAAAGATGACATGTTCATTGATATGTAGGAATTTCTCTTTCAAACACAGTCACTTATCAATCAATAAAGATGACATGTTCATTGATAAGTAGGAATTTCTCTTTCAAACACAGTCACTTATCAATCAATAAAGATGACATGTTCATTGATATGTAGGATTTTCTCTTTCAAACACAGTCACTTATCAATCAATAAAGATGACATGTTCATTGATATGTAGGATTTTCTCTTTCAAACACAGTCACTTATCAATCAATAAAGATGACATGTTCATTGATAAGTAGGAATTTCTCTTTCAAACACAGTCACTTATCAATCAATAAAGATGACATGTTCATTGATAAGTAGGAATTTCTCTTTCAAATACAGTCACTTATCAATCAATAAAGATGACATGTTCATTGATAAGTAGGAATTTCTCTTTCAAACACAGTCACTTATCAATCAATAAAGATCACATGTTCATTGATAAGTAGGATTTTCTCTTTCAAATACAGTCACTTATCAATCAATAAAGATGACATGTTCATTGATATGTAGGATTTTCTCTTTCAAACACAGTCACTTATCAATCAATAAAGATGACATGTTCATTGATAAGTAGGAATTTCTCTTTCAAACACAGTCACTTATCAATCAATAAAGATGACATGTTCATTGATAAGTAGGAATTTCTCTTTCAAACACAGTCACTTATCAATCAATAAAGATGACATGTTCATTGATAAGTAGGATTTTCTCTTTCAAACACAGTCACTTATCAATCAATAAAGATGACATGTTCATTGATATGTAGGATTTTCTCTTTCAAACTGTCATTTATCAATCAATAAAGATGACATGTTCATTGATAAGTAGGAATTTCTCTTTCAAACACAGTCACTTATCAATCAATAAAGATGACATGTTCATTGATAAGTAGGATTTTCTCTTTCAAACACAGTCACTTATCAATCAATAAAGATGACATGTTCATTAATATGTAGGATTTTCTCTTTCAAACACAGTCACTTATCAATCAATAAAGATGACATGTTCATTGATATGTAGGAATTTCTCTTTCAAACTGTCATTTATCAATCAATAAAGATGACATGTTCATTGATAAGTAGGAATTTCTCTTTCAAACTGTCATTTATCAATCAATAAAGATGACATGTTCATTGATAAGTAGGAATTTCTCTTTCAAACTGTCATTTATCAATCAATAAAGATGACATGTTCATTGATATGTAGGAATTTCTCTTTCAAACTGTCACTTATCAATCAATAAAGATGACATGTTCATTGATATTTAGGATTTTCTCTTTCAAACTGTCATTTATCAATCAATAAAGATGACATGTTCATTGATATGTAGGAATTTCTCTTTCAAACACAGTCACTTATCAATCAATAAAGATGACATGTTCATTGATATGTAGGATTTTCTCTTTCAAACACAGTCACTTATCAATCAATAAAGATGACATGTTTATTGATATGTAGGATTTTCTCTTTCAAACACAGTCACTTATCAATCAATAAAGATGACATGTTCATTGATAAGTAGGAATTTCTCTTTCAAACACAGTCACTTATCAATCAATAAAGATGACATGTTCATTGATAAGTAGGAATTTCTCTTTCAAACACAGTCACTTATCAATCAATAAAGATGACATGTTCATTGATATTTAGGATTTTCTCTTTCAAATACAGTCACTTATCAATCAATAAAGATGACATGTTCATTGATAAGTAGGAATTTCTCTTTCAAATACAGTCACTTATCAATCAATAAAGATGACATGTTCATTGATATGTAGGATTTTCTCTTTCAAACACAGTCACTTATCAATCAATAAAGATGACATGTTCATTGATAAGTAGGAATTTCTCTTTCAAACACAGTCACTTATCAATCAATAAAGATGACATGTTCATTGATAAGTAGGAATTTCTCTTTCAAACACAGTCACTTATCAATCAATAAAGATGACATGTTCATTGATAAGTAGGAATTTCTCTTTCAAATACAGTCACTTATCAATCAATAAAGATGACATATTCATTGATATGTAGGATTTTCTCTTTCAATCACAGTCACTTATCAATCAATAAAGATGACATGTTCATTGATAAGTAGGAATTTCTCTTTCAATCACAGTCACTTATCAATCAATAAAGATGACATGTTCATTGATATGTAGGATTTTCTCTTTCAAACACAGTCACTTATCAATCAATAAAGATGACATGTTCATTGATATGTAGGATTTTCTCTTTCAAACACAGTCACTTATCAATCAATAAAGATGACATGTTCAATGATATTTAGGATTTTCTCTTTCAAATACAGTCACTTATCAATCAATAAAGATGACATGTTCATTGATAAGTAGGAATTTCTCTTTCAAACACAGTCACTTATCAATCAATAAAGATGACATGTTCATTGATATGTAGGAATTTCTCTTTCAAATACAGTCACTTATCAATCAATAAAGATGACATGTTCATTGATATGTAGGAATT
This sequence comes from Unio delphinus, assembly GCA_029339505.1. Classification (NCBI taxonomy): domain Eukaryota; kingdom Metazoa; phylum Mollusca; class Bivalvia; order Unionida; family Unionidae; genus Unio; species Unio delphinus. Next base: position 4,000,100 of record JAQISU010000277.1, read on the forward strand.
TCTCTTTCAAACACAGTCACTTATCAATCAATAAAGATGACATGTTCATTGATATGTAGGAGAGGATTATATTGTGTTGATAAAATATTTTTGTTCATGTGAATTGATGAAAAATGAAAAAAATCATGTCACAGGTAACCACATGTCAAAACATAGCATAGCAGATTGTTTCCCATGCCTTCAGATGATGTCATGAATTAAATATGGCAACTATTTATTTACCAGTAAAACTGAGGCATTAATTAATGTTATGACTTATTTAATAAATGTTAGCAGTTGATTTGGATAATCAATTTATGTCTAAGATCAGGATATTCAATTGCTTCACTCATTCCTCACTCATGAGTTCTTTCATTTGAATTACTTGTGAAATGCCAGGTATAATAATTGTATTTTCTGTATGTCTTCAGAGACCAAAATCATTTTTTCATAATTTCAGATATTTTAAGTATAAATGTACTACTATTTTTGGATATGATGGTGATTCTAAAATGATGATACAAGCTATACAGACTAAAAGAAAATGTATTAATTATACACAGCTTTTTTATTGTTCCATAAAAATTTTTGCTTGCTGTTGGACTGAAATGGATAAAAAAATATAGTAACAAATAATTTTTTAAAAACCGACACATATACTCAAGTAATAATTTGCCTTACACACTATGATACTGTTCAAAAGACAAAACTAGACTCTCATGAATCCGTAGAACAAAACTCTTATCACCAAGTGAAATGATATCACCTTACATGTTATTATATGAATGAGTATGGTTAATATAACCATATGTCCTGAGATCACAAATTAATAATTCTATGTCTTATTATACAGTTCAAAATTCACATTCTTAGAATGATTTCTTGATCCGTGATCAATTTTTTGGTGATCGCACTGTGTTGAGGCTGTTCTGCCACCAACTAGACTACCATGATGTCACCTGTGCCATCATACTGCCAGTTACACTGCTACACCAATTGCAATGTTGCCACATTAACAGCTATGCTGCTATACTAACAGCTATTCTGCCAGCCCTATGACTGTAGTATGTTGTTTAAAGCAGACACCTCCTGACAAGATCTCAATGATCACTGTCCCTGCATCTAGCACAGAGGCGTAGCGATGATATTTTGCGCCCGGGGATGAACTATAAAATTGGCGCCCCAGCGATCTTGTGACCGATTTATTACCCTTGTTTACTTATTATAATGTAACGTTGCAAGCCTCATTTTGGCACCCCTGTACCTTGGCGCCCGGGGACATATGTACCCCCCTGCCCCCCCATAGCTATGCCTCTGATCTAGCATATGCTTTCTATAGGTACTATAAAAAAACAGGCATGAACCAAAGCTAAGGTACCTAATGCACATTATGAAATGTGGGACCCAAGGCTAATAATCACACTGCGTGCGACCTACAATGAGATTCACCCATTACTCAGTCACTATTTGTTAAGGTAAAAAATAAAACTGCTCCAGGAAGTGCTGTATGCGTCAACAAAATCAAATACATATATTCGTTCTAATGCAGATCCAAGTTATTTTCTTGCCTTACTCCATAATAATCTTTTTCAAATGCATTACCCAATCATAAAACAATAAGAAATTAATATATTTTCTCATCTTTTGTTACGCATCTATGATGTTTCATCCTAGTCATTATCAGGAATGAATAGGTCTCATAACAAGTTAGATGGTCCATCTGCATTGAAGGCATATCAAGCAATGGAATATATTCTCAGTTGTACACAAAAGCAATTTTATACCACTGCATGCATCCAAAACTTGATCTAACTTCCGTTTGATGAGGAACATTTTGCACAATCACAATAACTGGCACACTGTTATTATGGAAGAAAGAATATCAGACCAAAGGTCTATCTAATCTCATTTTTTTTTTTTTATTTCACCTGTCCAACGAAACTTGATCCTTGCTCAAGTGGAATTTATCATGGGCCCTAACACGATATGGACTGCTGTCAGGAGTTTCATTGTTTAACCTCATAAATAAGTCCTGCCTCCTCACAACAAGTTGAAGGATATGAGCTGCTTATTATTGGAATTAACCACAGGAAATTGAAGGGATGGGCTATTTATCATTGGAAATAGCCACATGAAACTAAAGGAATTTAATGCATTTTAAATATCACCAGTTGAAGGACTAGATTGACAAACACTGGAAATAGCCACATAAAGTTGAAGGAATGGGCTGTTGGTTTTTTAAAACAACCACAGCAACGTGACCGGATATGCTATTTAATATTGGAAAGGCCGCACTACCGTTATTATCTTCACCTTGTGATGTCTGTCATTTTGTGGGCTGAATGTGGCTTGCTGGCCACATGTTTGAGACCCCTGGTTTAAACTATATTACTTACCTTTAGAGTAAAATTTTAAATTAAAATCATAAAAACATTAGGAGAATCCATCACCCTTGATTGAAAGTTAAAAAAAGTCAGTTGAAGCATTCATCTTTCAAGTTTCTTTTAATACTTCTATTATGGATAATGCCAAAACCTGCACCCATTCACATGCCAGTTGCATATATAGGAATTGCTTTCAGTGGATAATATATTTTTTATAAAAACAATCTACCTATAGAATTGAATCTGTTTATTGTCATGTATTGGCAGTATTAGATTATAATTTAGTTTGCTGTTAGTCTTAATATACATTGCAGACACTAAATTTAATATTTATATATGCAGAAAATACAGTAATTTTAGACACTAAATTAAATATTTTTATGCAGAAATAAAAACAGTAATCACTTCAGACACTAATGAAATATTTTAAAAGCAGAAAGTACAGTAATCACTTCAGACACTAATGAAATATTTTAAAAGCAGAAAGTACAGTAATCACTTCAGACACTAATTGAATATTTTAAAAGCAGAAAGTACAGTAATCACTTCAGACACTAATTAAATATTTTAAAAGCAGAAAGTACAGTAATCACTTCAGACACTAATGAAATATTTTAAAAGCAGAAAGTGCAGCAATCACTTCAGACACTAATTGAATATTTTAAAAGCAGAAAGTACAGTAATTACTTCAGACACTAATTAAATATTTTAAAAGCAGAAAGTACAGTAATTACTTCAGACACTAATTAAATATTTTAAAAGCAGAAAGTACAGTAATCACTTCAGACACTAAAAAAATATTTTAAAAGCAGAAAGTACAGTAATCACTTCAGACACTAATTAAATATTTTAAAAGCAGAAAGTACAGTAATCACTTCAGACACTAATTAAATATTTTAAAAGCAGAAAGTACAGTAATCACTTCAGACACTAATTAAATATTTTAAAAGCAGAAAGTACAGTAATCACTTCAGACACTAATTAAATATTTTAAAAGCAGAAAACACAGTAATCACTTCAGACACTAATTAAATATTTTAAAAGCAGAAAGTACAGTAATCACTTCAGACACTAATTAAATATTTTAAAAGCAGAAAGTACAGTAATCACTTCAGACACTAATTAAATATTTTAAAAGCAGAAAGTACAGTAATCACTCTGCAAACTCATTATGATTCACTGTTATAGTAAGATGTTTCTTTCTACTCTTTTATTCAAATATTTGTCAGTGAATGAGCATTCAGCTTCATGTTTGTGTTCTATCACTTTTAGTCAGATGTCTGTTTTTTGTAGTTTTAGTCACATATATGTCAGTGAATGAGCATTCACATTCATGTTTATGTTCTATCACTTTCAGTAAGATGTCTGTTTTTTGTTTTTTTAGTCATATATCTGTCAGTGAATGACTGTTCAGCTTCACTGTCATTCTGTTATTTGTATGGTATTGCTTTTGTTTGACACTGCTTATGTACTATTGTTTAAACTAATATCTTGTATCTTGATACCATTGATATCAATGTGTGTGTGTATATATTCCTGCTTATAGCCTGGATATCTCTGTAGTAGCGTGTTTTCTCCAGCACACCTGCATCCTGGTTTAATTCAGGGTCCTAGCACATGGTTCCTATCCACGACTGGTTATTTCTTCCATGGCCTCTAGTTTCTTCCACTGTTATAGTGAGTGCAAGTTGATATTAGAGCAATTGGTTTACAGTTTATAACATGTTTACTATTTCAGTCCGAATGTCTGAAGGAGGCATTCAGTGAGTTGGACATGACCAGTGATGTACTGCAGATCCTTCTGTCACCTGACCCACCCTATTTCAGACTTTCAACCTTTGGCAATTCTGGCAGCACACATGTAAGTTCTAAAAACTCAAAGTCTGCAAAGATTAAATGCTATAAATAAATTTGTTTATATCTTTTCTATGATTGCAAGTTAGAAAGACTTTAAGTTGTCTTTCCATTTTTTAAACTCGTGCTTCAGGTGTAAATCTGAAGATCTTGTATACTTGACTTTGACTTGGGTGTACATTGGAATTTATTGGGTGGACTTAACATAGACAAAGCACTGAATAACATATCCCCAGAAAAGGAAGATTAATTTTCTGTACAATTATTTGGAATATTATTTAAGCCAGACATATCCATGGGCATATAGCATTAAGCTTGTCTATATGCACAGTTACTCCCTACATCATTTACTGGACAGTCTTTAAATTTGTCACAGTGTGTGTGTGTGTGTGTGTGTGTGTGTGTGTATGTATATATATATATATATATATATATATATATATATATATATATACAAACACACATATGTATGTGTGTGTGTGTGCAAGATCTGTGCATATTAATTATGTAATCTTGTATTTTATTGAGCTTGTAACAACTCTGGAAACCCAATTCCAGTTGGATTTAACTTAAGTTTATATTATCAATGCCATAGACTGGTCATGTAATAAGTAATCAATGCCATAGACTGGTCATGTAATAAGTAATCAATGCCATAGACTGGTCATGTAAAAAGTAATCAATGCCATAGACTGGTCATGTAATAAGTAATCAATGCCTTAGACTGGTCATTTAATAAGTAATCAATGCCATAGACTGGTCATGTAAAAAGTAATCAATGCCATAGACTGGTCATGTAATAAGTAATCAATGCCATAGACTGGTCATGTAATAAGTAATCAATGCCATAAACTGGTCATGTAAAAAGTAATCAATGCCATAGACTGGTCATGTAATAAGTAATCAATGCCTTAGACTGGTCAGGTAATAAGTAATCAATGCCATAGACTGGTCATGTAATGAGTTATCAATGCCATAGACTGGTCATGTAATGAGTTATCAATGCCATAGACTGGTCATGTAATAAGTAATCAATGCCATAGACTGGTCATGTAATAAGTAATCAATGCTATAGACTGGTCATGTAATAAGTAATCAATGCTATAGACTGGTCATGTAATAAGTAATCAATGCTATAGACTGGTCATGTAATAAGTAATCAATGCTATAGACTGGTCATGTAATGAGTTATCAATGCCATAGACTGGTCATGTAATGAGTTATCAATGCCATAGACTGGTCATGTAATGAGTTATCAATGCCATAGACTGGTCATGTAATAAGTAATCAATGCTATAGACTGGTCATGTAATAAGTAATCAATGCCATAGACTGGTCATGTAATAAGTGAGGTTTTTGAATTATATACCTTACATATGCCAGTACATCATGCTTCACATGGAAAAAAAAAACATCCACAAACTCTCATTTTGGTCATGTTTTGGAAAACAATTTTTAGTAATCTTAGTGGGTTAAAAAGGATGATAGAGAGAGAGAGACATCAGTCTCGGTATAATGATATATGCCCATAACCAGTATAAACAGTAAACATGCTTAGTGCTGATGGGAGACTATCACCTCTGGTTGTTTTTCAGGTAATTATGGTAAAAGTAATTGCAGTGTACATCAGTCAGAGATAAACAACCACCATTGCATATATTATTTAATTGACCACCTGTGGGGAGTGGGATATTGTGTCAAGAATCCATTGTTGTAGAGTTCATTAGACTAATTTGCATAGGTCAAGTACACAAAGTGGAACATCCAAGTTCATTTGAGTTAGGTAAATCAAAGAGATGCAAGTTGAAGAAACATGTTTTTGCTTTTTGCTTCTTTTTTTAAAACAAATCTTCATGTATAAGCCAATATGGTTATTTAGAAATGCAGCCATTTAGAAAATCTTATTGCTATTTCACCAGAATGAATGGTAATATCAAAATGAGATTATCTGTAAATGTCGTGCAGTTTATGTGTAGTTGGACCTAAAGGAAAATAATGCCAATCTGATGTCCGGCATGGCTGCCATGCATAGCCATCTTGAAAATGTTTAAACTACTACTAAATGGAAGTTATTGACATAGGGTTTGCGCCAGGAGACTTCTTGTGATGCCAAGTTGATATTAAAATGAAATGGGTTCTGCTTGGAATTCAAATATGACCACTTTAAATAATGGTCTTATCAACATGGCATTTTCACTAAAAGGTTTCTTATGATGTCTAGTTTGTCATGACATCCAATATGGCCACCATGGCAGCCATCTTGGAAATCTTTTTATCTCTGCTTCTCCTGAACAGAAAAGCATATCAGCTGTATATTTTCATCAGAAGACTTGACATGACTAGTTGGTCCTAAATAAAAATGGTGCCACCCTGACATTCAGTATGACCACTACAAGGACCATGTTGGAAATTTTGTTATTGCTACTTCGCCTGAATTGCATATATTCAAATGGGGATTTTGCCAAGCAATTTAAAATATCTAGTTTTCTTTTAATGGATTGCTTTGAAACTTTGCAGACATTTATATTAGGTGAACAGTTTCTGTTGTGACACTGAGATTGTTTTCTAGAGTTAGGCGTGTTTTCTTTTTTTTTTTTAAAGTAATTTGAAATGTTCTTTATTATTATATTTTTTTTCTAGCATGTATTCAGCCAGCTCTTTTCTATATGCACCACTAATTCAGGCAGTTTTGGTGGGGTGGAGGCTATGATATGAGAAAGTACATCCATGCTATATGGTCACATTTAAAATATTTATATTTTGAGGTATGATGGGGTTCATTTAAATTTTGTAAATAATTGTGATTAAATTACCTCATTTACCATATATTTTGGGACATAATACAATATTTATATTTTCCATGTCCCTGAATTTATGGTGATTTTTTTTTCACTTATTTAATATGTCCCAGGACTTAATAATGAAAAAATAGTTTTGTGTTGAATTTGTGACCCCCTCCCTGATGCAATTAGAAATACAATAATGCTTATTTGATATAAAAATATGAAAGAAACTAACTTTGTATTGTTATCAGTTATTCCTCTTTTTTTCATCATGAGTATTAATAAACAAAATATATCAACAAACTCTGTACATGTACAGTAGCTTCTATACTGTATTATGTATGACTGATGACACATTGTTCATTGACGTGAACATTGAGAAACAAAGCAAGCTGTCCTTAGAATCCTACTTTGAATGCTTTTAAGATGCTTTTTTATTGATAAAGAGGTTATCAATTCAAAGGCTATTTTGTTAGAAATTAAGCTGACCTTGGAAGCTGACTTTTAATTCTTTTAAGTGTGCAATTCTTTTAATAGATTTTTTAAAAATATTTTTAAATATACAGTCAGCTGAGATAAGGAAGTTAATTTTGGTTCCTTTTCACTGGTATTCATGGGATTTTGAAAACAAATAAAACAATGGAACAAGTTTTAAAGTGATGCAATATAGTAAGCATGGACATCGATGACCCAGCATTGCCTAGATCATTGGTGAATTCATAATTGCCAAAAGAGAAGATGATTTCATCGACAATATGATCATTAACATGGATGAAATTCCAGTGTACTTTAATCTCATTCCTGGATGGATTTTTGGCAAGATGGGGGTTAAATGTGTGAAATATAGCACAGCTGGTGCAGATTTTAGAAAAAAATCTGACTATAGTTCTTGCAGTTTCCATTTCAGGAGATATGTTGCCACCAATGATAATTTTTGATGGCATGAGAAAGCTAAAAATATATTCATGCACCAAAAGAATGGATCATACCTGTTGGTTGTGTTGACAAAATGCTGCTGCCGTGGATTAAAGAGTTTTATCTCAAGTGCACTGTTTTATATTTTTTTTAATAAAATTTTAGTTTGAGTACATTTACGGACATGTAATTTTTGAATGATTTAAAGTGTCGCACAACTTATTACTTGAAAATAACAATGTGACTCAGAATATACAGTGCACACACAAAGAAACTACTTTAAAAATTAATGTATGTTGTCCCAACAAATGCAGTGTCCCATTATATACAGTAAATATGGTAATAGAAGAAATAATGGAAATGAAATTATGACCTGATGGATTGAAATTGTATGTTTTAATCAATTCAATACATGATCAACTCTCTGACATGCTCTAGAATCATGCATGTAGATGTTAATTGCTTCATAATCCTAACATAATCCTAATCCCTCAATAAGATAATGCATAGTGTATGACCTCTGCTGTATTCTTCAGTCTGACTTTCCCAAGGATTCCGATATGGTGGAGTCTTTCCAGTGTACCCAGACCCAAACCAACAGGTGAGTAGCAGGACAAAAATTTTCTGCCAGACAGAATGTAAGATTGGCTGCATATAGTGTATACTTATCGCACCAGACAAAACGTAGGACTGGCCGCTTGTAGTGTAACACTTACTGTGCCAGACAGAATTTAGGACAGGCTGCAAACAGTGTACACTTAATACTGTGTCAGTTAGAATCAGGGTTGGCTGCATATAGTGTACAATTACTTTGTTAGACAACGTAGGATTGGCTGTAAACAGTGTACAATTACTTTACCAGACAGAATGTAGGATTGGCTGTAAACAGTGTACAATTAGTTTGCCAGAGAGAACACAGAATTGGGTTCATATAGTGTACACTTATTACTTAACCATTGAATCTGTTGAAATTGTTGATAAATGCACACATATACACTAATTGCATGTACTGATGGGAAGATATTTCCAATATTCTTATAAGCAGCGTAAAAACAGGCATTCATTCAAAGGTATTTCATATATATTATTAACAACAATTTCAGTTACAGTGAAATTTATTCATCTGTATAATTTCAACATGGATTGAAGAAAGTGACTGAGTGAAGCATTAAATAACATAAAATATTGGTATATGACAGTCATGTCCTCCATTTTTTTGTATGCCATCATAATGTAGTGTTTATTATATTATAAAGCCTGTCTGTATATCCATCCATCCATCCATCCATAATTACATCCATCCATCTTTTTCTCCTCTTCACTTTCTTCATAATAGCTGGTGTTATCCACTTTTTAAGTAACCTTCACTGGGTCCGGGTAAGAAACCAATCTATTTCATGATCAAAAGTCATAGTCACATGGACTGAAAGTTAAACTATTTTCACACAATAATTTAGCTTGTAAACATAATACCTTGCCCAACATTTTGGCTTGCATTTGAGATAAGAAACACATCTATTGAATTTTGGTAAAAAGGTCAAGATAACTGATTGTAAGAAGAAAAATTACTTCAAAAGTATAAATTAAGTTCTGTATGACCAGACTTTGCGAATGGCTTGCATTTGAGACAAGAAAAACAGCCTTTCATTTTGGGCCAAACATCAAGGTCACTCGGACTGAAGGAATGGAAAACAATTTTCACAAAGCTACTTAATTTCTGTAAAACCATGCTTTGACTCGACTTTGTAGATGACATGAATTTGAGACAAGGAAGACACTAGCTGTCTTTAGAGTTAAAAGGCCAGAGGTCAAAAACAGGTTCTCTAATAAGGAAAATGGTTTCCACAAAATAACCCAAGAACTGTGGCATAAACCATTAAAAAACTTGGCATATGGCTTGCAGTTGAGACAAAAAGGCACAAATTGAATTTGCTGTTTTAGGTCAAAAGTTAAGGTCACCAAGACTGAAAGAAGAAATGTGTTGCAGTAAAACCTGACACCTGTCTTGAAAGACCACATTCTCAGTGCACAAATTTATTGATTATATAGCATTGTGACCTGTTATGAGAGACCACCCATCTTGAGAGACCATAATTTTGTGGCAAAAGAGGTGATCTTTCAAGACAGGTTCTACTGTATTTGAGTTATATATTTATTACAAAACATTGTAAATGGCTTGCATTTAAAACAACAAATCTCTAGGTCTTCAAAAGCCCAAGAATCCAACCAGTGAACAAATATTTTGCTGAATATATTGTTTATAGTAAATTTGTCATATTATCTTCAATATTATTTTTATCATATCCTGCCAGTTTTCACTCTTAAATACTGTGTTGCATTTTTTTTAAAACATTGGTAAGTGTACCATGTTTTCAGAATTGTACAATCATTGTAGCCTCTTTGGTACCTAGATAACTGCATGTTACTTTAAATTTTGGAGTAATAACTAAAAATGCATTTATAATAATAATAATAATAATAATAATAATAATAATAATAATAATGTTTTATGTAAAGAGGTTAACACAATTTATGTGTGTGTGTTTTCTTTTCTTTCTCTCTCCCATATATATGAAACCACATAGCTAATATACCAGTATCTGCAGTATACAGCTAGTGCGAAATAGATGGGTAGTACATTTAATTATGCCCAGTGCATTAATGAACACAAATACAGTTTTTATTATCATTTTAACTGCATCTTTGAAGTCACTGAGTAAATCATGTCTGGAAGAAGAAAGTAGGGTGGATATTTCAAATCTCTACTGAGATACCATTCCAAAGCAGAGTTCCCAAGCAATGATAACTTCTGAGCTATTCTGTTGTTGATTTGAGAATTATTATACTGTTTGGAAGACATTGATCTTAGGTGACGAATGTTTGAAATAGTAAACAGACGGGAGCATGTTAATAGACATTTTTGTTAATTAACATAGCTGTTATTCTACCAGCTAAGTTTTCCATGTTTTTTGTTTTGCCTGATATTAGACATTTTGTTAATTAACTTGGATGTTATTCTACCAGCTAAGTTTTCCATGTTTTTTGTTTTACCTGATGTTAGTCCAATGCTCTTTTTTGAAGACATGCTATAATTTGCTATGTTTTTATCATTTGAATTATTAATTTATTACAGTAATATAGGTTGTACAAAACATTTTCCAGTGACTTTCTGGCAGAAATGCCCTGACCTCTTGAGAAGTCATAAATTTAAATAAATTTTTTAATGATGTATTTGAACGTGATGTAAGTAGGAGAGTATCACCTACAAAATCATCAAAATACTCAATAATGACTGTCCATTTATGTTCTTCCATGTTGGACATAGTTCAACACTATCAAGATTTGTTTTTTTTTTCTTGAGATAAGTAATATTTTGGTTTCCCCATTATTAACTACCATGCCATTGTTTGTGCACCAGTAGTCAAATTTGTTTGAGCCACCCTGTAAAGAAATTTTGATTTAATGTTTTGTGGTTTGCATTTCCGATAATAGTGTCCATTGTACTGAGGTCTGTCCCCAATAAAAGTGGTAGGTGATTAATAAATAGTATAAAATTGTAATGGATCTAAAATTGAGCCTTGTGGTACTCTATATTAAATTATTCCAGATTCAGACAGAATATCTTTTATATAAACATGCTATATTCTCTTGTTTAAGTATGAAGAGAAACCATTTAGTTGTATGGTCAACACATTGTTAAATTTTCAGTTTGATCAAAATGATTTCACCATGACAAAGCTTTCCTAAAATCTATGATAATTACAGAGCTGATTATCAAGTTCAGTGCTGCATTTTTTAACAAAGTTCTTGGATACTGTAGCGATACAGAAACAATTTCACTTTCTTAAAAATGTCTTTGAGGCATTTAAGCACGTTTTATCTACACCAGCAACATAATATGTTTGCATCTTGGCATAATCTGTGAATTTATGTATACTTGTATATCATTCTGAATCAAAAATATATTCTTCTCCTTGCTTAAATATATGGTGCATTCATATATTTTTTGTGGATACATTTTTATTGTTTTTGTGAAGTGTCATTTTTGTCGGTATATGAATTCATGGATTTGGAAAGTGGATCCAGTGTATAGAAGAAACATTGCTTGCTGGGTCTTTAAATTTATGGATTTGGTGCTACCACAAAATCTACTACAATTGGTACCCAATGATAACAGCAACTTCAAAGTAGTTATTTAGTTCTTTTAGCCTAATAACCAACATAAGCCGGTATTTTAACAAATCAATATTTTTTTGTGAATAGTTATTAATGTTGATTGTATTGATGTACAACACATATTATAACAAATGAATAATTTTCTTTTCATATATTAAAGTTTGATTGTGAGGGTGCATAGTACATACACTGTATTATAACAAAATAATTTCAATAATTTAACCCAGCTGTTTAAATTTAAGTAGAATCATGTTTACATGAGCAAACAAAAATTGGTCAAGTCTTGTGATGTCACCATCAACAAATAAAGGATTATATTGAATAATGTCCATTTTCTTCCCCCTTTCTAATTTTCTTCATGATGTATCTCACATGTATGAGCTGGTTTATTTTTATTTCAGACAAAAGTTTTATGTTCATGCACTTATTTCCATGGAAAATGTGTTCAGAAAGTGTAAAAGACGATTTGCTCATTGTAATCTTTTCCTCGCATTTTTATTGATACAGCATCGATGCCTATTTATAGACTATTTACAAAATTTGAAATATTGGTATTATTTATTGATACAGCATCGATGCCTATTTATAGACTATTCACAAAATTTGAAATATTGGTATTATTTATTGATACAGCATCGATGCCTATTTATAGACTATTCACAAAATTTGAAATATTGGTATTATTTATTGAAATATTGGTATTATTTATTGAAATATTAGTATTATTAATTGAAATATTGGTATTATTCATTGAAATATTGGTATTATTTATTGAAATATTGGTATTATTTATTGAAATATTGCTATTATTTATTGAAATATTGGTATTATTTATTGAAATAATGGTATTATTTATTGAAATATTGGTATTATTTATTGAAATATTGGTATTATTTATTGGGTATTATTTATTGAAATATTGGTATTATTTATTGAAATATTGGTATTATTTATTGAAATATTGGGTATTATTTATTGAAATATTGGTATTATTTATTGAAATATTGGTATTATTTATTGAAATATTGGTATTATTTATTGAAATATTGGGTATTATTTATTGAAATATTGGTATTATTTATTGAAATATTGGTATTATTTATTGAAATATTGGGTATTATTTATTGAAATATTGGTATTATTTATTGAAATATTGGTATTATTTATTGAAATATTGGGTATTATTTATTGAAATATTGGTATTATTTATTGAAATATTGGTATTATTTATTGAAATATTGGTATTATTTATTGAAATATTGGTATTATTTATTGAAATATTGGTATTTATTGAAATATTGGTATTATTTATTGGGTATTATTTATTGAAATATTGGTATTATTTATTGAAATATTGGTATTATTTATTGAAATATTGGGTATTATTTATTGAAATATTGGTATTATTTATTGAAATATTGGGTATTATTTATTGAAATATTGGTATTATTTATTGGGTATTATTTATTGGTATTATTTATTGAAATATTGATATTATTTATTGGGTATTATTTATTGGGTATTATTTATTGAAATATTGGTATTATTTATTGAAATATTGGGAATTATTCATTGAAATATTGGTATTATTTATTGAAATATTGGTATTATTTATTGAAATATTGGGTATTATTTATTGAAATATTGGTATTATTTATTGAAATATTGGTATTATTTATTGAAATATTGGGTATTATTTATTGAAATATTGGTATTATTTATTGAAATATTGGTATTGAAATATTGGGTATTATTTATTGAAATATTGGTATTATTTATTGAAATATTGGTATTATTTATTGAAATATTGGTATTATATTTTGGGTATTATTTATTGGGTATTATTTATTGAAATATTGGTATATTTTGAAATATTGGTATTATTTATTGAAATATTGGGTATTATTTATTGAAATATTGGTATTTTTTATTGAAATATTGGGTATTATTTATTGAAATATTGGTATTATTTATTGAAATATTGGTATTATTTATTGAAATATTGGGTATTATTTATTGAAATATTGGTATTATATATTGAAATATTGGTATTATTTATTGAAATATTGGTATTATTTATTGAAATATTGGGTATTATTCATTGAATTATTGGTATTATTTATTGAAATATTGGTATTATTTATTGAAATATTGGGTATTATTTATTGAAATATTGGTATTATTTATTGAAATATTGGGAATTATTCATTGAAATATTGGTATTATTTATTGAAATATTGGTATTATTTATTGAAATATTGGGTATTATTTATTGAAATATTGGTATTATTTATTGAAATATTGGGTATTATTTATTGAAATATTGGTATTATTTATTGAAATATTGGTATTGAAATATTGGGTATTATTTATTGAAATATTGGTATTATTTATTGAAATATTGGTATTATTTATTGAAATATTGGTATTATATTTTGGGTATTATTTATTGGGTATTATTTATTGAAATATTGGTATATTTTGAAATATTGGTATTATTTATTGAAATATTGGGTATTATTTATTGAAATATTGGTATTTTTTATTGAAATATTGGGTATTATTTATTGAAATATTGGTATTATTTATTGAAATATTGGTATTATTTATTGAAATATTGGGTATTATTTATTGAAATATTGGTATTATATATTGAAATATTGGTATTATTTATTGAAATATTGGTATTATTTATTGAAATATTGGGTATTATTCATTGAATTATTGGTATTATTTATTGAAATATTGGTATTATTTATTGAAATATTGGGTATTATTTATTGAAATATTGGTATTATTTATTGAAATATTGGTATTATTTATTGAAATATTGGTATTATTTATTGAAATATTGGGTATTATTTATTGAAATATTGGTATTATTTATTGAAATATTGGTATTATTTATTGGGTATAAAACTGCACATAGTATCATAATAATAAAACATGGCTCTCACAAATTAACTTTAATATATTTCCAGATCTATTGCCAAAATAAAGTAGCCATTTGTAAATAATTTTTCAAAATTAGTAATACTTTTCTTGTTCAGCCAAGAGTTGGTTCTCTTTTTCAGTGGGTATATGAAACACGTTCTTTTGACAGATTTTTCTTGTATATTCATGCCAGTTTATATATAAGCACACATAAACACATTTAATGAAAAATACATTTCTTGTACATTAATTATTTACCAAACCCCAATGGCTGGTTCTCCTCTGTAAATTATTTTTATAAGAAAAAACAAAACAAAAAGTAGATTATGTTTGTTGGTATATTATATTTAATAACAAATTGCATGTAATATTTGATATTCCCGTAAGTTAGTCCATTGTAAGTTTTAGTATTAAATTAACCCAATTCACAGGCAAAAAATGAGATTAGTATACTCACATTGTCAATTAAAATTTAAAAATCAAGTCACTTGATCATAGAATGTGATTACCTACTTTCATAACTGCTTGACTTGGTCCATATCATGCTAGTTGAAGTTATTTTCATTTCATTCTGTGTTCTGAAGAATAGTAATAACAAACTTGCATAACACATAGACATTGGACAACAGACAACCAGCTGTCATTCAACTGGTAGAGCTATTAAATATTATTTTATTGCAGATACAAGATTTCCCTCCTCAAACCATCAGTAAAAGCACTTGCTTTATCTGCTCGAGTCTCCATACGGATTGACAACAGAGGTTTTCTCTCACTGCAATATATGATCAAAAATGAAGATGGACAAGTTTGCTTTGTAGAATATTATGTAAGTATTAACATCTCCGAGCCGGAGCCTTACAAAGTCTGGTTTATTAAATACAAAATATTTTGTCAAATGGTCTTATGAGCCAAGGTGTTCTTGTGTACAGTTCATGCATCAATTTGTATATAACTTTGTGTGTCCATCTTTTCCCAGTTCTTTTCTTCAGAATAAATTGAATTGTCCACCATCTACAGTTGCCAAACTTGTTGATTGATTGAACCCCTCAATTTTGGAGTACGATAATCAAACATCAGGCTCGTTAAAATGTTGATTGATTGAACCCCTCAATTTTAGAGTATGATAATCAAACATCAGGCTCATTAAAATGTTGATTGATTGAACCCCTCAATTTTGGAGTATGATAATCAAACATCAGGCTCGTTAAAATGTTGATTGATTGAACCCCTCAATTTTGGAGTACGATAATCAAACATCAGGCTCATTAAAATGTTGATTGATTGAACCCCTCAATTTTGGAGTACGATAATCAAACATCAGGCTCGTTAAAATGTTAAGAAAAAAATGGCATCAGGACAGTAACTTCATTTCTCCAACATCTGTCTCAAGGTCAAAGGTCAAGGTCTCTGTGACTTAAAGAATGAAAATAGTTTCTGAACAATCTCATTGCTCTGGACTCAGTTTAATATGACATGTTCTTGGAGTAAAGTAGAAGCCTACTGATTTTGTGGTCAAAAGGTCAAATGTTGACTCGTTGAGGTCACTGATTAATATAAGAAAAGTGTTTGTGCACAGAAATTTTAGTTCTCAACCATGTGCTCTCACAAAAGTTTGGTAATAGCTGCTACATTTGGTAAGAAACAGTAGGTCTTTGAAGATATTGTTCGTTGCAACAACAAAATCCACATAAATTGGTGCCCAATGGAGAAAATAGTGATTTCACAGCATTACAAATGAATCTGAAATTTTCTTGACAGGATTCAAATAATTGTTGATGTTAATAAATCCATCGTCTTCTCAGGTATCCATTAACACACTCCAGTCCCTGCCAAGCTGTAGACCGTGAATTAGGTCATAAAAAAGTCTAATCGAGGATTCAGACAAAGTCAGAAGAATTTTCCCTGTTTATCATGCTGTTTAGCAAGACTATAAACATTTAGTGCACAGATGGTAAAAATGTTAAAGGCAAAATTCTCTGGTATGTGATTTTCTCACAATCAAAGTGTTACGGATCATTGCCATATCACCTCTGTCTGTGTGGGTTCAAGTCTTGGGTTCGGACAATGTAGGTTTGTGATAAAGCTTGCCAGTAGCTTCTCGTGGGTTCTTTACAGGGTTTTCCTCTATCATTAATACTGGCCACCATGTATACCCCATCTTTTGCTGAAAAATGGTGTTAAACCCAACAATAACAACAACTTTTCATTTTTTTTGACAATGTAGAGCAAGATAACTATTCAGAATATTGACATTATGATCATGCATGTCCGATTTAAAATTAAAGGTGATTTGGCAATAGTTTCTTTGTAAACTAGTTAATTTTTTGTGTCATTTACATAATGTTACCAACTTGCAAAATATGCAAATACTTGAAAAACCATTTTCTTTTTGAATATTTGTAAAAAGTATCCTAATTTTAATGTTTCAGCTCCATAAAATATAATATTTTACTGAAATGAATAAAATAATACAAAGGAACTCTTAATATAAGAGCGTGTGTGTGTGTGTATATATATATATATATATATATATATATATATATATATATATATATATATATATATATATATATATATATATATAATATTTATAGTGTCTCATTGGCATTAATTTGACTCAGAGAAAACAGTTTATGAGGGGTTGTACCTATCCTTCTTCTTCACAGTATAATAGCAAAGACTTCTACAAAGCAATTCTTAGGTAGATCTGATTTCTTTTATCTTTTACAGTGTTCCCCAGATGAAGACGTTGATGAGGCAGAACACTAACAATAACTGATACATCAAGAAACTAATTGTTTATTAAATAGAAAGGTGCTGTGTGTACAATGATCCTTGCTAAGTGCTACTGTTACAATGTTAATAAAAAATTGTTTTTTTTTAATTGTTAATAATTTCCTCGAATATGATATTCCATCTAAATTTTACCAATACAAGTTGACATCAGCTTTGAGCATTTATCAACAGAAATAAGAGCAAAAACTTCGTACCATATGTACATGCTTTATAAGTCATGTCCGTCTTCAAAAAATATATATCACCTTGCTAGTTACCTCTCAATCAGATGTTTAACTCATGGCTAATCAGTTTTTCGTTAAAATCTATGTTACCTTACAAACACATGCTAGCTTTATTTCCACCTTAGTAAGACATGAAAACAAACTAAATAAAAAGATTTAGGAAGTTTTATTTTGATGGTGTTTATGGCAAAAACATGTTGGTATCGAGAGTAGAAATGTCTTAAGGTTAATCCAGTTCAGTGCACTATTCGACTCCATACACATAGGCCTGTTTTTTAATTGTTAAGCAGTGTAGTGCATGTATGTTTAACAGCAATTTTAACCATTTAACATTTTTTGGTACACATACATTACATATGGAAAGATTTAAGAGTAAAATCTGATTATTATAGCTATATACTTGTTTTTCATGGAATAACTTTTTATGTGATTTAAAATCTTGAGAGAACTTGTTCACCATCGAGTCAGTGAAGCCATGTGACCAGCCTAGCTGCCATTTCTCATCCAAATTTACAAGTTCTTGGTCTGTATCTAAAATACTAAGCTATCTTAATTTGCTAATTTATAAAAAATAAAAAATAATTGCTACATATATCAATATCATAGCATTTACCTAAGTTACCGAAGCTTTCATAGTTGTGATTCTTAACGTGAAAACTCGTGAGTACAAAACAAAATCCACTACCTCCATTTTGGAGAGTGGAGAATACGACCCAGTTACTTTGAATAGCAGATTTCAACCAGAGCATAAACAGCAACCTCGTGATCTGACATAATTCACACCAATGAATGTAGCATCTAAAAGGGTTTTTTCCCCAAAGGCGCCCCTATGAAAACCTGCTCAAAATGATGTCCAAAGGCACTTCCATGAGAATGGTGTAAAGGCATCAAAAGGTGCTTGTATGCAAATCGGGTTGAGGTGGCCAAAGGTGATTCTATGTAAATGGAGTAGAGGTGTCCAATGGCGCTTGCATGAAGTAAAGGGTTAAGGCAATAAGAGAGAGAGGCTCCATAGGGGTTTGTGTTGTATGCACACCTCTAGGAAAGGTAAATAACTAGCAGTTGCATTACGAGTTGGCATGATTGTTAATTTAATTTGTTGGATTTATTTGACAGGTGTGTTTGGAAATAACAGGTAGCCACCTGGATTTTGTTAAAAGCACACTTTAACATACCAAGAACACCCACAATCAGTTTATCATGTTTTTGTTTTTCTGAAGCAAACAGGCTTATTTACTTACATTTTGCTTCATCCCTGGTACATAATGCTTTAGGGATAATCGATTTCCTTTGTTGCACAATGCCAATGAATTTACTAATCTATACCGACTCATTGACGTATTTAATGAGATAAAGCAACGGACATTGTGTCAGATCGAAGCCATAACTGTCACAACTGCTTGAAGAGGATTTGGCATAAAGATGTCCACACTGATAACCAATTATACTTTTGTTAATTGAATCGAACTATTGGTAGTAGAAAAAAGAAACAATGATAAATAATTATCCATTTCAGTTTAATAACCAACCACCCATGGCAAAATTACAAAATAAATTATAAATAGGATACAGCCACTATCAAAAGTTATGAAATTGTATTCTTTCTAGAAATTTAAGGCACTGGTTAAAATGAATAGTGGTGGAATTATGAGAAAGTCTTAAGCTTATGGTCCAACTTAAAGTTATTGAATATACAGCAGTGGATAACTGTGCTGCAGCATATGAATTTTGTGTACATGAAAACAAGTATAGAAATGGCAGAAGAGCAATGCGGCGTCAGAACCGATGACAATAGCAAAGAAGGTGAATCGGACTGAGATTGCTTCATTCCTTGAATTAGAGAAAGAGCATGGCAATTTTTGTTAGTGAATGTCAATAAAATAAATACATTGTCACAAGAATTGCAATTCATCTATGGCAGATTCATCAAAATTTGTTGCATCCGCTGATTGGTGTTCATGTTTAACATGCATGGTTTCTGTCTCAGGCAGCAAATGAATATTATACAAAAGAAACCTAAAGACTTGGAAGAAAAAATCTAATTGTTTCCGAGTTTATCATCCATCATTCAAACTATCGCAAATCAGAAATATGGATTAGATGTCTATGACCACTGGCAACAAAAAGTTAATGCTGTTGGTGAGGAAACTGTTCTGATAAAAACAACTGGTCACTAATAGACATATTTCATGTTTGTTTTGTCCTGTTTAACTAACAGTTCAAATCTGCCCTGTCAGCATTTTTAATGGAAGATTGCTGAAAAGCATAATATTCCTGCTGGTGTCATCATTTGCGCACATCAAAATGGATGGCTGGATGAAAGTTGAATTGTTGAATGGCTAGAGAAATTAATTTTCTTTAGAAATGTTTTTATTCTAGAAACATGGTTTGTTTATTGCATTTAGAACCTACCATGTGCATCTTTCAATGCTGTCTTTATGTGTTTACCTATTCAGCTTGGATTATTCATGAGTACATATGGTATTAAACCTAACAGACTAAAGACCCAGATCGGCTTATGCATCGTACTCTACTATATATGGTAGCTTATCACAAAAGCCGACGTCAAGTCTCTCATCATCCCCACCCCTTGATAAAAGAACAAGTCAAAAAGACAATTTTACATTTTTATAATTTATCCTGCAAATCTTTACATAATAATAAGTTTATCTAAATTCTAAAATTGGCTGATTTAAAAACGGAGTTGGATCAGGCTTCACATTTGTTTATAGTGTATTATGCATGGGTATATGTTTATATGAACAATACTTCCAAAAAGCTGGAAAAATTACCTTAATCAGTGCATCTTGATATTAGGGACCCATCAAGACCTTGTACTAATCACCTTTTCCATGTCTGTCTGCTCACACTTCCTGTAACCAGTATAACTGCAACTCAAAACACATAATTCGGTCCAATCTGCTACATAAACAGCTTTGACAATTTACTTCTTCACTTTGATGGTGCTTTTAGCTCAAGAACCATTCAATATATTCTTATACAGTTTGGTATGAACACTTTTTACACGTGACTTTTTATTTGTTTAGAAGATTTGGGGTTGATTGCTCATCCTCTGACTTTGGTTCTAGGAGTCTCTGACTGCCAATCCTATTTTGGTTTCCACACAACTTTTCAGTCAGATTAGGCATGCAGCTTTATACAGACAAGACCTTAACTGAGTTTATTAGATATGGCCAATGATTGTCTGGCATTCTTAACTTGGCTTTCTGCAGTATACATTTACTCAAACATATTACACTTCAGCCAGAGTCACCATGCACCTTTATTCTAGTAAGCATTTTAGTGGGTTGGATTTTCAGCATTTTGTGGCATCATTTAAGAAAAGTTACAGCTCTTGAATGCTGATCTTATTGAAACCTTGGTTTTCCAACACAAGATTTTCCATTGCATTGCCCTTGAGTAAGTATAATCCAGAGCTCAGTGCCCTTGAGTTTAATCTATGTTAACATACTGACGTCACACATTATTTTTTGTTAAGCTTGCATTTTTTAAAATATAACTAACGGACATTTGTTACACATTTTATTTAAGGATGGATTCAACATGTAGGCCTATAAAGATATAGATATATAAATGTATATAATGTACCAAGCACCTCAAGTACTGGGAAAAACCAGCTCAGTTAGGAGCTAAAAATTATTTGCTTAACCCAGACCTGGCAGTTGATTATTTTCTGTAAGATTGACCAGTTTTCAATAAGATGTAACACAATAACAATAACTGATATTGTAACAGCCACTATAAGCTGAAAAAAACATAATTTAAAGTTTGATGCATCGACGATAAATATAATATTCAACTGAAAAGTTTGTAAAGTATGCATAGACTTTATTTACCACTAGTACAGTTACACAAACTCTAGTTCCAATCCCTATGCAACTCAATGGCTTGTTGCTATCTCTCAACTTGACATAATTCCTAAACTTGTCTTAGGTGTGGCAGCATGGGTCCACATGCTCATCAGACAACTTTTGCTTTCTGCTGCTCTCGAATGCCAAACTCGAATCAAGTTTTTTACTTCATTTTGTTTACAATTGTTCCACTGCTCCTGTGCACGTTTATGTGCCAGATTTGCCTTCTTAAAAAATGTAGTCCCATCATGACCTTGACAACATCCAATCATTTTACAATAAAAACAGAACTTATTCACATGGCTGCTACTAATCTTGAATCTAGGCCAGGATCCAGGTCAACACCTGGTTTTTATGAAAGAATGATTAAGGTCAACCGATCTCCAGTGAATAAATTTACATTATAATAATAAAAAATAGAATAAATAATTTAAACTGACAAACAAATTAAAATAAATATGAATTAACTCAGACATATGTAACAATATTCCTAAATAATATGTAGTATTAGCTGGAAAAATAGATATGAAATACTTTATTAAACAGTACGTTGCCAATGTCACTAATTAACACACCTGTGTAAAGAAGGCAGCTGGAGTCTATGCTTATAGATGTACTGTGTGTAGCAGCAGTATAGTGGTGGCTACTGCAGCCAGCCGCCTGCTTCAAGGCCAACCCATTTTCATATATACCCGCAATATCGGCCAATTTTGCACGTCGGGTATTCTGCCCAACGAAACGTCATTGCTGTAAACATTGGATCAGGTATTATTTTGGTTCAAAATTCCATTTTGTATCAATAAAGAACAATCCTACTTTAATCAAGGACAGTAATATTCATAAAGTGTACAAAAATATCCCACATTTAGAATCCAAATGCACATGAAAATGTGATTTCTAAATGTCAACATGTAGACCCACTCCATGATCTTGAACTGAAACCCAGAAAATCTGAGATACTATGCATCTTTTAGAATCATACAAATACATTATTTAAAAGATGGACAGATAGAAATGTAAACCTTAAATCCAAGTTTCCCAATTTGCAAGAAGTTGTTCCACATGTACAAAATCGTCTGCTACCCAATGTATCAACTTGCCGATAGAACGAAATTCCAGGGCACTTTTTCCCACTGACATTAAAAAAAGAACTTTTCATCCAGCAGTTTAAAATTTCAAATCTTGCAAACCCTGGACGTCCACAAAACATACTGGAATACATGCTTTATGCCTAAAGCACCGGATCAACACAGAATATCATAACAAAAAATACTAGCTTGCCGACATCTGCAGATCCTTTACACCCCTCCTCCTTTTCTCTGCATTTGAACACCACCCCCATCCTCTTCTTCGGGACATCCTTTATAAACAACCCCTGGGCTCAGCAATGTGAATGAATTGCCCATTAAAAATAGACACAAAGACAGTGATCCCTTTCAAGAGTGCTTTTAAAACACACCTTTTTCGACAGCAAGAACAAACTTAACAACGTAATGTTTCCTTCCTTATATTTTCAGCATGTTTTTTATGTTTTCTAATTTCTTGGGGTTTTTTTTTTGGTAGTCAAATCATTATATACATGTATGTTGGGCAGTGCTTAGAGCTTCTAAAGATTAGGCACTATACAAAGTCATTATTATTATTATTATTATTATTTATGGACAACCCCTAAGCAAAACTCTTTGCAAGATTTTTAGAAATTGAATGTTTTTCTTTTTGTTTTGGAATTATTTTTGTGAAATTTGGCGTGATATTTTGTACAATTTCTGGGTTATACTCTGTGACCAGGTCATGATCATCAGATTTAATAATGCCTTTTAAAAAGTTTAAAACAGTTTTGAGTCCAAATTGCATTTGATCACATGACTATCTGAGTGAGTGTTCTCTCTGTGATCAAATACTTTCATTTAAAACAGAATATCCAGAACTTGTCTTGATAGCATAGTTTATTATATCAATTAAATGCACCATAAAAAAAATATGGACTGCTTATTGCAGAAGTAACATATTTACAACACTGGAATAACAGCTTAAAATTGAATACTTTGCACAATGTGAATGCATTTAAATATAACTTTGCTTTTGGGGGGTGTTTTTAAAATCAATGTTTGTAAAATATATTGCTTAATTAGAGCTGTGAGGAAGAAACAATGTTCCTTGAAATGCACAGTCCTGACTTTAACCCATGTTATGATGTACCGTATATGACTTGCACAACTTTTACAAAGAATTTTGGAACATAATAAGGATATTAACATTCTTAAACAGGTCGTAATTGTGGATAAACATTGGTGTTTGACTCAAAAAGTCAGGACTGTCTTACCATCAGTTAGATGCAGGCTTGGTTGGAAGAGTCAGGACTGTCTTACCATCAGTTAAATGCAGGCTTGATTGTCAGAGTCAGGACTGTCTTACCATCAGTTAAATGCAGGCTTGATTGTCAGAGTCATGACTGTCTTACCATCAGTTAAATGCAGGCTTGATCGGAAAGTTAGGACTGTCTTACCATAAGTTAAATGCAGGCTTGATTGTCAGAGTCAGGACTGTCTTACCATCAGTTAAATGCAGGCTTGATCGGAAAGTCAGGACTGTCTTACCATCAGTTAAATGCAGGCTTGGTTGGAAAGTCAGGACTGTCTTACCATCAGTTAAATGCAGGCTTGGTTGGAAAGTCAGGACTGTCTTACCATCAGTTAAATGCAGGCTTGATTGGAAAGTCAGGACTGTCTTACCATCAGTTAAATGCAGGCTTGATCGGAAAGTCAGGACTGTCTTACCATCAGTTAAATGCAGGCTTGGTTGGAAAAGTCAGGACTGTCTTACCATCAGTTAAATGCAGGCTTGATCGGAAAGTCAGGACTGTCTTACCATCAGTTAAATGCAGGCTTGGTTGGAAAAGTCAGGACTGTCTTACCATCAGTTAAATGCAGGCTTGATCGGAAAGTCAGGACTGTCTTACCATCAGTTAAATGCAGGCTTGGTTGGAAAGTCAGGACTGTCTTACCATCAGTTAAATGCAGGCTTGATCGGAAAGTCATGACTGTCTTATCATCAGTTAAATGCAAGCTTGGTTGGAAAGTCATGACTGTCTTACCATCAGTTAAATGCAGGCTTGGTTGGAAAGTCATGACTGTCTTACCATAAGTTAAATGCAAGCTTGGTTGGAAAGTCAGGACTGTCTTACCATAAGTTAAATGCAGGCTTGGTTGGAAAAGTCATGACTGTCTTATCATCAGTTAAATGCAAGCTTGGTTGGAAAGTCAGGACTGTCTTACCATAAGTTAAATGCAGGCTTGGTTGGAAAAGTCATGACTGTCTTATCATCAGTTAAATGCAAGCTTGGTTGGAAAGTCATGACTGTCTTATCATCAGTTAAATGCAGGCTTGATTGGAAAGTCATGACTGTCTTACCATAAGTTAAATGCAGGCTTGATCGGAAAGTCATGACTGTCTTACCATCAGTTAAATGCAGGCTTGGTTGGAAAAGTCATGACTGTCTTATCATCAGTTAAATGCAGGCTTGATTGGAAAGTCAGGACTGTCTTACCATCAGTTAAATGCAGGCTTGATCGGAAAGTCATGACTGTCTTACCATCAGTTAAATGCAGGCTTGGTTGGAAAAGTCAGGACTGTCTTACCATCAGTTAAATGCAGGCTTGATTGTCAGAGTCAGAACTGTCTTACCATCAGTTAAATGCAGGCTTGATTGGAAAAGTCAGGACTGTCTTACCATCAGTTAAATGCAGGCTTGATTGGAAAGTCAGGACTGTCTTACCATCAGTTAAATGCAGGCTTGATTGGAAAAGTCAGGACTGTCTTACCATCAGTTAAATTCCAATCAACAGGCTTTTTTAAAGCATGTCTGGGCCAGAAATATTCTGGATTCCTTTAAACGAAACCAAGTGAGAAAACTACTTTTCTTTATACTTGTCAATTATTCTATCCAGCTGACTACATTCCAAATCTTAATTAAATCAGAATTGATTAAGTATTGTTTGCAAATGCTATTACTAAAGGCCTTGATTAAAACGAATTAAAAAAAAATAATTATGAAGCCTAAATATAGTCTTTATTTGCAAGTAAAAATGTCATAGATGTATATATGTATCAATAGCAGTCTCAATAGCTCTACTGATGTTTGTCAGAAGCAAAAATATTACTCATAGAAAACAATTCTGGAACTCTGGCAATGAAATGCAAACATACAGCAATCTGATATACAACTATAACTGTCCACAACAACAGATGCACTCATACACTCGCACACACATACAATGATCATGTACAGTTTTATTTTATTATTATTAACGATTTATAAAATTTACACAGTGAATGATGTGCATCATGACAATCAAATCTAAATTTAAGGTACTGTTTAAGATCCATAATAAACAAAATGTTCAGAATCTGTTTTTGGATTCTACAAGACTATATTGGACCTATTTTCCACACTATTAATAATCTACCACTACATAATAATCAACAATGACCTATGGATATAATTTATCACAAGCTGAGCAAACATTTGATGAGCAAAAAAGATTCATAAATCAGGTCATAAAACCTTATGATCACATTCCCTTTCTTGATTTACATGCATGTAGCCTGTTACTGTATATCAACAGATGGGCAACTGGAATGCACATAATGTTTTGCTGAATTTCATATGACTAAGTAGAAAATCTACAGGAACTCTGCAATGTTTGCTGGAGGCACAGGTGTCGACACATCCAAGAATGGATATCTATAACTTGTAGTAGTCTTTTAGTAGAAAATATCCATACACCAATGGTATACTTGAGCTCATTTCTTCTTATCCTCTTTACACATAATGACATATCTTTGTGCCACCATAAGGGGTGGGGAATAACCACTGGGGTAGGATGTATCCTCAAATAGGACTGAGTAATCATCTTGAGGCTGAAAAAGTATGTTATACAAAGTTAGACATGGCTGGTATGATGGGAGAGGGTGCATTTCATGCTACGTTATATAAAGTAAGACATGACTGGTATAGTGGGGGAGGGTCCATTTCATGCTACGTTATACAAAAGACATGACTGGTATGGTGGGGGAGGGTGCATTTTATGGTATGTTATACAAAGTTAGACATGACTGGTATGGGGGTCCCCATGGCCAAGTGGTCTAAAATTACGAATCACTGCCATCTCAACTCTGTGTGGGTTTGAGTCTCAGGCTCAGCCAATGTGGATATATAAGAATGCTTGCCAGTAGCTTTTCGTGCATTGGTGGTTTTTCCTGTGTCCTTCCTCAAGCATTAATACTGGCCGACATGTATAGCTTATCTTGTGCTGAAAAATGGTGTTAAATCCTGTAACAATGACAAGTATGGTGGGGGAGGATGCATTAAGGACATACCAATGGAGGCTAGGATATACCATGAAAGCCAAGGAAGTCTAACTGAATGGCAGGAATCAAACCAAAAGTTTCAAATTACATCAATGCAATAGTAAAAAAAAAAAAAAAATGTAACAATGTTGTAAACTTAAAATTTGTAAAAGTATACAATATTTGAGCCAGATGCCAGTATCTAGTGACAACAATGAGACATAAATAATGAAGTGATATCAACTCACAGGTCTGGTTCATGCCTTTAACTATATACATATGTGAGGGGTCATGGGTTCGATCCCAGCCGAGCCATACCAAAGACTTATAAAAATGGTAATAACAGCTGCCTCGCTAGGTACTAAGCATTAAGAGGTTAGTGTTAGGACTGGTCGGCCTGGTGTCAGGATAATGTGACTGGGTGGGACATCATGCTTCATGTCAGTGGTATGATGCCCCAGTGCTAGATATCACTATAAAATGCCACACTGCAGACGTTGTAGTGATATGATTGAATTGTAAAAAGTCCAAATTACAAGAGTTACTTCCCTTACAAACAGTGAAAATTGTATCTTAATGCGAACAAAACATGAAAAATGTCGTATTTGAAATGGGAGTTACCTTTTATGCCAGTTAAATGTGTAATACTTTTATATACTTGCCTGTAAATTAAAAACATCTTGGATGAAAAGTTCATTTCATTATGGTCATGGGTCATTCAGTATATTTAAAAAATATGTAAAGGCAGATTAAATTTCATCTATTACTAACAAAAGCCAGATAAGAGTTATTTTCATTCCCAATTCATCACAGGCTTCTTACCTAAGATGACTGTCTCTTGATCTTGGTTGAGATAAGTAATGAGTTAATACAGTTAGTTTTTAAAGTGTAAACAGCTGTGTCAAGGCCAAATTAACACATTAACCCCTGGAAGTTTTTGCTGTTTTCGCATGAAATGCGAGTAGGAAACATATTTTGGGGGCTATTTCTAAATACATCGTAATCCATCGATTTCCAAACAATAATCTGTTAGACAAATGGTTACTAATGATACAGAAAATGTTTTTCATTGGTTAGTTTACTGGCGCATGAGCAGGAGGGCAAAAATCAGACTTTTTTTTTTTTTTTGCTTAACGGACCCATAATTTTCGTATGTAGAAGACTCTTTATTCAAAATGTCCACCTTATCCTACGTTATGCACAGGTTCACCTGTCTGTGTGCGTCTCAGACCGGTCTGCCGTAGATCTGAGGTCATAAAGTCTAAAATCTGGACACAAATTCGGAACCTGACCATGGGCGATTTTTGGGTAAAAAAAAAACGGGTCCAAAAACTTTGGTTTTTCCCTCTGTATTTTGTAATATAATTAAAATGTCCAGATTACTTGCTATCATTGTAGAGCTACATCTGTCTACTTTTCAATGATACCACCCACTTTAGTGTATCATGTATGACCTTGATGCTATAGACCATTTAAGTAGGCGCTATAGACCATTTAAGTAGGCTACTACCTCATACCCCATAAAGTCGTCGCTAGGGGTTAATGTGTTAAACAAGCTGGTCAAACAAGAGCCAGTCTTCTATTTCACAATCATAAGTAAATCTGTTGCTTAGTAATGAAATCATTGTTTGGTGCATGAAACAAGTGAAGATCAGCGATTCTTAAGGAGTTGGTAATAACTTGATTTACAGGTCATATTAAGGTGAGTACAGTACATTCATCTTGCCTGGAACACGAGTTAGAGAGGACACAATACATGAATTCTACAATTTTTGATAATAGTGTAATAATAGTAATATTATTATTACTGGTATTCAGTATATGGAATGTGTTCATAAAATAGTATGAAAGGTCAACCAGGATACAGAGGTCATTTATATTCAAAGGTTAGTTTGGGTAACCACTACTAACAGGTTTGACTACTGGAGAACTAGAAAAATACAAGACAATGTGTGTGCTGAAAAGCAAAATGATTGAAATCAAGTTCACAGCTACTTGTTTGAAATTAACTGAATTAACATCTACAAAGAAGTTAAAGTGCAACAAGTCTGTTTACTAATAGTCCTTTATCTGTCATGGACTTAAAGAAAAAGTACTGATTTTTTTCTCTCAGATGAATGTTATCATTTTTTCACAATGTATGTCAGCTTGGGCATTAACAGAAAAACATACACTCATACTCTCTATTCTCAGTTGATATAAATGCCATTAATGGAAACACACATGCACTCATAAATACCTTTTAATCTCAAAAGATATAGACCATCAATAACATAATAACTCTTACATGAATGAATGCACACTCAACAAAATGTAGACCATCAATAACGTAATAACTCTTACATGAATGAATGCACACTCCAGAAAATGTAGACCACCAATAATGTAATAACTCTTACATGAATGAATGCACACTCTAGAAAATGTAGACCATCAATAATGTAATAACTCATCCATACATGCACACTCAACAAAATGTAGACCATCAATAATGTAATAACTCTTACATGAATGAATGCACACTCAACAAAATGTAGACCATCAATAATGTAATAACTCATCCATAAATGCACACTCAACAAAATGTAGACCATCAATAATGTAATAACTCTTACATGAATGAATGCACACTCAACAAAATGTAGACCATCAATAATGTAATAACTCTTACATGAATGAATGCACACTCAACAAAATGTAGACCATCAATAATGTAATAACTCATCCATAAATGCACACTCAACAAAATGTAGACCATCAATAATGTAATAACTCTTACATGAATGAATGCACACTCAACAAAATGTAGACCATCAATAATGTAATAACTCTTACATGAATGAATGCACACTCAACAAAATGTAGACCATCAATAACGTAATAACTCATCCATAAATGCACACTATAAAGAGCCAAATTATTTTTGTTGGTTGATTTTTAACACCAAGCACATATTTGGTTATATCAAGCCATGGAAATCGACCTTAATGCCTTTTTCTGGATACAGAAGCAACTAGCCTAGGCAGATACTGTACTCCTGACCCTTGGATTACAGAAAAAATCCACAACTTAAGAAATGAACATCCAAGGGTCACTGAAAACTCAGAATACATTAAACAGAGAAGAGATCTGACTACTATGCCACCAGAACATTACCTGAGAGACCAAAAGAAGAAAAATGAAATAGGTCTAAATATGTAAAATCAGTTCTGAATAACATGCATATGAACTGATATATTTCCTAAATTGGAAAAGTCGCAGTTCCAAAAGTGATACCAGTGTAATGGTATCATTTTTCTTGTATTGATATACTTTGACATCTTATTATAAAAAATATACAAAATACTAACTTTCACTGCAATCTATTCAAATCTGCAACTGCAGTTGAATTCATAAAATTAAGTCATACACTGCATTCAGCTGCAGGTTGAAATGGGCAGTAACTAACCAAAAATTGCAGGAGCAATGTTTTTTGTTGCTATGCACATCTTTGGAAGATGACCATAATATGTCAAATTTCATGGTAATCTATTAAAATCTGCAGGAATAGCTGCATTAACAAAATTGTCAAGCAAGAATACCAAATGCGTAATAACTCCAACAAGAACAAGGGAAATAATGTGATTTGTTGTGCAAATACACCAAGTTACATGGCAATCTACCAAAATCTTCTGGGTCAGTGTAACTAAGTATTGTGTCATACTGTATTAGGCTAAAAGACATAATCATTAATAACTCAAACAAAAATGGCAGAAGCAATGTCACTAGTTGACATACATGTCTTCAGGTGATGACCCAAATATTATTAAAGTTTTATCTCGATCTATCACAAACTGCAGGACTTGTTACACTAACAAGATTTTCATACACTGCATTAAACTACAATATTAAAATAGCAATAGCAATAGC
This sequence comes from Unio delphinus, assembly GCA_029339505.1. Lineage (NCBI taxonomy): Eukaryota > Metazoa > Mollusca > Bivalvia > Unionida > Unionidae > Unio > Unio delphinus. The sequence continues at coordinate 4,031,275 of JAQISU010000277.1, forward strand.
AATAGCAATAGCAACAAACAGCGAGATCACTTTGATTTATCAGCTGATAACCATCACCAGGACTAGATGCACTAACAAGATTGTGATACACTGCATTAAACTTAAAGACAAAAATACAAAAACTCCATCAAAAAGTGCTGAAGGAAGTGATCTCAATAGGTACATGTTCAGGTGATACTCATAATATTTGCCAAGTTTCACATCAATCCATCGAAAACTGCAGACCTAGTGGTACTTTGAGATTGTGCTGGATTGATAGAAAGGAGAATTACTATATATCTGTTTCCACAGAATCAAATATTTCCTAAGCTTTATTTTAAATCACTTACCCTCTTTGGAGGTTCATGTATGAGTGCTCTGTAGAAACATGTAGTTTGTGGATACAGTGCTAGGACAAGCTGAAATACAAATATTTATAATTATGCCACTTAAATTTCTTCAATAAATGAATTCAATGCAAGAAGCTCAAGCAGGCATAAGAACACTTACCTAAGCTACTAGAAATCAAGATGTACATATGCTAATATTGCTACCACAACAGCCAGTTTAAGAATTGTGTTATTGTAACCCCTCTTGAATGGAAAAACATATCACCATGGGATTTCCACCAGAAAATATATTCAATAATGAACTAGACATAATGCATGGACATTCAACTTGGGATGCTTTTGTAGGATCAATAAAGATAAGGATTACAAAAATAATACAGTCACCTGCAAACTTGAAATCATGTTTCTTTAAATTAAAATGCTATTGATCAAGAGTTCGGTTTTGTTAAATGGTAAGTAATTTAGGGAATTTTACTAGCAATATCAACTAAAAACCTGATATGTAATGTTGTGTAATTTGTTCTTTAACCAATTCTCCTCAAAATTTGCTTTCTTTTTCAAGCTATGCCACATTTAATGTGAAAAAAATAGATACAACTTTTAAAAGAATCTACAGAAAAATCAAACTAAAGAATCCTCTTTAGCTGAGACGTTTACCATGCATATAAGGCAGAATCACTTATTATCAGTTGACTGCCTTGTATTGGGACCCAAGAAGCCAAGTGGTCTAAAGTACTCACAGTTCCTGATCACTGCCATCTCACCTTTGTCTGCATGGGTTTGAGTATTAGGCTCAGCTAACACAGGTTATTTCTCCATCAGTTATAGTGGCTCTCATGTAACAACAACAACTGCCTTGTATATGGCTCAGCATTACTTAGTGACAGTATACCATTTATAGTATTATGGCTGAAATGTTTTAGTCATTTTGAATCACAGCGGACAGACTGGATGGAACCATATCAATTGTGTGCATTTTAAAAGAACCCATGAAAAGATGCTTTCTGTCAAATATGGTTCAACTTTTTTCATTAGTTTTTTAGAAGATGTCATTTTTAGGTGTTTCTAATTTTAGAAATAATGACTATTTTAGATACAGATGGGTATCATTTTGCCAGGACGTTTTCCTGTCAAATTTGCCCACATATTGTGCAAACAGGGAGCGGTTGGTCCAGTGGGAAAACTTTTTGCCTCTCATTCGAATAAAGGAATCATTTGTAACAAGCGCATATAAAGATTACCAAGGTTCACTGCCACATTGAGCAAGCTCAGAAAATGAAGGAAATAGATTTCCTCAAAAGTAGTCAAGACATCATGATCCTGATACAAATTGTTGCGATGGTATTAAGTCGGATTTGTTGAGAAGGTTAACAATAATTATAACATCGTGTTCTAGTATATAACTCACCTAATGGATACCATCCAGGTAAATTCATGATACCACCATTCAGGTAAATTGATGATACCACCATCCAGGTAAATTGATGATACCACCATGAGTTCATCAGACAAGTGAAGACCCAGGGATTGATGGGACTGCTCAGAATCGATAAGCAGTGCCAATGTAGGCAAATCACAGTAACTTCCTAGAAGCCTTGTGAATAGGGATGTGAAGATATGCGTCTTTTATGTCTCATGCTGATTGTTAAGTCTCCCTTTTGAGCGGCATTTAAAATGAACATGGTGTTTCCATTGAGAAGCATGGAGCATGAATGAACTGATTCAAGGTGCTTAAGTCGATGACAGGGAGCCATTTGCCTTTGAGACAAAGAAAACTCTGGAATTAAATCCCAGGAAATTTATTATTAGTATGATCTCTACCACACTTTCCTGCGGGTCATTAATTTCTTGCTACAAGCTGATGGTTTGAATGGGTCTGAATGTTTGTAGCTTATGGAATTCTGGACTCAGATGTCTTGAAAGTGATGTAGAGTCCATTTTTCTTTGTTAATTCGATATTATAAATATCAGAAGTAGACAATATATGTATGTACATCTGTAGTCATGCACACACGCCTTTGCTGAAAATGGAGTTGTCCAGGAACTGGATATGGATCTCGAGCGTGTCTATTATATTGAAAACTTCCGTTAAGCATGAAACACGTAGATAAGGCCACTCTACTCACAGTAAGGTTAGAAATTATAAATCAATGAATGAATCAACTAAGTTTTATGCACTTTTTATCACATTAAAGATTACCATTGTTTAAATTGCATGGGAGGTACAAACAGGGAGGTATATTAAGACTATAGCCATCAATACAAAGTCCAACATGGCCCCCAAAGCTACTAGGTGAGTGTCCTTGAAAGATGTTCGATCTATACTAATCTAATAGAGCATGGTTTTGACATCCCTACTGCCACAATGTCCTGGTCAACTCTTGTGGATTCCAAATGAAAAGCTGGTGTGTGGCAATAGTTAAACTGAAGATGAAAACATAATGGAAGGCATTTGGTCAGCAAAAGAGACACTTGATAATGGGGTCATGTAAATGATGTTGTTAAACAGTTCAAAATATCTGGAAATCTGCCAGACTACATACGTAATTTGAAATTTTCTTCTTCTTTTTTTGTGTGACAAGAGCAACAGATGCTGGAGCCCTGGTCTAAATGGTTGATAAGGTTACTGGCAGAACACTGGAGGCAAAAGGTGGAAAAGTGCTTCAGTAGAAGATTTGAAGGCCGAGTTTTCACATGATATAGTGAAATCCAGAAAAGAAGAGGACTGAGAGCAAGCATGAGATAAGGATGTTGCCTGATTGAAGGAGCTGGTGAAGAGTGTAAACTTGTGGTGCTCGGAAATAAAAATTGTGATTTCCAATCAGTCACCAATTAAAGAATCCCTTCTACTGTACAAAGGGTTGAAAGAATTTAGAGGTGGCAGGTACTAGGTTTGGCATCATAAATGGAGAGTGCAGTGAGGTCAGATGTGGGTTAAACTAGTCTCCATAATTCTCTGTAAACCAGATTTAACAGACTGGATGACAGACTGATTTCCGTGAACTAATTTGTTCAGGTATTTGTCCTTGAAGATCCTTTGTAGTAGGCCTAGGCCAGTCAAAACAGAAATAAGTGGAAGGACATCATAAGAATCATTATGTTGGGATAGGTTACGGGATGTCTGATCCATGTGACAAATCTGTGTATCAGTGGAGCGAAATAATACTTTGTTTTGATCATTTGATTGCTGTTTATCATCAAGAGCTGTAGATTGAAACCCTGAGGAGGGAGGCCTTAGAAGTATTGCCAGCAATGAAGAGTCCTCATGTTACTTAGGTGCTGAAGCTGTCTCTGGTCATGTAGATTTCCAGTGTTTTGTAACTGGAGAACCCTTTACTGATTTATCTCCCTTATCCACAAAAAATTCCTGCACTGAGTACATGTCAGTTTTAGGCTTATAATGTCTGCATCCTTAGTTGTGCATTACTGTACTTTGCCCATGGTCTAATCTGTAAGACAAATTGAGCAGAATGTATAAATCAAGTGTACTGGTAGCTCTGCACTTATAATTGAACAGAAAATATGTGCAAAACTATGCATTATAGCATTACCTGGACAACAGCAGACAAATTTTACCAGAATAATTCACCATACTACCTGTGAGAAGTTCAAGGATGACCCGTACAGGTAAATGCAATGAAGGGGGCATCCAGACACTAAACGTGTTAGCAGAGAAAATCCACCCATATGTAGCCTGTCATTGTAGAATTATATACAGATATTATGAGTCTCAGGGACTTGCACATTAATATAATTAAAAGTACAGCTACTTTCAAATGCTTCCTGTGCAAGTAACTAAGTAGAGGGGGACCAGAGTGACCGAGTAGTCTAAAGCACTCACCATTACAGATCACTGCCATCTAACCTCTGTCTGTGTGAATTTCGCATCTTGGGTTCGGCCAATGTGGATAAGTGAGAAAGCTTGCCAGTAGCTTCTTGTGGGTCGGTGGTTCTTTCCAGGGGTTTTCCGGGTTCTTCCTCCACCATTTATACTGGCTGCCATGAACAGCTTATCTTGTGCTGAAAAATGATGTTAAACTCTACAAGAGCAACATCCTAAGTACAATTAAATGTGCAAAGATGACAAAGTGTTGCTAAAACTGTAAAGGCAAAACTTTGTTGAGATTGAAAAAAAAGTCAAGTTGGCAGTAGAGATGGAAAATACTTTATTTGTGAAGTGAGACTTCCTCCAACTTGTATCAATGTTGATTCCAAGTTCTGTGAGGTCAGAGTATCAATGTTGATTCCGAGTTCTGTGAGGTCAGAGCATGCTTCTTGGCAAGTCAGAGTGGAAATAACAACTGGGATACTGATGGGTTTTGCTGCCAATCCCTGTATCAAGGGGAGATCACTCTGTCTAAATGCCACCTAAGTGGACAGAAACGTTTTAGCTCTGTTTAGCTAAAATTTCTAATTGGGAGTGCAGGATTTATGAAGTAGAAGTAGTTCTCCCAAGGCATTATGATTGGGTAATGTATTTTTTTAAAAAATCTGTTTTAATGCTGTATTTCCCAGGTATTATCAGCTCATGCTACTACAAATGAATTTTGTCTGGTTTATGTGCATGCAGATCAGTTGGTTTCCTGTATTTCTCTGATAATTCTAGGTGAACCACACAGACTAGCAATAGTGAATTATGTGCCAACAGATCAGAGATGAAATCATGGCAGTCATTTGTGTTTTACACTATAAAATACTGTACTGTATTTGTCTGACACAACTAGTATCAACTCTCAGCACTGACTTCTACAAATTTAAATTTCCTCTTTCATTTGACAAGTTTGGGGACAAAAGAATCCTAAATGGAATGCAAGTGTGGACTCTTAAATTGGACTAATGTTTTTTTTGAGAAAATGAAAAAATGGACAGGGCATGATAGACAAAAGGCCATACCATACAATCTCTTGCACTGGTGATGACAAGATGAACCTTCTCTAATCAAGCAAGTCATCTCTTGCCCATATGGCCAGGTTAGGAAATATTATATGGGCATATCAAACATGTTTTTAAGTTTTTGAAATGAATACCTGTTTCCAGGAAAGCTATTTTGGTTATGCAAACACACCATTAAAAAGCAACATGAATCAGAAGACATCCTCTGTGAGAAGCATTGTTTCCAGGTAGCTTGTGGACTTCATAGAAAGTTTGTCCCAACTAACTAGACTCACTCAATGCAGACACCAGTAATTTTTAGATCAATCTCTTGGGCATTAAAAACTCTGAAACTCTACTATGTGTCTTTCTAAACTGTATTTATTAGGGAAAAAAAACTAATGCTGCTTGAAAATTTATCAAATTTTCAATGAGCATACTAAATATTAGAGTGGAAGAGAGATAGAGAGACAGTTGCAAAAGATAAAAATGCTTCAAAGACTTGCTAAGAATATTTATGCTTAAACTAAATGGTAACAAACTAGACATAAGATACCATAAATGGTAACACATGACAGAAACTGAAATAAAGATTAGTATCTTTTTTATTGTCATCTATTCGACCAGAATAGTCTTTCTGGAATGCTTCCTCAATCAACTGTCAGGGTCACACTTAAGACTTTTTTTAATAATCAGAATCACACCACTACAACTACTAAATGTGTTGTGTAGAGGAAATACAAACATCACTCATTACTTTTTTGTCCAATTGTCAAATAAATAAATTAAATAAATGAGTATTTAAATAAAACAAATAATATGCAATTGTCAGCTTTCAAGGTCTATGTAAACATAAAATGTAATTTCAAGTGTAGATTTCTCTTTCTCTCAAATTTCAATCCAACTGAAGTAATTGCTAATAACATTAAACAAATCAAGTGTCTTTTAAGCATAAATACAATTTAGATAAATGGGTTGAATTTTCGGAGTTCATAATACTCAGATTTTGTTGGCAAAATAAAGATGACATGGATCTATACTAAAAGCAATCAGAAACTTTGCAGCAAATGGTTAGATAATTATGTATGTACCAAGAGTTAAATGACACTTTTGAATGCATTTGCAATGTGCATGACAACAATACCCACTCGCATATCACACTTACGCCAAGATGAAGAACTATCAACGTGTATTCAGTTGAAATAAGTTTGTTATTATAACAAGAAGAACCTTTTAATGATTAATGTTACTTTTAGACGAAGATATTAAATGCTTTGAAGTATGTAGCTTTCTTACTACGTACATTACATATACTTCTCATAATAAATTTAGTCCCCCTCTGGAAAGGCCACCATCTTATAAGGCCACTTTCCCAGTGCAGAAGGGGTGGCTGTATAAGAGGGGGACTACTGTATACTAAAAGCAATCGGAAACTTTGCAGCATTGGGTGAATGATGCTTCTGGTGTCTGAAGTGTCAGGTGAATGCATTGAACAATGAAATATGTTTGTAGCATTAAAACAAAGAAAAATAACAACCAAATTAACCCTCTATTAACAAGACTCTGACAAATACTTTTTATACTATACAAGCTATTATATAGTAGCTTGTAATTCATATTTGTAATAATTCATTTATGACTATTCAAAAATGGAGACAAAATTTAAATTCATCAATTTCACAAAGACATTCATAGTAACTGCAAGAGCAAATTAGGTCACTTTATTCCATTTCATTTAGAAAATTTAGAATTCATCATGGTCCCTTCTACAAAAAAAACATTAACCTAACTGTATCTGTGACTCTCCTAGGCAGATCACCTTCTTATTAAAATTACCTTGTTTAAATCAGCAATGCATTTGGATCCTACACTGTCTGTTATAAAGATATATTATACAGATATTGACTTGTACAATAAGTAACATCAGAAAATATAATTGTTTATCATAATTTACGTGATAATATGTATTTGTAACTGTGATTTTCAACAATATGTTCTACATTCAGATAAGAAAACTGAGGAAGGACATACTGATTCTTTGGAAAACAAAGCTTCTGGATCTGTTTCTGGATTGGCCTTCCATATTGGGAGAGGAACGACTCTTCTCTTGCTTAGAGTATGTCGCCTAGAGCAAAGAATGAAATGTACCAATGTCAATTCATTATTCTTCAAGGGATACCATTTATCCTGAGTTCTGTGGCTGTTACAAACCAAGAACAGGAGAGGTCTAAAATAAAAAATGGTTGTGGATTTTGTAACTGTTAAAACCTATAACTGTTACAAACACTCAAGTGTATGTAAACCCAACAAACAATGGTCCTGGATTTAATAACTGTTACATACCATTAACATGACATAAAACAATTATCAAACACTAACTGTTACAAAACAATGAACAAGAAAAACACAACAAACAATGGTTCTGGATTTACTGACTTACAAACAATTAACATGAAAAACACAATAAACAATGGTTCTGGATTTACTGACTGTAACAAACAATGAACATGAAAAACACAACAAACAATGGTCCTGCATTTACTGACTGTTACAAACCATGAACATGAAAAACACAACAAACAATGGTCCTGGATTTATTGACTGTTACAAACTATGGACATGAAAAACACAACAAACAATGGTCCTGGATTTACTGACTGTTACAAACCATGAACATGAAAATCACAACAAACAATGGTCCTGGATTTATTGACTGTTACAAACTATGGACATGAAAAACACAACAAACAATGGTTCTGGATTTACTGACTGTTACAAACTATGGACATGAAAAACACAACAAACAATGGTTCTGGATTTATTGACTTACAAACCATGAACATGAAAAACACAACAAACAATGGTTCTGGATTTACTGACTGTTATAAACAATGAACATGAAAAACCCAACAAACAATGGTTCTGGATTTAATGACTGTCACAAACCATGAACCCCATGAATGAAAGTCTTGGCTTTTGTGACTGCAGTAATAATAAATCATCCAAACTGAAAAAAAATTTCTTATTCAATAGGTAGGTATATACCAGTTCAATTAGGATTTTTTTCTTCAGGACAAAAGAACAAACCAAAATATCTAAAGCTGGTGGCAGTCTTAATGTAAATCGGACAACAATAACAGAATTCCTATAGAGTATGTGCAATTAGCTGGAGATTTAATATACTTCCATTAACTCAATATACATTTTGTGCAGAACACTAGTATGTTGAAAACAAGATTATAATTTGTATCATTTTACTTGACTTTACACTACCTGACAGTTTCAATTGTCCAAACTTGCTGAGCTATATAAATGTGGGTTGACTTGATTGGGAACTGGGTATTGATGTAATGAGGTTACAGCATTTCGCACAAATAATGTCTGCTTAAAAAATTGTTTCCATAAACTGGGATTAATAAATATTGGAATCAAATGTAGTCGCACAAGATTATATGTGTTTTTGAACCTAAATGTTCAAATTATTTTACGATTGTTTCAGTGTGTTTGTGTGTGTGTGTGTATGTGATTTGGATTTTTAATGTAGCTTTAAAAAAAATTCAGTCATATTGCTACAATGTCTGCAGTGTTGCAATTTAGAGTGATTTTAGCACTGGTGCAACGTGCCGTCGACATTCATTTTTAATATCACAAAATTACATTTATTAAACAGCTTGAAACTGGTAATATAATATAACAATCCAGGTATTTATAATGTGCAATGATAAATTCAAGGTGTCTTACTCTTTGCCCTCTTCTGCATCAATGTCATCCACTTCATACTTGTTTGTACTGGTATTGAATGTAACTACCTCAGCCAGAATCCAATTCTCTTCACCATCCAAGGACTGGACTCTAGCTGCTACCTTGTCCCCTGGCTTTGCTACATAGTTGTTGTCTGCTGACACTGCTCCACACAAGGGAGGTGGTCTGTAATACAAGAAAAACAGCAGATAACATTACTGTATTTCTTTAAGTACCTGAGGTATATTAAGTCTTTCCAGTGTAAGCACAGCCAAGAAATGAAGCTAAACATTTCCTTAAAATTTTCTTGAATTATCCAATCACCTGCTTTAAGTGGGGCCCTGAGTGGCTGAGTGGTCTGAAGCGCTCTCCCTTACAGATCACTGCCATCTCACCGCTGTCTGCGTGGGTTAGAGTCTAAGATTTGGCTAATGCAGTTATGTGAGAAAGCTTTCCAGTAGCTTCTCATGGGTCGGTGGTTCTTTCCGGGGTTTTTCCCGGGTTCTTCCTCCACCAATAATACTGGCCACCATGTATAGCCTATCGTGTGCTGAAAAATGGTGTTAAACCCTACAACAACAACAACCTGCTTTAAGCAAACATTCAATGTCTCTGAAACCAAACTGTAGTGGAAATAATCTTCTATCGAGACCAAAGCCTCCTCCAGATGGAAGCCTTTCATGAACAAGCTTGAGTGTATCTGCAATGGTAAAATCACCATTACCTGCAAATCCTAACACAGCAGAAAATTTCTGTATATAAAATTAAACATATCATCCTGTTTAGATCTATATCTGAAAGAGAGTTATAACATTAAAATGGTCTTATGATTTTTTGTGTGTGTGGATTTTACTACCTCAAAATATGATGTTCAGGTGTTAAAATACCATGCTACATTCAAAGGGTTTCAAAGAAAGATACTTCCAGTACATCCTTTCTATAAACACTGATGGTAAATGTTAAATATGTGACTTATTGGGATAAGATTTTAATCAACACTGCCTGTGCATTACAGAACATAAAAAAGGATATATATTGTCCACATGTAACACATATTATACATAAAGAAAATGCTGCATCCTTTACCTTTCCCCTGGTTTGCTGACCCACAGTGGGAGAGTGACTGCATTCTGCTGTAACATGGACATCAGTACCCCTCTCCTCATAATAGGCTTGGGACGATCTGAATCTACAAAAAAGGGAGATATAATGGATGATCTGAATCTACAACAAGAGGGAGATATTTTGGATGATCTGAATCTACAACAAGAGGGAGATATTTTGGATGATCTGAATCTACAACAATAGGAAGATATCTGGGATGATCTGAATCCACAACAAGAGGGAGATATTTTGGATGATCTGAATCTACAACAAGAGGAAGATATCTGGGATGATCTGAATCTAAAACAAGGGGGAGATATTTTGGATGATCTGAATCTACAATAATAGGAAGATATCTGGGATGATCTGAATCCACAACAAGAGGGAGATATTTTGGATGATCTGAATCTACAATAAGAGGGAGATATTTTGGATGATCTGAATCTACAACAATAGGAAGATATCTGGGATGATCTGAATCCACAACAAGAGGGAGATATTTTGGATGATCTGAATCTACAACAAGAGGAAGATATCTGGGATGATCTGAATCTAAAACAAGGGGGAGATATTTTGAATGATCTGAATCTACAACAAGAGGGAGATATTTTGGATGATCTGAATCTACAAGAGGGAGATATCTGAGATGATCTGAATCTACAACAAGAGCAAGATATCTGGGATGATCTGAATCTAAAACAAGGGGGAGATATTTTGTATGATCTGAATCTACAACAATTGGAAGATATATGGAATGAACTGAATCTACAAAAAGTGGAAGATATCTGGGATGATCTGAATCTACAACAAGAGGGAGATATTTTGGATGATCTGAATCTACAACAAGAGGGAGATATTTTGGATGATCTGAATCTACAACAAGAGGGAGATATTTTGGATGATCTGAATCTACAACAATAGGAAGATATCTGGGATGATCTGAATCCACAACAAGAGGGAGATATTTTGGATGATCTGAATCTACAACAAGAGGAAGATATCTGGGATGATCTGAATCTAAAACAAGGGGGAGATATTTTGGATGATCTGAATCTACAATAATAGGAAGATATCTGGGATGATCTGAATCCACAACAAGAGGGAGATATTTTGGATGATCTGAATCTACAATAAGAGGGAGATATTTTGGATGATCTGAATCTACAACAATAGGAAGATATCTGGGATGATCTGAATCCACAACAAGAGGGAGATATTTTGGATGATCTGAATCTACAACAAGAGGAAGATATCTGGGATGATCTGAATCTAAAACAAGGGGGAGATATTTTGGATGATCTGAATCTACAACAAGAGGAAGATATTTTGGATGATCTGAATCTAAAACAAGGGGGAGATATTTTGGATGATCTGAATCTAAAACAAGGGGGAGATATTTTGGATGATCTGAATCTAAAACAAGGGGGAGATATTTTGGATGATCTGAATCTACAAGAAGAGGGATATATTTTGGATGATCTGAATCTACAACAAGAGGGAGATATCTGGGATGATCTGAATCTACAACAAGAGGAAGATATCTGGGATGATCTGAATCTAAAACAAGGGGAAGATATTTTGGATGATCTGAATCTACAACAAGAGGGAGATATTTTGGATGATCTGAATCTACAACAAGAGGAAGATATCTGGGATGATCTGAATCTAAAACAAGGGAGAGATATTTTGGATGATCTGAATCTAAAACAAGGGGGAGATATTTTGGATGATCTGAATCTACAACAAGAGGGAGATATTTTGGATGATCTGAATCTACAACAAGAGGAAGATATCTGGGATGATCTGAATCTAAAACAAGGGGGAGATATTTTGAATGATCTGAATCTACAACAAGAGGGAGATATTTTGGATGATCTGAATCTACAAGAGGGAGATATCTGAGATGATCTGAATCTACAACAAGAGCAAGATATCTGGGATGATCTGAATCTAAAACAAGGGGGAGATATTTTGTATGATCTGAATCTACAACAATTGGAAGATATATGGAATGAACTGAATCTACAAAAAGTGGAAGATATCTGGGATGATCTGAATCTACAACAAGAGGGAGATATTTTGGATGATCTGAATCTACAACAAGAGGGAGATATTTTGGATGATCTGAATCTACAACAAGAGGAAGATATATGGGATGATCTGAATCTAACAAAAGAGGGAGATATTTTGGATGATCTGAATCTACAACAAGAGGGAGATATTTTAGATGATCTGAATCTACAACAAGAGGAAGATATCTGGGATGATCTGAATCTAAAACAAGGGGGAGATATTTTGGATGATCTGAATCTACAACAAGAGGGAGATATCTGGGATGATCTGAATTTAAAACAAGGGAGAGATATTTTGGATGATCTGAATCTACAACAAGAGGAAGATATCTGGGATGATCTGAATCTAAAACAAGGGGGAGATATTTTAGATGATCTGAATCTACAACAAGAGGAAGATATTTTGGATGATCTGAATCTAAAACAAGGGGGAGATATTTTGGATGATCTGAATCTAAAACAAGGGGGAAATATTTTGGATGATCTGAATCTACAAGAAGAGGGAGATATTTTGGATGATCTGAATCTAAAACAAGGGGAAGATATTTTGGATGATCTGAATCTACAACAAGAGGGAGATATTTTGGATGATCTGAATCTACAACAAGAGGAAGATATCTGGGATGATCTGAATCTAAAACAAGGGAGAGATATTTTGGATGATCTGAATCTAAAACAAGGGGGAGATATTTTGGATGATCTGAATCTACAACAAGAGGGAGATATTTTGGATGATCTGAATCTACAACAAGAGGAAGATATCTGGGATGATCTGAATCTAAAACAAGGGGGAGATATTTTGGATGATCTGAATCTACAACAAGAGGGAGATATTTTGGATGATCTGAATCTACAAGAGGGAGATATCTGAGATGATCTGAATCTACAACAAGAGCAAGATATCTGGGATGATCTGAATCTAAAACAAGGGGGAGATATTTTGGATGATCTGAATCTACAACAATTGGAAGATATCTGGGATGATCTGAATCTAAAACAAGAGGGAGATATTTTGGATGATCTGAATCTACAACAAGAGGAAGATATATGGAATGAACTGAATCTGCAAAAAGTGGAAGATATCTGGGATGATCTGAATCTACAACAAGAGGGAGATATTTTGGATGATCTGAATCTACAACAAGAGGGAGATATTTTCGATGATCTGAATCTACAACAAGAGGAAGATATATGGGATGATCTGAATCTAAAACAAGGGGGAGATATTTTGGATGATCTGAATCTACAAGAGGGAGATATCTGAGATGATCTGAATCTACAACAAGAGCAAGATATCTGGGATGATCTGAATCTAAAACAAGGGGGAGATATTTTGGATGATCTGAATCTACAACAAGAGGAAGATATATGGGATGATCTGAATCTAAAACAAGAGGGAGATATTTTGGATGATCTGAATCTACAACAAGAGGGAGATATTTTAGATGATCTGAATCTACAACAAGAGCAAGATATCTGGGATGATCTGAATCTAAAACAAGGGGGAGATATTTTGGATGATCTGAATCTACAACAAGAGGGAGATATCTGGGATCATCTGAATTTAAAACAAGGGAGAGATATTTTGGATGATCTGAATCTACAAGAAGAGGGAGATATTTTGGATGATCTGAATCTACAAGAAGAGAGAGATATTTTGGATGATCTGAATCTACAACAAGAGGGAGATATTTTGGATGATCTGAATCTACAACAAGAGGAAGATATTTTGGATGATCTGAATCTACAAGAAGAGGGAGATATTTTGGATGATCTGAATCTACAACAAGAGGGAGATATTTTGGATGATCTGAATCTACAACAAGAGGAAGATATTTTGGATGATCTGAATCTACAAGAGGGAGATATTTTGGATGATCTGAATCTACAACATGAGGGAGATATTTTAGATGATCTGAATCTACAACAAGAGCAAGATATCTGGGATGATCTGAATCTAAAACAAGGGGGAGATATTTTGGATGATCTGAATCTACAACAAGAGGGAGATATCTGGGATGATCTGAATTTAAAACAAGGGGGAGATATTTTGGATGATCTGAATCTACAACAAGAGGGAGATATTTTGGATGATCTGAATCTAAAACAAGGGGAAGATATTTTGGATGATCTGAATCTACAACAAGAGGGAGATATTTTGGATGATCTGAATCTACAACAAGAGGAAGATATTTTGGATGATCTGAATCTAAAACAAAGGGGAGATATTTTGGATGATCTGAATCTAAAACAAGGGGGAGATATTTTGGATGATCTGAATCTAAAACAAGGGGGAGATATTTTGGATGATCTGAATCTACAACAAGAGGGAGATATTTTGGATGATCTGAATCTAAAACAAGGGGAAGATATTTTGGATGATCTGAATCTACAACAAGAGGGAGATATTTTGGATGATCTGAATCTACAACAAGAGGAAGATATCTGGGATGATCTGAATCTAAAACAAGGGAGAGATATTTTGGATGATCTGAATCTACAACAAGAGGGAGATATTTTGGATGATCTGAATCTACAACAAGAGGAAGATATCTGGGATGATCTGAATCTAAAACAAGGGGGAGATATTTTGGATGATCTGAATCTACATCAAGAGGGAGATATTTTGGATGATCTGAATCTACAAGAGGGAGATATCTGAGATGATCTGAATCTACAACAAGAGCAAGATATCTGGGATGATCTGAAACTAAAACAAGGGGGAGATATTTTGGATGATCTGAATCTACAACAATTGGAAGATATCTGGGATGATCTGAATCTACAACAAGAGGGAGATATTTTGGATGATCTGAATCTACAACAAGAGGAAGATATATGGAATGAACTGAATCTACAACAAGTGGAAGATATCTGGGATGATCTGAATCTAAAACAAGGGGGAGATATTTTGGATGATCTGAATCTACAACAAGAGGGAGATATCTGGGATGATCTGAATTTAAAACAAGGGGGAGATATTTTGGATGATCTGAATCTACAACAAGAGGGAGATATTTTGGATGATCTGAATCTACAAGAAGAGAGATATTTTGGATGATCTGAATCTACAACAAGAGGGAGATATTTTGAATGATCTGAATCTACAACAAGAGGAAGATATTTTGGATGATCTGAATCTACAAGAAGAGGAAGATATTTTGGATGATCTGAATCTACAACAAGAGGGAGATATTTTGGATGATCTGAATCTACAACAAGAGGAAGATATTTTGGATGATCTGAATCTACAACAAGAGAGAGATATTTTGGATGATCTGAATCTACAACAAGAGGGAGATATTTTAGATGATCTGAATCTACAACAAGAGGAAGATATCTGGGATGATCTGAATCTAAAACAAGGGGGAGATATTTTGGATGATCTGAATCTACAACAAGAGGGAGATATCTGGGATGATCTGAATTTAAAACATGGGGGAGATATTTTGGATGATCTGAATCTACAAGAAGAGGGAGATATTTTGGATGATCTGAATCTACAAGAAGAGAGATATTTTGGATGATCTGAATCTACAACAAGAGGGAGATATTTTGGATCTGAATCTACAACAAGAGGAAGATATTTTGGATGATCTGAATCTACAAGAAGAGGAAGATATTTTGGATGATCTGAATCTACAAGAAGAGGGAGATATTTTGGATGATCTGAATCTACAAGAAGAGGGAGATATCTGGGATGATCTGAATCTAAAACAAGGGGGGAGATATTTTGGATGATCTGAATCTACAACAAGAGGGAGATATCTGGGATGATCTGAATCTAAAACAAGGGGGAGATATTTTGGATGATCTGAATCTACAACAATAGGAAGATATCTGGGATGATCTGAATCTACAACAAGAGGGAGATATTTTGGATGATCTGAATCTACAAGAAGAGGGAGATATTTTGGATGATCTGAATCTACAAGAAGAGGGAGATATCTGGAATGATCTGAATCTAAAACAAGGGGGAGATATTTTGGATGATCTGAATCTACAACAAGAGGGAGATATTTTGGATGATCTAAATCTACAACAAGAGGGAGATATCTGGGATGATCTGAATCTAAAACAAGGGGGAGATATTTTGGATGATCTGAATCTACAACAATTGGAAGATATCTGGGATGATCTGAATCTAAAACAAGGGGGGATATTTTGGATGATCTGAATCTAAAACAAGGGGGAGATATTTTGGATGATCTGAATCTACAACAAGAGGAAGATATCTGGGATGATCTGAATCTACAACAAGAGGGAGATATTTTGGATGATCTGAATCTACAACAAGAGGGATATATTTTGGATGATCTGAATCTACAACAAGAGGGAAATATTTTGGATGATCTGAATCTACAACAAGAGGAAGATATCTGGGATGATCTGAATCTAAAACAAGGGGGAGATATTTTGGATGATCTGAATCTACAACAAGAGGGAGATATCTGGGATGATCTGAATTTAAAACAAGGGGGAGATATTTTGGATGATCTGAATCTACAAGAAGAGGGAGATATTTTGGATGATCTGAATCTACAAGAAGAGAGAGATATTTTGGATGATCTGAATCTACAACAAGAGGGAGATATTTTGGATCTGAATCTACAACAAGAGGAAGATATTTTGGATGATCTGAATCTACAAGAAGAGGAAGATATTTTGGATGATCTGAATCTACAAGAAGAGGGAGATATTTTGGATGATCTGAATCTACAAGAAGAGGGAGATATCTGGGATGATCTGAATCTAAAACAAGGGGGGAGATATTTTGGATGATCTGAATCTACAACAAGAGGGAGATATCTGGGATGATCTGAATCTAAAACAAGGGGGAGATATTTTGGATGATCTGAATCTACAACAATAGGAAGATATCTGGGATGATCTGAATCTACAACAAGAGGGAGATATTTTGGATGATCTGAATCTACAAGAAGAGGGAGATATTTTGGATGATCTGAATCTACAAGAAGAGGGAGATATCTGGAATGATCTGAATCTAAAACAAGGGGGAGATATTTTGGATGATCTGAATCTACAACAAGAGGGAGATATTTTGGATGATCTAAATCTACAACAAGAGGGAGATATCTGGGATGATCTGAATCTAAAACAAGGGGGAGATATTTTGGATGATCTGAATCTACAACAATTGGAAGATATCTGGGATGATCTGAATCTAAAACAAGGGGGGATATTTTGGATGATCTGAATCTAAAACAAGGGGGAGATATTTTGGATGATCTGAATCTACAACAAGAGGAAGATATCTGGGATGATCTGAATCTACAACAAGAGGGAGATATTTTGGATGATCTGAATCTACAACAAGAGGGATATATTTTGGATGATCTGAATCTACAACAAGAGGGAAATATTTTGGATGATCTGAATCTACAACAAGAGGAAGATATCTGGGATGATCTGAATCTAAAACAAGGGGGAGATATTTTGGATGATCTGAATCTACAACAAGAGGGAGATTTCTGGGATGATCTGAATTTAAAACAAGGGGGAGATATTTTGGATGATCTGAATCTACAAGAAGAGGGAGATATTTTGGATGATCTGAATCTACAAGAAGAGAGAGATATTTTGGATGATCTGAATCTACAACAAGAGGGAGATATTTTGGATCTGAATCTACAACAAGAGGAAGATATTTTGGATGATCTGAATCTACAAGAAGAGGAAGATATTTTGGATGATCTGAATCTACAAGAAGAGGGAGATATTTTGGATGATCTGAATCTACAAGAAGAGGGAGATATCTGGGATGATCTGAATCTAAAACAAGGGGGGAGATATTTTGGATGATCTGAATCTACAACAAGAGGGAGATATCTGGGATGATCTGAATCTAAAACAAGGGGGAGATATTTTGGATGATCTGAATCTACAACAATAGGAAGATATCTGGGATGATCTGAATCTACAACAAGAGGGAGATATTTTGGATGATCTGAATCTACAAGAAGAGGGAGATATTTTGGATGATCTGAATCTACAAGAAGAGGGAAATATCTGGAATGATCTGAATCTAAAACAAGGGGGAGATATTTTGGATGATCTGAATCTACAACAAGAGGGAGATATTTTGGATGATCTAAATCTACAACAAGAGGGAGATATCTGGGATGATCTGAATCTAAAACAAGGGGGAGATATTTTGGATGATCTGAATCTACAACAATTGGAAGATATCTGGGATGATCTGAATCTAAAACAAGGGGGGATATTTTGGATGATCTGAATCTAAAACAAGGGGGAGATATTTTGGATGATCTGAATCTACAACAAGAGGAAGATATCTGGGATGATCTGAATCTACAACAAGAGGGAGATATCTTGGATGATCTGAATCTACAACAAGAGGGAGATATTTTGGATGATCTGAATCTACAAGAGGGAGATAACTGGGACGATCTGAATCTACAACAAGAGGGAGATAACTGGGACAATCTGAATCTACAAAAAGAGAGATAACTGGGACAATCTGAATCTACAACAAGAAGGAGATATCTGAGACAATCTAAATCTACAACAAGAAGGAGATATCTGAAATAATATGCAATAATACATCTGGGTCAAAATAAAGTCTGCTATGCAGTGACAGATCTGGTGCAATGCAGTATGCAATCAAGACTCCCATGTTGGGTCTCTCTGATATATTAGCATCTTTAAAAATCAAATGTATTAATTCTTAAAATTACATGTCTTCAATTTTAAAAGATTGTTGTAAAATGAAGATAAAAGAAAAAGATTATTACATTTTTATAAAGCATGGTTAAAACAGTATTTTGTGTTGGCCATATTTATTAATAAACTTATTTTTACTTTAACATTTTGTGTTGACTGTGGACTATATATATATATATATATATATATATATATATATATATATATATATATATATATATACACATACAGTAGAACCCGCTATAACACGCAGCGCTAAAACTCAACTTCGGATATAAAGCGTTCGCAATAAAAATTAGTATAACTCTTTAATGCAACGTAATAACCTATAAATATATTATCCGTCCATTATTTTGAATAAGTCTTGTTGCATTCCATTTCATATTCGTCTGATAATACTCCGATTTTTTTTTCCATTCGAAATGACTCCATGTATATATGTCAATGCAGTGTTTGCTGAAAAACCCGCATTAACGCGACCCCGCTATTAGCATGATCCAATTTCTTGGACCCCAATTATCGCGTTATATCAGGGTTCCGCTCTGTGTGTGTGTGTGTGTGTATATATATATATATATATATATATATATATATATAATGATAGTAACTATTATACCAAAAATAAATTGGAAAATTTCTTTTTATCAGAAAGGGGAAAAGATGAATATCACAATACATGTATGTTGTAGCACAGTGACTTGGGAAAACTGAATTCACTACAATTAAATCCATTTTTTCATTTTCACATATCTTAATAAAAAAGAACAAAATGTCATTTTTTTAATAAAAATGTAATATCCTACCTAGTCTCCTGTTCTCTCTTATTGCCTTTACTTCTGTAATTTTGTCTAAAGCCTTTCTCAACAACCTGAAATTACAAATGAAAAAACAAACAATGACATTTAGTGTATCTTGGTTACAGGCAAAAGAAGAAAACATGATCCTAAAATATCAATCCAATAAATTCCATTCAGAAAAAAAAAAGAACATATCAGAGTTAGAAAGCAATATTGAAACTCATATAGGCCCCGAGTGGCCGAGTGGTCTAAAGCGCTTTCCATTACAAATCACTGCCATCTCACCTTTGTCTGCGTGTGTTCGAGTCTAAGATTTGGCTAATGTAGTTATGTGAGAAAGCTTGCCAGTAGCTTCTCGTGGGTCGGTGGTTCATTCAGTGGGTTTTCCGTGTTCATCCTCCACCATTAATACTGGCCACCATGTATAGCCTATATTGTGCTGAAAAATGGCGTTAAACCATAATAAATAAAAAAAAGAAACTCATATCAGCAGAAAGCAATATTTAAACTCATAAAGCAATAGAAAAATCAGATTAGCAGAAAGCAATGTGAAAATCAGATTAGCAGAAAGCAATAGAAAAATCAGATTAGCATAAAGCAATAGAAAAATCAGATTAGCAGAAAGCAATGTGAAAATCAGATTAGCAGAAAGCAATAATGAAAATCATATCCGCATAAAACAATAACAGAAATCATATCAGCAGCAGATTAATTTGTTTTACCAACTAAATATCTGAAAGGCTTAATAATTTAGTTAAAACCCAATGACAAAAAAATCTGAACAGATGTAGTGATAACAAGATTTAAAAATAGCCACCATGATAAATGACATTGATTTAAGTTCAATTAAACATTCATTTAAGTTCAATTAGACATTCATTTAAGCTCATTTAGACATTCATTTAAGCTCATTTAGACATTCTTTTAAGTTCAATTAGACATTAATTTAAATTATGTTAGACATTCATTTAAGTTCAATCAGACATCACAAGAAGTCTATTATTGATATTCATTCATGTGGTGTAGTGGTAACTAAGATGGCCACCATGAGGGTCATAATGGATGCCAGATCAAGATCACTTTCACTTAGGATCAACCTGTGCAGTCATTAGGAAACCAAAACTATGATAATAGAATCATCCATTTAGGATGATAAATGATGAGATTTTCCAAATGACTACAACTGCAGCTATATTGGATGTCAGATTGGTGCCATTTACATTTAAGACCAACAAATCATGATAAGATGTCTTTTAGTAACATCCCCATGACAATATGACCATCTAATTAGGAACAACAGAAAGAACATAATTTTAAATGGCTGTCATTAGTGGATGTCCAAGAGATGCCTTTTTCATTCTGGACAAACTAGACATTGAGATATATGTCTGCAAAGTTTGGTCCTCCAGGTAGTTCAGTAGGAGTGGCAACAACAAATTCATGTTAATGATGGCCAGATGCTGGAAGAAAATCCTGGTTTAAGAGTGGCTGGACTAAAACTAAAGTTGAAAAAGCATAAGAAGAAATCTCAGTATGTGTGACAAAGCACGAACAAAACTGCATCAAAATGTGTTACAAGGAAATGCTGTAGTGAAAATGTTACAGTGATGAAAAAAGGTGAACAACTCCATAAACATGTAAAGTGAAATACAAAAAATATTAAAATGCACATCAGTTATTTTTTGGCAAGGGTTGCACAGTTGATTAAAAGCATTATCCCATGTGAAAAGGAGAAAAAAAAGCGCTAAAAATAAAATATTTAGTGACCTGAAGGGTGTTCTTATCTATGGAAACACATAGTACAGCATCAGACTGTTTATTTATTACTGCCCAATAAAACTGTACGGCATAAATTCAATAACTGGCACACACTGAGTGACAGTAGTTTATGACTATGCTTCCTCACCCTATCCAGGTAGTTGTTGTAGTGTTTAACGCCATTTTCAGCAACAATAGGTTACACATGGCAGTCAGTATTAATGGTAGAGGAAGAACCCAAGAAAAAACCCCGAAAAGAACAATTGACCCACGAGAAGCTACCAACAAGCTTTCTCACATACCCATATTAGCCGAATCTGAGACTCAAACACACGCAGACAGAGGTGACATGGCAGTGATCCGTAATGGAGAGCACGTTAGACCACTTGGCCACTCGGGGTCGCCTCCCTAGCCAGGTAGTTTTGACGGTGTTAGGTTGTTAACACTTTTCAATGCAAGTAATGCCCAATTTCTGCAAATTACCATATCATGATGACAACATACCAATTTGTTTTTCAAAACGTTTACATCAATATGTAAATGTGTTTAACAACAGAATTATCGAGAAAAAAAAAACTTTCTATTGTAAAGCAAACAAAATGAAGATTTTATCTGCTGAGTTTGCATTATTTTCATCATAAAATCAGTTTGAACCATAAGTGAACATGTTTTGGGGTAATAATGGTGAATATCACCGTGTCAAGTAAGTACCACTTCATTAGAATGTCTGTTTTCATAGATTAAGGAAAATATAAAATTCATAGAAAGCAAATTTTAAATATTATGTTACATAAGATTAAGCTTAAAAATATAATATGGGGCAGTGCTATGTTTTTTTAAAAGCACTGTAAGGTTAAGGTTGTTTTCTGACATCTTTAATTTTTGGGATAAATTGAAAAAAAAGCAGAGAAGCTAACATTACTTAACCAATGCTGACCCCATTACATCTATCACTTCACCCTGTCTAAAAGGAGAAGTCACTTCTCCCTAAAATTGAAGTATAGTTTGGTCCCTGGACCAGAGAATGATTACTACATCTGTGGACATTGAATTTAGTCAGCTCCCATATGATTTGAGATGGAATAGCAAGGAGTTTGTTATATGCACCCTTTTGACTTTTGGTGATTAACAGAGTGGGAGTCCTAGTTTGCAAAGGTAACCATTAGAGCTGGATAACATAAAAAACATACTGTGGTATTTCAGAATATAACAAAACACTTACCAAGGTATACTGCAGCTATATTAGGTCCCTAATTTTCTGGGAGCAGGGTCTGACATTTTTTTGTAATATTTATTTGAAAATTTACATCTGTCAATATGTGGAAAACATATCTTGTTCTCATGTATAGAAGAAAAAAAACATCCTTATTATATCCATTATATTATTTGTAACCCCCCCCCCAAAAAAAATATTAAGATAAAAGGAAACAAAATAGCTCAAAAGAAAATCAGCTCTGTTCTTCCTCCCCCTGAAAATTAAATGGCAATTGACTTATAGCAGATGAATATAATATGTGTCTTTTAGGGGCCCCGAGTGGCCGAGCAGTCTAAAGTGCTCTCCGTTATGGATCACTAACATCTCACCTCTATCTGGATAAAAAATTTCATCCTGATTTGGTCCCTACCTAAGTAAGAATGAATATAGAAAAAATGTATACCTATATGCATTTGCACATAGATACATGTACTTTTTTCCTTACTCTGCCTCAGCTTCTGCATCTTGCATTGCTGTGTTGTACAATCCTCGTAACTTGTTCTTGTAGTATGGAGTGACTGAAATTATAAGAAATCATTATTATGTGTGCAAATTTTATATAGAACAAAATTATATTCATGTACTTACAACAGAAACTGTTTATTTATTTATATCTATCACAATCCTGTGAAAGAATTATATTTGTGGGGTATGGTACAGGGTATATTCAGGAACTGAAACTTTTGTGGTAAACCAAAAACCACCCTATTAAAAAGCGATTGTTTTTCATATAAGAAATTTAATGAAATAAATAAGGTAGGACCTTAACAAAATGCATGATTTGGCCCGTTCCATTGATGTTTCTACACAATTAGCATAAATCAAACAATTGCATATCCTACATTCCACATGTACCAATTTTGAGGACTTCAGAGCTACTACAAACCATAAATTTTAACAATTAACAAACCAAATCTTCTAGGAAATAATAGGACACCCCCTTTTCCAATTTTATGAGTTTAAGTACCAGTCAAGTTTTCACAGAAAAGTGTCTCTCAAAGGGACTAATAATCCACTGTATCAAGGATGACAGGGCTTGTGTGGAAATAATGTCCATTTTTCTTGAACAGGGCATTAAGTTAGTATTTTTTTCACTAACCAACATAATCATCTACTGATCCTGCCCAAATTTCACTGATCCTGCAAAATTCAAACAGAAGCCAGTTCAGTTTCAAAAGATGTATTATTTATTGTTAACATCAACTCCATAAAGAACTACTGCATTTCACAAACAAAATCTCACTAAATGTTGAAAATTCACATTTATTTTATGTACCTGATTCATAGAAGATCTATGGCTCATAAAACATGCCTTCTATTTCTTTATCGGGCAGCATACTTGATGGCATCTCGTGGTTTAAACTCATTGATGTGAAGCAAGTTCAACAGCACCATCACTATTATGATTCCATGGGCTATTAATGAATTTTTTTACACCCATAAACAAATAAAGTACCCCAAGCACTTTTGTATTCTTCCAAATACTAAATGCAGAAAATGCACAACACCTTTCCTGGGTCATACCTCAACCATTTGCATGCATTTTACCTAGCTATGGAAACTGGTAAGAATTTCATAATTTAAAGTCAGTTCCACTTAATCAAATGATAATCAATTATAATTGGTTACTAAGAGCAAATTTTAATTTTGTTTGTTTTACAACCATATCTTTACTCAAGAGTTCAAAATGTTAATAAATGTACAGAAGTACCTAATCCCTTTTAATGACATGCATACATTACCTGATAAAAGTAATAACTTTCATCTATTGTGTTGTGTTAATTTTGTTATACAACTCTGTTAAATCAAGAAACTTATTATTGCTGATCAGTTTTATGTAACTAAAAAATTGTTGCAATTCTACCAAACCCTTTCATTCATTTGTGATATGTCTATCATTTAAAGTATAGAAGAACAAGGTCTTTTTGTTTGTCATTATTACAAATACCACAAAGGATTTTACATTTTAAAAGAATCAAATCAATAATTTTTAAAAAAAATTTATTAACTCAATTATTTAACAGCAAGGGGCCCAGAGTGGCCAAGTGGTCTAAAGCGCTGTCCGTTACGGACCACTGCCATCTCACCTCTGTCTGCGTGTGTTCGAGTCTAAGATTCGGCAAATGTAGTTATGTGAGAAAGCTTGCCAGTAGCTTCTTGTGGGTCGGTGGTTCTTTCCGGGCTTTGTCCGGTTTCTTCCTCAACCATTAATACTGGCCGCCATATATAGCCTATATTGTGCTTAAAAATGGCGTTAAACCATTAAAAACAAAAAAAAAAAAAAATTAAATTATTTAACAGCAAACCTTGCAATAATGACTATATATTCCTAATTATGAAATTTTGCACCCATGCTATGGGTTTATATTTGTGATTTAATACCACTTGTTAACACATTAACCCCTGGAGGTTTTTGCTGTTTTCACATAAAATGCAAGTAGGAAACACATTTTGGAGGCTATTTCTGAATATATCCTAATGCATTGACTTCAAAGCAATTTTCCATTAGCCTAATGCCTAGTTGTGTCAAAAACATTGTTTTCCATTGGTTGTTTGGCTCATGCATGTGCAGATGGAGAAATGCTGGAGTTCTTCGTTTTTTGGTTTTTTTTGCTTAACAGACTCATCGTTTTCACAAGGAGACCACTCTTTATTAAAAATGCCCACCTAATTCTACTTTTTGCACAGATTCACCTGTATGTGTCCAGTTCAGACCGGTCTGCCTTAGATCTGAGGCCAAAAAGTCTAAAATCTAAACACAAAATCAGATTTTGAACAAGGGTTAAGTTTGGGTGGGAAAAAAAAACAGATCCAAATACCTGGGTTTTCCCCTCTGCAGTTTGAAGTGTAACTAAAATGTCTATATTATTTGGTATCATTGTAGAGCTAAATATGTCAACCTTTCTATCATACATGACCTTGACACTACAGAGCTTGGCAGTAGGCTACTACCTCCTGTCCCATAAATGTGGCGCCACAGGTTAATGTGTTAACTGTAATGAATGTGCCCGGCTGAAAGTTTTCAGTGGATTAGTGAGATCTGGAGTCTTATTGATTCATCTGCAAAATAGCTGACCTCGAATTTGGATATTAGCTTTTATTTTCAAGTCTCCATTTTCTGGTCAGCTCACCTTAATTGGGTCCCACTTCAGAGCCCTGATAATGCCCCTGATGTGACAGGTCCAAGACAGACATTTTCCATAAATGATAGCCTCTCTTTGACATTGTGTGTGTGATTTGGATTTTTTAACAAAAAATTCTCTTTAACAGTAAAATTAGGGCCTGTATTGAATAAACTCCAAATGATTGTGGCAGAAGCATCAATAGTTTAGATTGACTGACAAGGAATATATTACTCCAAGATTCCTACTGTGCAGGGTGCAAGTGAAAAAGGTTGTTTAGGACAGTGAAAAACACAGCAGTCTGTCCGTGTTTGGAATGTTATCTCTAGGCCTTCTCTTTGACAGTAAAAGGTGAATTGACACCTTTGTAAATAATGACAGCGAAATGTTATGCACAGATTAATTTAATCAAGTGTATAATTAAAATTACTGTGATGAGACACATAATGATAAAACAAAAATGCCTGTGAAAATTAATATATATAGAAAAAGACCAATTTTTAACAGAATTAATTAGTCTTTTAACCCGGACAAGTCCCTTTTTAAAACATGAGATGAGTGACAAGAATCTATTACATAAGTCTCAAAAATAAAAAGATTACTTCTCTGTTCGTGTTGCATTCTTTCATGTGTCGTGGAAATGTTACATGTTACATAAGTCTACTAAAATAAAAAGATTACTTCTCTGTTCTTGTTGCATTCTTTCATGTGTCTTGGAAATGTTTGAAAGATTATGCTCTCCTCTTGCACGTTCATCCTGGGATAGAAAAAAAAAGTTTATTAAAAAATTAGATGGGCAAATTATCAATTTTTCTAAGTAAGTCCATTTGTTTCTGAAATATACATGTATATGTAGTCAATATTGGGAGAGTAATCATATACATGTATATCTAGTCAATATTGGGATAGTAATCATATACATGTATATCTAGTCAATATTGGGATAGTAATCATATACATGTATGTCTAGTCAATATTGGGATAGTAATCATATACATGTATATCTAGTCAATATTGAGATAGTAATCATATACATGTATGTCTAGTTAATATTGGGATAGTAATCATATACATCAATATTGGAATAGTAATCATATACATGTATATCTAGTTAATATTGGGATAGTAATCATATACATGTATGTCTAGTCAATATTGGAATAGTAATCATATACATGTATGTCTAGTTAATATTGGGATAGTAATCATATACATCAATATTGGAATAGTAATCATATACATGTATATCTAGTCAATATTGGAATAGTAATCATATACATGTATGTCTAATTAATATTGGGATAGTAATCATATACATGTATGTCTAATTAATATTGGGATAGTAATCATATACATGTATAACTAGTCAATACTGGAATAGTAATCATATACATGTATGTCTAGTTAATATTGGGATAGTAATCATATACATGTATAACTAGTCAATATTGGAATAGTAATCATATACATGTATGTCTAGTTAATATTGGGATAGTAATTATATACATGTATATCTAGTTAATATTGGAATAGTAATCATATACATATACATGTATATCTAGTCAATATTGGAATAGTAATCATATCAGTTATCTTTACTAATAATGTCTTAAAAGTGCCTTTAAACCAATAAAAACAAAAACTGACTAGGACTAGGACTAAAATAGTAAATCCCATAACCAGTTACTTATAACAACTAACATGACCATTACTGGTTGGTAACATCTCCTGTATAGAGCTTGAGTTTGCAACAATTACATCATTTTCCATTCCAGGTTTTGAAAATTTAATGAAATTTATGTTTTACTCTTGATTACACAAACATATTTTCCAATTGTTTGTGCATTAGTATTTTTCAGCATTGTGTCTTAGAAAAGCTTACAAAACACACAGGGCTGCATCTGGGGCACATGTTATAATGTTTGATTCATGCTTAAAGCATGTCTTTAAAAATATGCTGGGAGTGAGAAATTTTATTAATATTTACAGTTTGTTTATACATTTGCTCAGCTTACTAAATATGACCAGTGTTTACAAAGTAAGATGGGTGGGTGGGGGGTAACAGTTAACAGTTTTGTAACCAGTTATGAAGTCTCACACAATGAACTGGTATCTAGACTGTCATAAGAGCCTTATCTTTGACCTTACCACTTTGTTCTGCAAGCAATCTAGCCTCATTTCAGAAGTAGCAGTCTAAAGTTAAATTTAGAAGAAAATATTACTAACCTGAACTTGGTGTATGAGAGTATAAAGTTCCTTCAGCAGATCTTTGATCTTGGCCTCAGCTACTGCTGTTGTGGAGCTGGTTGTGTTAGCATCTGTTGGGGCAGGACTATGGGTATCTAGGCCTGCTGCACTTTTCCCTGACCCACTTCCTCCACTTCCACTGCTCAGTTTTGTGCGACCCATTTATCTGATCATAGTAAAACATAGGTCAAGTAAAAAAGCAAGCACCATCATCCCAATGCTTTTTTAAAATACTACTACTACTATTTTATGACTCCGTGGTCTTAAACTTAGGAAGAGAAAAGAGCTAAAACCAACAAGTTTTCTAGAATTAAACAATTTATTTAACTAAAATACAAAGTTTAAAATTTAAAAAGAACTTATAATTATGTGAATTAAATTCCAAGTAATCCTAAAAGTTGTATCTTAAGAACAAAAATATAGAGTGTTCCAAATAAACTCCAGTGGTCCTCTGAATGAATTCCAATTCACAAAGCAATGTTCAAAGCAGTTTGCAATGGATCACACAATTTAGTTGGTTTTTGCCTAAAATTGTTGACATCCTTACAAAACGAGTTTTTAAAAATGTATTTCTCTGGCGTTTATATCATAACACTAATCGACGAGGAGTGAACTAAACTGAAACATCGCATCATATGAGCAATCAACTTCTACAAAAAGACATGATGCTAAAATTGTCAATGTCAAACGATTACATGACCGGTACAACCTGTAATTCAGTCTGGGATTTTGCTGCTATAAAAGTAAAACATTTCAAATCTGACAATTTTTATTTTGTAAGAAAAATACTGCTGCTACCAATCACATTCCGTTGCCTGCCGTAGTGACACGAATGCCCACTTGGTCAAGTGCACATAATTTTTACAAATATATTACTTATGAAGGAATTTCTACGAGGATGAGCAATAAAATATCTAATGAAAAAGAAACCCCGACTGGAAACTCACAAGTGTCCTAAAAGTGTAGGCTAGCCGAGAACAACTTGCTACATTACAGCATCGAAAATAGGGTACTCCAGAAGTACAAACCTAACCACGGTTACTTATTTTGACTCGGTAGAACAATACTACTCATTCTCGATTTTCGAATCGTACATTTTCATAAATGCGAACATGTACTCAGAAAAATTGTAAACTTACCAAACACCAATTTGTACAAAGCGGAAATAGATTGTTTGTCGCCCCTTTATATTTTTTTTCTTGTTCTTGGTATGAGCAATCAAAGATAATCTCTACTGTTAGAAATGTTTCATGTACCAACCTGGATAGATATTGGTGTCGCTCAGTAGTTTCGTATTTTGCATTAGAATTTTAAAGAAAATGAATACACACGGGTATCTTCAATAGTTATACTGTCTATTTAGAAAGGAAGTTGTATATCTTAATTTATTTTATCTTGGTATATGATTGATAAGTGTAATGTGAGTTATAGACTATACAGCTTGGCCTTACTTCAAATTGCATCTTTTGAAAACTGCTAGCTTCGCTTGATCATTTTCACTTCCTGGATAGTGATAACTTATATTTAAATTTTATATATTTGGTAAGTCAGTCATTGCACTCTCAGAAGCTGTTATTGTCTAGAATGGCAAAATTAATTTTCTATATTTTAATAACTGTTAAAGATATTTTGCTTTAGATTAATTAATGCTGATTTGTTTTAGCACAAGGGAGCAGTCATTTTAGTTTGCTGTGTATTTATATCATTTACAATTTTCGCAAGTACAATATCCAGTGAAATTTCAGCCACGGTACATGAAAGTAATGTAGCGGTATATCAACTTCTAAGGAAAAAACATTAATCTATGAAAGAAAAAGTCATACTCTTATTTTGTTATATTGGTAATCAATATGTTTAGTTTCACTGATAAATGATTTACACAAATGTATATACTTAATATACATATGATGTAGATTGAATTTTCAGTGAAGTTTTACAAAATGCAATTTTTTGTTGTAGCTTAAAATTACAATTTAATAAATATTGTGATTGTGGCTTAAATACAACAATACTTCTAACACTGTATAAAAGTGCTGCAAAAATCAATTCTGTGTTCTAAGTTAGCAAATTCAATAACAACCATACAAGACGTTTCATTTCATAAGAAAGAAAATAAAGAAAATTTTGCGAAGGTCGTGAGCTGTGAAGTGTAGATATGTCAAACTATAGGACCATTGATGGAAAGTGGAACCTGATATCATTCAAGATCGGATGTTTCCGTAAATCTTCCGAAACAGGTCTTGCAGTTTTCTTGACTCCAAAGTGCATGGATGAGTCCAGTATACTTAGATTACTATGTAAGTAAAATCACCAAAGTTTTTGGAAATAGTTTGGTTCAAAACTTCACAGAATTCGCCTTACTTTTTCTATATATAAGAAAGAGTACGTACTACATTGTAAAGATTGTCTTTTGAAGCCGAAATGGAATAATATGAATGTTTAAAAACATTAGGATTATTTTATTTTAGAAACATTTTAAACATTTTTGTGTTCTTGTATTATATACTATAAATCATAAAAGATGAATTATGTTGTGGTAAGTTAAAATTGTCTTAAGAACTTTAATTTATTTGTAATTGTAGTATTGATTTATTGTCAAAAGGATTTCGCTACTAGCTTCAAGCTCAGTAATAATTAATTAAGAAATAAAATACTTTTGAAGCTACAAAACTTAACACATTTGTACTTAAAGTATAACATTTAATACTTCGCAAATACTATAAGCAATTTTTATGTAAGTCTGAAATATTTAAATTCGTTATAATTTTTTACTAATCGGTAACGCATTTGATATTTACTTATTTACATTATATTCTAAAATTGAAGAATTTCTAGAACTATATGAAGTTGATAAGCTTGAAGAAATATAATAATTTTATGTGTAATTTTTATATACAAAATGTATGAAAGTACAAGCCACATCAATGCTATTCAATAAGTTCAACTAATAAATAAACACACACACACACACACACACACACACACACACACACACACACACATACATACATACATACATACATACATACATACATACATACATACATACATACATACATACATACATACTTAAGAAAAGATTTGTCTCATGGTTTTGCCCATACGCTAACCCCTATTGGAAATTACTAAACGTAAAAAGTTTCATACAGAAATGAGGCTGAAACGTAGGGTATGGATCTCTGATTGTAGGCCAAGAGGATGGGAATTTCAGTCATACGCGAACTATAAGAAAGCGAAGAAATGTTTTGGAAAAGAGTTACTGAGAGCAAAAGAAATGTATGACAGAGAACAGTTCAGTGAGCTTGAAAAGGCTGCAGAGCTCGATATTTCTGCTTTCTATAAGTTTATACGGAATAAAAGACATAAACGTGGTTACATATACGAAATTGAATCTAACGGAAAAATTGTACGTGACCACGACTCTGTAAGAGACTTATGGGCAAATCATTTTTCCATTTTATCATTACCTGACAATACCTATTTGTACGATAAGAATCATTACCAGATGGTCTTAGCAGAGGTTAAAAAAACAGAGTATAGAAACCCATTCCCACTTTGATGAAGTTCTTAACAAAATTCCCACTAGAGAAGAAATCAGTAGTGCAATTAGTTCTCTCAGTAAAAATAAGGCATGTGGTCACGACGGTATTGTTGCCGAGCATTTACTGTTTGCGGACACTCAAAGCAGTGTACAGTTACTTGAAACTGTCTTCAAAAAAGTGTACGAGGCCTAGGAGTACCCATGCCATTTTAAACAAGGTTTAGTAATACCAATATTTAAAGGAGGGGGAAAAAGCAAATTAGATATGAATAACTACCGTGATATAACTATAGTTCCAGTGCTTCAGAAAATCCTAGAGCAAATTATATATAATAGACTACTTATATTTTCTAAGCACATTAATTTTCCAAATCCAATGCAACAAGGTTTTAGGAATAATTGTGGCAGTATCACTGCAGCATTTTGTATCAAAGAATCTATATGCTACTATATGGATAAAGATACTCCTGTCTATGCAACATTTCTTGATAATGCTAAGGCATTCAATACAGTCTGGCACAATGGGTTATTTTACAAGCTGTACAAACTTGGCATTAAAGGGAAGACGTGGCGCATCATGAAAGACTCGTTTAAGGGAGTAACTAGTTCTGTTTTATTTGCGGGCAAATTGTCCAAATATTTCAATATTAAGCAGGGTGTAGGGCAGGGTCGTATCTTGTCCGCTTGGTTCTTTCTCGTTATGATAGACGATTTGATCACTGATTTAGATCACACTTTGCGAGGCCGAAATCTTGTCGATCTCCACCTGCCGTGTGTCTTATTAGCGGATGACACAACTGTAATGGCTAATTCGCATCATTCGATGCAGCATTTGCTCGATATAATCTCTAATTATGCGAAAAGGTGGAGATTGAAATATAACGCAGATAAAAGTTGCAGCATACTCTTTACAAACAAAAGAAGAAATGATATCCCTGCTTTTCTATTCGACAAATCGCCAATTCCAGTAGTCAAAAGTAAGAAATATGCCGGCATACCTCTAACGTACAACTTTAAACCTAACGATGCGATAAAAGAAGCATGCGATAAAGGTAAACACTTATTAAACTCTTTTTATTTTATTGGTATCAGAGACGGAGGAATGAACCCTCTAATAAGTATGAAAATCTGGAAAAGAATCATTCTACCTTCAGTCCTATATGGATGTGAATTATGGTCGAATATGACGAACACCAATATAGAAGAACTTGAGCTATGTCAGAGATATGCAGCGCGACGTATGCAAGCTTTCGATAAATATTCGCCCATAGAGGCTACGCGTAGTACCTTAGGACTCTGGTCAATGGAAGCATACATTGATAAGATGAAATTGTGCTTTTTCAACCGGCTGTGTAGGGGCGATTGGACTCTTACCTGGAAAAAGATTTTCATTTTGCGTTTATGTCAGTACTTGACCAACCCAATTAGACAGACGGGGTTTATAGCAGATATTGACAAAATATTCAAGAAATATGGTATGGGAAGTGTTCTCTTAGACTATGCAGTAAGAGTACAAACCGAAGGTAAACTTGTTTGGAATCGGAATATTATTGATAATATTCAAAACATCGAAGAATCTACCTGGAATACAGATATTGAACTAAGGAGCGATTTATTTCACTTCAGAAACATTCATTTGGACTTAAAACCAAGCAGTATATGGTTTCTTGGACGTAAATTTCCATCTATGTTATGGCCTCTCTCTGAAATAGTGAAACTATATATCATGCCTGTTGGAAAAGTTATGATATGTAAACTCTGTGGAAAAGAGACTGACGACAGAGCGAAACATCTTATCTTAGGTTGTGAAAAGCTCCTTGAAGAACGAAACGTCTTCTTTGAGAGGGTGATTGACACTTTAGAGGTGAGAGACGGGGTTAATTTATTTAATCAAGAAGACGATATACTATTGGAGACACTTCTTGGAAGCAGAGTAGATTGCTTGTCGTCTATCGACGATGATGTATGGGATAAACTCATGTTGGTAACGGCAAAAAGCATAACCTCATTTTACAATAAAATGCATTCCCTACTCTCAACCAACATGTCATAACATAACAGCAATAATAAGTAGTTAATTTAGATAAATAAATAAATTAATTTAAAAAAAAAACAAACAAAAACAAATATTCTGCTGTTGTCAAATTTCACAATTTTGATGTATTACAGATCACGGAGATATAATGCTCTCTGGCTCATATAATATACGAGTGTCACCTTTTGCTATCTTTATTCCTTTGAGAAGGATTTCATGCTGTTCCTCATATATATGTATAAATGTGTGTATATGTGTGTATATATGTATGTGTAAATATGTGTTTGGGTGTGTAAATATATATGTATGTGTATGTGTGTACACACACACACATATATATATATATATATATATATATATATATATATATATATATATATATATATATATATATGTGTGTGTGTGTGTGTGTGTGTGTGTGTGTGTGTGTGTGTGTGTATGTATGTATGCATAAACATATATGTCATGTAGAAAGAACTACATTGATAATTACAATGGTATACGTTTCCAATTTGTTTCAATTATATTCTTTTGTGTTGTATTTCATGATTTTGTATTATCCTGAATTTTATTAATCTGATGTAATCTCTGTTGAAGAGGAAATAAAGTCAGTCAGTCAGTCAGTCAGTCAGTCAGTCAGTCATACATACATACATACATACATACATACATACATACATACATACATACATACATACATACATACATACATACATACATACATACATACATATATACATACATACATACATACATACATACATACATACATACATACATACATACATACATACATACATAAGAAAAGAAGACCGACAGACAAAATTAAAAATATAATGAATCATTACATTTTTTACCTGTATCACAGATTTGATACTGCCATTTCCAGCAACTGGTACAAGATAACGCAATTTGGCGAGACCTGGCATGCTAAGGGCATTTTACAAAAGAATAAAACACGAATGTCACAAAAAAAAATCAACAACATAGTTTAGTTAGTATTATACCAAAATGTCATTACATCAATTTTATTTAATATTAATTAATCTAAAATGTACACATGTAAATCAAACGTCTTTTTTAAAACATAGGATACAAATTGGCATGGAATTAAATATTTTCGGCTCTTTTACACAAATTAACAGTGTGTGGTACGTTTGATTTTTCATACTTTTTTCTTTTCATTTAAATTAGAGAGCATTTATTACATTAATAAAGGTGACTTTAATTATAATTAATTGTTGACATCCTTTTCCTGCGATTTAGCGATGTATTACTATTTTCTTTAATTGCATAATCAAACTGTGTGATTAGTGGGAATGACCACTAGAAATGTGCTAATTATTGTTTTACAAATGTATGAATTGGAACCGATTTGTCTCATGACTGGGCCTGAAAGATTTTGCGGTCGAAATGTCTTGGGAATTATCTCGGGGTCGAAATGTTTCGCTCCCAGCAAAGATAAAGTATTCGCCCACCTTCACCTCCAGTAATGTAACTTAAAAATGAACACGAAACAATTGGAAAGTTTCCTAGAGTATGTTTCTTTACAGTTAGATGGTATTGGTATAGTGTTGAGATTTGGCACTAATGTATTCTATATTTTTTTCCCACACAGCATCGTAATTTTTTTTATATCTGTAGCTTGGTAAATTTTCAGGTCAGCGTCATTAAATTAATTAATTAATTAAGTAATTAATTAAGTAATTGATTAGATAATTAATTAATTAATTAATTAATTAATTAATAATAATAATATATGATTAATTAATTAATTAATTAATTAATTAATTAATTAATTGATTAATTAATTAATTAATTGATTCATTAATTTATTAATTAATTAATTGATTAATTAATAATAATTAATTAATTAATACATTAAGCTTAATGTACCTAATTCGTGCTAAATACTTTATGTGAAATTGTATTGTCTCAGAGAGTCGGAACTTAAAGTGCGAAGAAAATTTACATGTGAAATGGAATCGAACAATGCGTTCAGTATACAAAACATTTGTTGTAAAGGGATTCAATCGGACATTCTTGGGCTGTCAAACAATACAGGCTCTCGAGATTAATGAACATGTAAATATACCCTCAGTAAATGCATCCAATCAAAACTCGCAAAATGCAAGAAAAATTCACGATAAATCTATAACGTTAGATAGTGATTATCGCGAGTATTCTCAAATGTGCTTAAAGTTATAGGGAAAACAAAATGGTTCTATACGATAAATAAGGACAAAAATACCCAAACTGTATGCCATATCTACCCCCACAAAATGCCCCTACCCCTTTATTAAACAAAGTGTTCAAGAGGAGTTGGAAAGAATGAAAAGAATGAAAAGAAAAATGGGCGTTATTTCAGTAGTAGATGAGCCCACTGAGTGGTGTTCGGGAATGGTTGTTGTGCCAAAATCAAACAGTATGGTAAAAGTTTGCGTGGATCTAACTTAATTGAATGGATCAATTAAAAGATAATATCAACCGTTACCATTAATTACCTTGCAAAGGTACAAAATGCTTAATCAAACTTGAAGCAAGCTCAGACGTTTGACAGAAAAACCCGTCGAAAGATTCACGGCGCCTGACAACACCCATTACTCCCATAGGGAGGTTCTATGTTTATTGCCTTCTATTCTAAATCGGTTATGTGCCAAAATTGTTTGTTTATTTCCTCAGAAAAAGGACTTCTAAAACTTTAGAGCATCAGGGCGGCACGTTCTGTAACATGGACAACATTCTTGTTTTTGGAGACAAAACAAACATAACATAATGAAACGACTAAAAAGGTTCATTTAATGAAATCAAATGAAAAGGCTGGCGTTACTTTGAACTATGAAAAATGGGAAAAGTGTGAATTTTCCTTAGCATTCTTTATTTTTTTTTAAAGAAATTTTGTTGACGACAATGGTTGCCGACTTGATGATGAAAAATCCAAGCTATAAATGTAATAGAGACTCCTAAAATGTGTAATAGATATATACCTGCATGGTAAATCATCTTGTCAAATGTAGCCACACTTTGGTGGAAAAACTCAAAACCGTTACGTGAGCTTTTAATATTTTAATCATTGCGGACATGTGGTCCAGATCAAGAACGTGTTTTTAAAGATACCAAGCAAGACATGGTATGTTCACCATTATTATGATCCAGATAGGCAAACAGTTGTATCTACAGATGCATCTTCATTTTAAATAGAAGCTTTGCGACAGCAGAAGCGCTATAGCACTCTGAGATAGGTGGCTTCGAGGTATGTCATTAAGTGAACAATATAAAATTAAGTTTTTGAAATCATTTGGGCATGTGAATGATTAAATAACTATTTAACTGGGGCACGATCCATCAGTACCAATAATCAATAATCAATAATCAGCAGAAACTCATGGGGTATTTACCCTCAGGAACTGAACGCATTTTAATGCGACTGATAAGATTAAACTTTTCTGCTGTTCATGTTGCTGTCAAATATCAATTAAATGATGATGCTCTGTCTAAGGCACCATCAAGTTATCACTGCGCGACAGAGAACTTTAGGCCGAGGGTAATATCTACGTTGATTTCGTACTGAGTAATTTGCCCGAAATATCGTACATCGCGCCCGAAATATAAAACATTAAAAATATATACAAAAACACATATACAATCAGGTCATAAAATAACAATATTTATTTGTAGAGTTTTTTTTTTTGTTTACCCGTTTTCTGTGCTTTTGGGGCGTTTTCCAAAGCTTTTTGAGAGTTTTCCAGCTATTTTGTTGGTGTTTTCAGGTCTTTCTATGGATCCAATTAGGATAGGATATTGACAAACA
The DNA here is from genome assembly GCA_029339505.1 of Unio delphinus. Taxonomy (NCBI): domain Eukaryota; kingdom Metazoa; phylum Mollusca; class Bivalvia; order Unionida; family Unionidae; genus Unio; species Unio delphinus. The sequence continues at coordinate 4,068,664 of JAQISU010000277.1, forward strand.
TATTTTACGAATTAAAATGTGAATTTGCATCCATTATTAGCCGCTTTCAGTCGTATGAAATAATATCCTTTTATGTTACATTAAAAAATATATATTAATCTATTGAAATAAATAAGTCTAGTTTACGGATGTAAATGTGTAGGCTGCCAAAATTTCCGTTACGATCCGATGACTGAGTTTTAGATATTAAAATGGCGGCGTCCTCTGACAGGTTTGTTATCTGCTCCGTGATTATGTTCCCCTTTTCTAAATGTAATATGGGATAATTTAAATTAGAATATACATAGACCGTGTCGTTGATATGATCAAGTATATACATACGCAAAAGCTGTTATGAATTAATCACGGATGTTCATTAAATCGAGACACATTGGCAGTTTGTCAGTCTGGGTTAGTTCTACAATTTAAGACGTATCACTTTATTTATGTTTTGGTTGCACAGGGGCTAGTATTGTTGCTTACAATTGACCTGTCATACATGTACTATTTAATAACTACACTGTATGACACTTTTCTTCTTGCTCGCGTGACCTATTTAAAAATAATGGCTGATATTTGAAGCTACGTTTTGCGAAGCATAATAAATGTTTACCGATATTTAGTTCAGGCATTCGACTTTGTTTGCATATCCAAAGTTTGACCTAATAGCATACCTTTAAGGAATGCCAACTAATTTTCCCATGCTACCGCTCGATATTACTATATCTAATACATTTAAGAAAAATGTTGCTGAATCAGCAACTGAGTGATACCACAGGAGTCTGACATTTTATCAATAAAGTACGGCGAAATGTCTAAAAATGAAATACCCTTAACAATAATATATATATAAACACAAGGAATGCAAGCGTGAACACAACCCTTCGCTTGATTCGACATTTTCTCACGAGTCTTTTATCGCTTCAGAATCGCAAAAAGACTGAAACACTACACATATGCATTCAAAAGACAGTTACTTACCAACGCATAGCTCATAAATGACCATGTCCTGAATCCAACCGGTGAATTAACAATAACCTTTTTTTTTTCACAAGTACGGTCACATTAGCCGATGTAGGCTCATTACCTGACAGAAGTAGCCCATTCTACCAGTTTCTACCCTGCAGTAAATATGCTGAATAACATGATGAAAGTAATTTCTCAAGATAAAATGTTCATCTTGCTTTTTATTTCAGATTGTATCATTTTATAATTTTATTTAAATTTCCAGAACAGAAATATGTAGTCAAAGTTCTGATAGTAGAAATAATGGTTGATGACGTCATCACACTTCAAATATTTAGGACTGTTGCTGGATCCGGTAACTTTATAAATGCAGATTCTTCGCCATGTTCGGTACAATTATTAGACACCAACGGATATTTACTGCAGGGTAGAAACTGGTAGAATGGGCTACTTCCGTCAGGTAATCAGCCTACCTTGGCTAATGTGATCGTAATGGTGAAAATAAAGGTTAATTCGCTGGTTGGATTCAGGACATGGTCATTTAAGAGCTATGTGTTGGTAAATAACTGTCTTTTGAATGCATATATGTAGTGTTTCAGTCTTCTTGCGATTCTGAAGCGATAAAAGACTCGTGAGAAAATGTCGAATCCAGCGAAGGGTTGTGTTCACGCTTGCATTCCTTGTGTTTATATATATATATTATTAATATATATATATATATTATTGTTAAGGGTATTTCATTTTGTCAGACATTTCGCCGTACTTTATTGATAAAACGTCAGACTCCTGTGGTGATACTTACTGCAAAGTTATTTTTTTTCTTTTACCTATATGCTGATACACACAGTAGCTGTACATTAAATATAAAGAAAGTTAGGCTACATTGGTTTTATTTGTCTAAATGAAAAAAAAAATGGTAAAAGGAGTTTTAACATTGCACTAGGATACAGTGAATTTGAGATTCATGTTGTATATGAAATCTGGTACATGTACTCTGTATGCAAATATTTTCATAGACTGACCTACTTTCTTATCTTCATATACATCAGTAAATAAAGAATCTTTGAAGTATTGCAAATCATCTTTCAATCATGTGAGAACTCTGGTCATCAAAAGTACCAAGGAAAAAGTAGTTAATTGAAAATGAACTTAGTTATTGTGAAGGTTTTCCAGAAAATGAAAAAGGACACATTTTGGAGATGTGTAGTCTTTATTGTACTGTTTACTACAAATAAAGTCAGAAAAACCTTTGACTTTGTTGGTGCACTGTAAATTCAGAACTTTAATGTCTTGAGTGTAATTTACGATAAGGACAAGCTGTTAGAGTCTTAATTCATCACATGTTAGATGACTACTTTGTTGAATAAAAATTGTGATGGTTCCACTGACAAGTCAGAAAGTGAGAAACAAATTACCATTGTACTAGTTCTCAACAACTTTTACCATAAAATAAAATTTCTGGATCTTGAATTGCCACCCACAAAAACTCTTGGCATTTTAGTTGACATTAACAAAGTTGTCAATGATTATGTCATGCCTAATTACAAATTATGTTTTTGCTCAGATGGTACAGCTGTCATAATGTGTGCCTCTCAGGGTGTGATAATGTTGCAGACTTAGTTGATGCTGTTGAAGGGTTTAGCACCATCTTTTAGCACACAATATGCTATTCATGGCAGCCAGTATTATTGGTGGAGGAAGAACCCTGGAAAGAACCACTGACCCATGAAAAGCTACAGGCAAGGTTTCTCACATACCGGTACTCACATTGGCATAATCTGAGACTCAAACTCATGCAGACAGGTGAGATGGCAGTGATCTGTAACAAAGAGCACTTTAGACCACTCGGCCACTCTGGGTCCCTACAGACTTAGTAATTAAAGCTAATTCAGTATTACCAATCAGGTGTTTAAAACTTGTTTGAGCTTACTGTAAAAGGTTGCTTTAATCAAAATAATTACATAGAGAAAATCTCTGTTATCTTGACCTGTTTGAACTACAGATTTAAACATTTGTTTTAAAAGAACCAGGGGGCTGCAGAAGTTGCTAAAATTATGAAGAAACTTTCTTATAAACTCTTGTAGTAGTGATGTACCAACAATCTTTTGTTGGATCACAGCAATATAACCAAAGTATGTATCTTTATTTGAAATTTAACTTTAATTTCAAGTCTATTTCCTATGTTATTGTTAAAGAGCAGATTGTATTGTCTGTGAATAAGTAATTTAAATAAATAAAATTCCAGCCAACTTGAGTTACTGGACACTACAAGAATACTACTGATTTTGCTAAGATCTGAAGCACAAATTAATAATTTCTAGGAAAACAAGATTGAATAGTCCTTTACCTGAACTCAGGTCACAATTAGAATTGTTTTAAAAATCATTACCTAATGGAAGATAGCATTCTAGAAGTTTCCCAGAGTATACAAAATAAAATCTTATTTATAATTAGAGGGTCTGTTGCTAAAAGTGTAATATACAATGTAGAATACATCAAGTACGCTAGGTATATTTATAGGAGAATTCCAATAACCTAGACTCAGAACCAAATAATTATGTTTACTTCTGTAAATGATCATCTTTTTGATAAACCCATATTCATAGAGGAAATATTGGCTTTGTTTTAGTTGTTTTGAGAATTAATTTTTTTAAATTAATGTTAGCTAGAAAATAAACTTTTTTTTGGACAAGTCCAACAGTACAGTGTTACATTAACAATAGCATATAATGAAAATAAAAAATAAAAAACCTAACAAACCATGCAAATTAAAAATATGTAACAATTGACCTCCTCCCCTTTGATGCCTCAAAACAACCTTTTAAAGTCGCAAACAAAAGAAAGAAGTATCTGGGAATATGGCAGGTATGACTGTTGGACACATATATATATATATGTGTTTGTGTGTGTGTGTGTGGGAAACATTGTCAAAAATTATAATTTGCATGTAAAATGTAACAATTGAAAATGTGAAAACATTTTGTCTTTTTTGTTTATTTTCATCAATTTCTTTTTCTCTTTAACCCACCTCCTGTCACTGTTGGCATATTATACTGTATAATTAAGATAGGACTCCACAAAGGGTCACTGTTTGCATATTATATTGTATATTAAGATACGACTCAACAAAGGGTCACTGTTTGCTTATTATATTGTATAATTAAAATATGACTCGACAAAGGGTCACTGTTTGCATATAATACTGTATAATTAAGATATCACTTAATTAAGGGTCAATCTTTCCATATTATACTATATTGATTAGAGTAAAATACAGTAGCCAAACAGTTTTGCAAGTCATAACTACTAGCATGCAGTGCATGACATGAACAGGAATGGCCTGGCTGTAGTGCATGACATGTACAGAAATGGTCAGGCTGGAGTGCATGATGTGTACGGAAATGGCCAGACTGCAGTACATAATATCTTCAGAAATGACTGAACTGCAGTGCATGACATGTACAGAAGTTGCCTGACTGCAGTGATTGACATATGTACAGAAATGGCCTGGCTGCAGTGATTAACATGTGTGCAGAAATGGTCTGACTATAGTACATGATATGTACAGAAATGACCTCACAGTAGTATGTACTATGTACAGAAGTGGCCTGGCTATAGCACACGACATATGTACAGAAATGGCCTGGGTGCAGTGATTAACATTTTGTACAGAAGTGGTCTGGCTGTAGTGCATGACGTGTACAGAAATGGTCAGACTGCAGTGCACAACTTCTATATGGAAACTGACTGGGCGATCCATATTGTATTTATGGACCAGTTTGGTTTCAAGGGATAAAGATGTAACTTAGTTTAAACATATTTTATTTCATGAATTTATTTTAGGAGATTACAAGATGTATAGTTTAGAAGGTAAAGAATAAGAATGAAACCCGATGGCTCATATTGTTCTTCTCCTTTTATGATAATTTAAAAAACAATATGAATATATAGTGGATGATAATGAAAGATATAGACTGTTTTTAAATTTAAAAGTGAATAGATGCTTTGTTAAATATTAGCATTTAGCTCAGAAGGAACTTAAAATATGTGGTATATTACATGCAGCTTAACATGGATGTTTCATCAGACAGCTTTTCACCTGAATAAAGAAAGGATCAATTCATTCTAATAAATGATCTTAAGGAAACATGTAAAGTAAGAGAAGGACATAAAATAAAAAAGTTCCAAAGTATGCAGTCTTGTAAATTTAAAAATATAGTGTGATAATAATGTTTTTTATTATAAATAAACTTGTTTTCAGTTTTGTAAATGTGTGTAAGGTCTTTGTAAAAGTGATGTCAAAAAGATTTAGAAATATTTGTCTTTTTCCATGACTTAATTTTTCTTGCAGTGGAGTGTTGGAAGAGTTGGAAGTACTGGAGGCAATCTACCTGGATGACCTAAATATTTCCAGAGATGAAAGGCAGGATGATTCACATTCTAGTAGTTCTTGATCTTTTACTCAATGTATTTAATTGATTAGAGACACTGTCTGATATATGTTAATTCTAGTAATTGAAATCAAAAGAAGAGTCTTCCTTTTCTGAATTTTTTTTATATTACATGTCTCTTGGGTAATCAATGCTGCACTCTTGCCCACAATCATAGGGACTGTTGTATTGTTTAATACAGTATTTCCTCTTTATATAGCTGTCAATGTGAAATAGAATATACTGCCTTATATGCGAGGTAGCCTTATAATGAAATGCATTATCCATATAAATTTAGTACCATATAATCAAATGGGATCCCTAACTAGACTCATCTAAAATGAAAAATAATGTAATAATGAAGGGACTGATAGTGAGGGTATATTTGGAAAATTGTATAGCTCCTTTAATATTCTTTTTAAACATTCCAGTTATTTGATAAATATAAAATGTGTGATATCCTCCAATGCATTTCTGGTTGCTCTGCCATGAGGATCAATATTGCACAGTATGCATTGTGTATGAAGTGAGGTCTTAGTCTTAAGTTGGCTGTGGGGTCTAAGTAGTAATTTGACAGTGGGGTCTAAGTAGTAATTTGACTGTGTGGTCTTAGCTTTAATTTGACTTTGGGATCTTAGCAGTAATTTGACTGTGGGGTCTTAGCAGTAATTTGACTGTGGGGTCATAGCAGTAATTTGACTGTGGTGTCTTAGTAGTAATTTGACTTTGTGGTCTTAGCTTTAATTTGAATGTAGGGTCTTAGCAGTAATTTGACTGTGGGGTCTTAGCTGTAGGTTGGCAGTGGGGTCTTAGAATTAATTTGACTGTGGGGTCTTAGCAGTAATTTGACTGTGATCTTAGAAGTAATTTGACTGTGGGGTCTTAGCTTTAATTTGAATGTAGGGTCTTAACAGTAATTTGACTGTGATCTTAGAAGTAATTTGACTGTGGGGTCTTAGATGTAGGTTAACATTGGGGTCTTAGAAGTAATTTGACTGTGGGGTCTTAGTCATAATTTGACTGTGGGGTTTTAGCTGTAGGTGTGCTTAAGTTAGCTGTGCAGTTGAAATACAAACTTCCATTTTTGTAATACAAACCTTGTGTTCAGAAATGTCAAATTTAGCTTGTAATATGTACAGTTTTTAAATGCATCATTTTATATTTAATTTAATAATTGAATCTATAGAATGGAAAGTAAAATTCAAGTCATATTATATATTGTCAAATTATTATTTATGGTGTCATTTACATGTTTATTGAAATTCATTTGCAGTGGATTGGTACAAAGTATAAGTCTGGTGCTGCATCCCGCAACAGGTGATGATGTTCACAAGAAGTTTGTTTGCATGACACTAGTCATCCAGATACCTGAACAGGTACAATTACTGTTATCTGTGAAAAGTGTGTGAGGGAGAGTTTGGTGTTTTCACTGTCCTTCCATTTTGTTATATGCTGAGGTCTTATTTTGCGATGAGAAAACTTATTGTACTAAAGGTGTATTATTACAGATCACCTTCTTTATAATGCCCCTCATTATAGCACAGTTCTAGATGTGACTTTGTTACACCAAGGAATCAAAGTTAAAATTTCAAACAAATGTATGGTTTCCAATATTTATTTAACTGGAGGATTTGTAAAGAACTTGTATTCATCATATTTATCAGTGAAATCTTTGCAGTAATCTGCAGTTGTCTCTGATTAGACACTGTAGAATGCAGCCACTTTAAATGTAACAAGGTAACTGGGTGGGTTTTCAGATTTACAATAGAATACTTTTGTTGGTGATACAAATACAATGTGTAATGATAAATGACTTGAATTAGCAATTAACATAAAACACACGGCCTTAATAATTTTATTCAAATATTAACAAATATAGTATTTTACTCATATTTTAAATGTATTCACTCAAATAGTCAAATTATGTAAACAGAAGGGACATATACAAATTATCTTTACAGTCTCCAAAACACACTGGGTTTTACAAACACCCAAAATTAGCCCAGGGCTAAAAGATTACATGTATGGAGTTACACACTCCATCACCAGCACACTTGGTCAATCAAGCCATCAGTATTCTAGGTTGGTCAGTTAAGTAATAAGCGCCCACCAGTCTTGGTCATCATTGCTCGATCACCTGCAACACCGTTTATTCAGCTCTATGTCTTCTATGGTTCAGCTTCAGAGAAGATAATGGTCAACTTGTATGGTTAGCTCTGCAGCTGGTACCATGGCAACCCCGATAACTCTGATTGCTCTGATCAGCTCTACAGCTGTTCACTGTGGTAAGCACTACACACTGATCACTCCAGTCAGCTTTACAGCAGATCACTATGGTCACTCATCACTCTTGTCAGTTCTACAGTTGATCACTGGTCAGCTCAACAATGAACACTCTGGTCAGCTGAAAATACATCTAACACTGTACACAGGCATATATGATAAAACGTAATGACATTACATACATTAAGCTATACAGATTACATTATCGTCATAGTAATTACAAAAGCAATACACAAGTTCAGAAGTGAACCAGATTGTGCTCGATAAAAATCCTACAGTACTAAATGTTTCTTAAAAATGCAACTTTATATTGCCAATATAAGCTCTTGCTAAGTCACAAACAAGATTAGAAAATATTTGCACTGTGCCACATAGACTGAAGCTACATAGAAAATATACAATATAAATGTGGTAGTGTAATAGTTATAACTTAAACACAAGAAATCAATAAACTCACATACCTTTACAGCTGGAGATGTGCAAGTCCTTAATGTAGACCGCTCACTTTCAAGACATTACCTTATGTAAAGATGTAATCTTACTGTGAGGCATTTATACAGACGAAGTCATTATATGTTGTCTGTGCACTGGAAACACTAGGTTTTTCCCATTGAAAGTACTTGACACAAATGAACCAAACTCGCTATTTAAAAATATTGTACAAAATATGCATAAATCAGCCTCGGGTATCATTGTACACAAAAACGAAAGCCAAGTATATGTATTTAATCAATAAAAGAATTTACTCAATTCATGTGACATTAAACTATTTTATTTTATGCTGACCATGCTTATTGTTGTCATTGTTATTGTGGGTTTGATGTCATTTTTTGGCACATTATTGGCTATAATTACTGGTCAGTATAGCTGGTGATGGAAAAACCCAGGTAAACCTCAATAAGAACCTCTGACACTCAGAAAGCTATTGACAAGCTTACTTTCATATCCACATTGGCCAATCCAAAGAGTCAAACTCACACGGAGTGGAATACCAGAAATATTTGAGTATGATAATGTTACATTTTGTAGGTCCACCTCTCGAGGAAATATAGAAAAGATCAGAACACTTTTTTTTCATAAATACTATGATGAATGTTGATTTCTAATTTAGCTCTTACTTGCGTTTGTCAAAACTATTTTTGGTTTAAATTCACCAAGAATTGTTTTGTTATCTGCATCTGTTTTTGCATTATAGCAAATCCTCATGAACATCATGGCAAGTTAGTGCAGTGATTCTCTTTGATGAAAACGAAGAAAGAAAATGTCAATTGCAATTTTATTGGTTTGAACTTTTATAGAAGTTAAGCTGCTGTCACCCCAAAATGACTCAGACTACTTGTATAATCAGAAACATATAAAAGCCATGTTTACATTTCAGTATTATTTGTGTTGGCATAGATAATATATTTGGGTTTGAAACCACTGTGGAAATATATACAACAGTCTTATGTATTATAGTAATGTTGGTGACTGTTTCCACATGCATATGTGTGTGTGTGTGGGTGCATGTCCAATAATGGATACCAACAACTCCCCCAAACGGTAACAAATAACAAAGGTTTTGGTGGCTGATTAAATAAAGTGTGAGTATGTATGAGAGAGAGACTTGTTGTTTTTGTTTTCTTTGATTTCTCAGACTTGCTCGGAAGCATTTCATCTGTTTTTTTTAATATTGTAATGTATAGATCTTAAGGTTGTAGAAGTGTTGTTAAACAGTCTTCAGTCACAAGTGTGCCACCTAGTGAAACAAAAATGATATTTGACATAAATATGTCTGTACAACTGAGAGGTAAAGAGACTATAATATATTGCTTGTTCTGTGTTTCAAATTGTTTTTATTTCAAGTAATGATTGTATAATTGAAGACTGACATGTCCACTATGTTTATCCACATTTTACAAATTGCTTGTTGAAAAGTGTTTTGCAGAGTTTTAATGTTTGAATATCTTATTGGCTTGATGTCAATATGTCATATTTGGGTATCTAATAATCCCAGAAAAAGTCTGGGAGGTTATTTCTGTTGTATGTTAATTGATTTTACTGTACTGTCAGTTTTATAAATCCATGAATTATATAATTAGTATAATTTTGCAGTATCCCAATGATCTCCCAACAGTCACTGTTAGAAATCCAAGGGGAATTGGTGATGAAGACATTCAAAGGTAACAACAATTGCACAATGCATGTCCATTTTCTCTTTCCTTATGTCTAATATCATTTATCCAGAATTAAAAACAGAAATCAGTAATATTTCATTTATTTGTTTCTGTAAGTAACTTAAAGCCACCAGGATAAAATTTAGTATTTTTTGGGTATTTGAGTAGATTTTTTTGACCCCACAAAATCATGCATTTACTCTAACACATTGTAACCATTGTTAAATCTGAAACGATAAAATCTTTTTAATCTCAAATAATGAAATCATGTGTTTAATTTCAAACAGTTATATCTTATTACCACAAAACTTTATGATTGTTCCATATACACTCGCTAATAGGTCAAGTTCAGTTACAAACTACACAGACCCAATGTATGTCATATAATGAAGGAGCAGGTCTGACTATGCAGTTTGCTAGAATATTTAGCAAAACAGACATCATAGACTTTGATCTATCAGATCACTATCAGATCAGGGTCTTTGATTTTTGCAGTTGGACCTGATTTATAGGCAAGTGTATCACTTTAGAATTATTTCCTGTTGTTTTTTTTTTACTGTCTAATGGTATTGTTTTCTTTAAAGCAAAGTGAAATTAGGATTTACCATTAACAAAGTAAATAAAAGTACATGTTCAGAATAGGCTGTGAAATTTGGTTTTATGATGAAAAGGAGTCCATATGAAAGGTGTTAAGAATTAATTTAAAGTGAAATTTAATAGTCTGTCTCTGCAGAGTGCGAAACCCCACTGTAACTTGATGGTATGGGTGTAGAGAGCGAAACCCCACTGTAACTTGATGGTTTTTTTGTCCACAGGGTGTGAAACCCCATTGTAACTTGATGGTCTGTGTCTACAGTGTGAAAGGCCGCTATGACATGATGATCTGGGTCTACAGAGTGTGAAACCCCTCTATCAGTGTGGGTTTTGTATGTGTGTGTACAGAGAGTGAAACCATGTATAGCATGATGGTCTGTGTCTACAGCATGTGACACCTCTCTATAGCATGATGGTCTGGGTCTATAGAGTGAAACCAGTCTTGAACATACTGGTTTGTGTTTACAGAGTGTGAAACCTGTCTATGACGTGATGGTCTAGGTCTACAGTGTGTGGAACCTCTCAATAAAATGATGGTCTGGGTCAATATAGTGAAACCTTTCTATAATGTGCTTGTCTTGGTCTACGGAGTGTGAAACCACTCTTTAATTTGATGGTTTGTGTCTAGAGAGTGTGAAACCTGTCTATGGCATGATGGTTTAGGTCTACAGTGTGTGAAAACCCTCTATAACAATGGTCTGTGTCTATGGATTTTGGAACCCCTCTATGACATGATGGTACGTGTCTACAGAGTGAAACCCCTCTATAACATGATGATCTGGGTCTATAGAGTGAAACCTTTCTATAAAATGCTGGTCTTGGTCTACAGCATGTGGATTTCCTCTATAACATGATGGTCTGGGAATAAAGAGTGTGAAACCACTCTGTGACATGCTGGTCTGTGTCAACAGTATGAAACCTCTCTATGACATAATAGCCTGGGTCTACAGAATGTGAAACTCTTATAGAACATAAAGGTCTGGGTCTATGGAGTGTGGATCCCCTCTTCAACATGATGGTCTGGGTCTACAGAGTGTGAAATTTGTCTATGACATGCTGGTCTGTGTGTACAGTATTAAACCCCTCTATAACATGAAGGTCAATGTTTACGGAGTGAAACCTATTACAAGCTGGCCTGTGTCTACAGAGAGTGAAACCTAACTATGACATAATAGTCTACATCTATAATGTGAAACATATCTATAACATACTGGTATCTGTCTACAGAGTGTGAAACCCCTCTACCTCTATGGTCAGAGTTGTTAATAAAATCCAACCATAACAACAATAAGAAATATATAACAAGAAGAAATTCACTCAGAAAGCTACCTATGGCAGACCTGCCAACTCTTATGATTTTGCCATAAGTCTTACAAAAATTACCCTTTAAATATGAAATTAGGGCCTAATGGCAAAAACTACACAAAAATGATCGTTGCAGAACAATCTGGATCACTTGTTCATCTGTGCTTTATTTGGATCTGGATTTCATCCTAGGATTGGTGAAATTAGTCAAGGAACAAGACTAGCTTGACAGCAGCACCCCAGCATCTGTTTGTTCATGTGAAGTGTCTGCACGATCAAACTGTTGATTATATCCATACATAACCTAACCTCAAAGTACTACACTGCAAAGCTGGCAAAAACCAGAAATGTGCTGTATCATACTGGTTTCTTCTTTGTTGAACGCCCACAATCCATCCCAGTTGAATCAAATATAATGTGATTGCATATGAAAACTGTACTTGACAACCAGATTGGTTCATTCATCAGTTCACATGCTATAACACAAAAAGATTTCAATGTTGCATATCATTGCACTATTGAAAGCAATGCCTGCCATATTTCCAGGACAGAAAATATAAATTTCCAAGAAAGTCATGAATTAGAAATTTCCTTATGTCACTACACACATCATTAGAACTGTACCCAGTGAGGCATATTGTATCGAACCATTGCCAAATTAGAACTGATGAAAGTTAAACCTTACCATATAAAATGTATTTTTTTTTGTCAGTTCATATGACATGCATCAATTAAATGTGATAATACAGCAATAATATCCAATGATTTCACATTTATATTTTCTCATACATAAAACTTGTGTACATATGGTCGACAGGTCACCTCATTGCCTTTATTAACATATTTGTCTTAATGCATAATACATGTATTTGGAAACACATCAGCACATGGCTTGAGATGCTCATTGCGCAATACTTTCATCCCATAGCAATGATGACTTTTTTCTTGTTTTTTTTTTTTTCTTTTTTTCTTTCTAAGATCATCATATATAGCTAGATTCAATTTAGAGAATTTAAGATTTTCAAAGGGTTCTTTCAGTGAGGTAGTATTTTCTAGGCCTTGAAAGTTTGGGAAAATCAAGCAGATTACACTGTGGTCTTTAAAAGTCTTTGAAAATTGAAATAAACCCAAAGATTTTAATTTCTGTTAAGAAAATTATTATTTTGTATTAAATCTGATGCACAAGTTACTTATTTCTGAAATAACAATGAATGTTAACCTATCTTCCAGATTGCAAAAGCAAATTTAGGAAACTAATTAAAGCTTGAATTTCATCATTAAACATTATTGTAGTATTTTGGATTCATTGGTTTCTCATATAACTTAACTTGTTTACAAATTGTTAGCAAAAATAGGTCTTGGAAATCTGTGGTCTTTGAAAGTTTTGGAAAAGTCTTTGAAGTTATCATTCCTTTCTTCATGAACTGTTTCATAAAAGAGTACACAACCTGATAATATAAAGTGAGAAACAATAATACAACCTGACAAATACTGTGTTTTGAATCTGGTAACTAAATTGAAAGGTGCAGGATTATTTTTTAATTTAGTTTGGAAAAAATTGGGTGAGAAAAATAACTGAAATTTGTGTTTGTACAAAGACAAGTAAATCTCCATCGCAAAGTTACATTATTGTTATGGGGAGACAAAAAATATAACCCCTTGACTGGGATTTCCTGGTCTTGGTCGCAACCCCAACATTGATTCCACTAGTATCATGCAATATCCAACCAAGCAAAGCTACCTAGGAAAATATTACATCCTCATAGCTAAACACCATGGAGGGTGGGTGTGCGGACTCAATTTATAACATTTAAAATAGTTCAGGGATTTGCAAATAGAAATTATATTATTACCCATCCCAACAGTAGTTGACTGCAGAGCTTATTTATAAGTACAGATCAATATTATGGGACTCCCTAATTTCTGCCATGCAAACAAAATTAATCAATCTGAAATTTATTGCTTGCAGCCTTCTGGAAGCCATTGATAAGCGGATGGAGGAAAGGAAGGGTGAATCAATGCTTTTTGAAGTTATTGAGGTAAGAGCTGGACTAATTTTCTTCTCATCATGAATCTGGTAATTATGTCTTCCAAGTCATAAAAATGAACTGTTACAATCCTTTTACCTTTCTGGTACCCATAAAAAGAAACAATTAGCAATACCTAATTATATCATGTCCATTAGACTTGTTTGTTTTGATATTTGATTTTTTCACAGAAATGTATGAAGATTTTTTTGGTGTTCTTTATTTTGCTCAAGGTTTACACCAGAATATCCCAATGCCAAGAAAAAATTGACATGGTTGTACTGGATTACACTTCTACATCCTTCTATCCATCTGTCTATCCATTCTGCCATCCATTTGTCCATTATAGCTTATTTCTGTGTAATTGGTTACAGCTACAGCTTTGAATTTATTGTCCTGAAATTTTACACATTTGTTCAGAGATAAATTTATATTTTAATTAAGCATTATGAGGATGCAGAATTTATTTATTTAAAGAACATCTTTAGCCAAACTAATTTTGTAAGTGACAATCCCACTGCAGGGTAATTTGTTTATATAATAAACTTCCTCGCAAGTTTTTAGTGCATTGCTTAATATTTTGAATTGATGCAGAGATAGTGAAAATTTCCATGATGCATATTGATGGCATTTCATGGCCTATAATTTAGAAATTATGTTTCATACTTTCAATTTAAGTGATTTCCTTTCATTGAGGTCCGTTGTTTTTGTAACTATTATTTACATTTTTCAGTTGAATCTTTGCTCAGTTGTTGGAGAGATAAGATAAATTACACATTGCATAATGAGGGTGCAAAAATGAATTTTCTCCAAAAAATGCAGTGTTTTGAGCTTGGTTGCTTTACACTGTGGAATCGATTGTTTGTGTAATTGACTCCAGGAGCTGTGGTAGCTCAGTTGGCAGTACATTGGACTTGTAATCCAAAGGTTTTAGGTTCAGTACCCACCTAGGACAAACCAGGCTTGCTACATGGTGTGTTCTTGAGAGCGACATGTAGCTGTTCTTGCCTTGACATGATATAGCCCATAATGTGTTTAAAATGCCATTATAGGAAAAACAAAGCGAAAAGGACTCCATCTCTAATGTTCAGTACTTTGGTTTTAAACTTTGTAAAGTTGTTTGTAGACTTCATGTATATATATATGTGTGTGTGTGTGTGTGTGTAAATTACTATGCTTTTGAAAAAAATTCATTTTCTGAGTTTCTAACTTTGTGATCTGTCAGAATACAATCCCCAAGCATGTTAACATTAAGTTATAAATTCGGCTTCCAGTTAAATTGAATGCCCTCCCCATGTAAAACATCCAGATAAAGGGAAGAAACTCTTCCAAGTTAACTTCTCTTTACATCACCAAGGGATTACCAGTATACAAGATTTTTTTCCTTATTTAGTTTTCACAGCAGTGCAATCAACATTGGCTTAATAACACTGATCAGACATTGTGATTCAGTATTGTTGGTTATGGTTTACACCAGGTTTTGGTTACTTGAGAATTATCACTTATTTAGACATATTTATTGCTGTTTGTGGACTTCATTTTTTGGAATCGGTAAGTAACAGAAGCTATCATTGATTCTTGTTTGCACTTTTTAATCGTAATGAATTTGTCTGTTGTGTGCAATATTAGGGCTGAAATGTTTGTGGTTTTTTTAACCATTAACTGTATTTTTTTCAGTTGTTCAGTGATAACAAAATGTACCAATGCAAGAAACATAAGGTTTATATAGACAGCGTGATACTTACCACACCTGCACTTGTCTTCCTATACAAAATTTTATATATTTTCAGCCGATATTGGGCAGTCCAGTGGTCACATGACCCCATCAGCATATCAAAGCATTGTTTTAGCGACTGTGACCCCTGGAATATTATAGTATTAGTGACATCTTTATCAGCTGCAAAATCACTGCGACGATTTTAGTTGATGATAAACCAGTTCAGCTTCTCGTACATCGATAAAAGGTAGTGAAATGGGTTAAATTCTTCAAGCAGTCTGACAATTCTATTTTGTATGGAACTGTACAGTGACTGGTCACACCATTTTGCTCTCCTTCTGATTCACCTTCCAGTTGACCATCAACCAGGCATTCAAGTTGTCCATCCAGTCACCCATACTGGCAATACCTTATTATTTTCATATCTGGTTTAACTGGGCATCATTAGCAATATTTTGACAATTTGAAAATTTAGGATGCAATCATGTATGGGAGTCTGTTCATTCACTTTGCTGGATTAATAAATAGGTAAGCACATCACTTTCAGTAGACCACAGTGATCATCAGTTCAGGTCAGCTGGTTACATGGTCCTGATGATGCAACCAGGTTTCATAGCTGATGACCACAGCTCCGATGGTCTAGTAGTTAGAGCGTCTGTCTCAAAAGCGGGAGGTTGTGGGTTTGAGCCCCGGCTGAGTCATGCCAAAGACTTACAAAAATGGTACTAACAGCTACTTCACTTGGCATTCAGCATTAAGAGGTTAGTGTTAGGACTGGTCGGCCTGGTATCAGGATAATGTGACTGGGTGGGGCATCATGCTACATGTCTGTGGCATGATGCCCCAGTGCTGGACATCATTATAAACTGCCACACTGCAGAACATCGTAGCGATATGACTGAAAAATTGTTAAAGCTACGTTAAAAATCCCAATCACACACACACATAGCTGATAACCAGTTACTGTCTGTGAGCAATCAGAAAGTGGGTATTTGTTCACTCTCCTAGATTGATACATGGAGGGAGGGAATGATGCAAGACCATTTTCATAATCTAAAGTACTACTTGAAACATATGAAAACATGTGGTCTTGCAAGGCCTCTTATTTCCAATGAATGCTTAAAAGAGGATATAACCTCTGAGGCCATAGCATCTTCCTTGATGTTGGTCATATGCTTGGTGTATTCTGAGGTATCACTAGTACAGATATATTTCATGAGACTCAAGCAATCTCTGCAGGCCTCATGTTCATGCACTGCACAGCATTTTGATCAAAGACATAATAGAAGCCTTTGGCTGGTTTTCATAGTCAATCTTTATGAATTTCTATTTCAACGGTGTGGTATTGCAGAGAAGAGAATTTATTTGGTCCAGTTGCTGTGGTTCATTTGACCACCGAAGTGACCCAGTGACCCATTTGACCACCAAAGTCAGTGTAACCACTTCATTTACATGGGTTTGACTCTTACATTTATAAATATACTGTATATTCAGCAATGGCTGAAATAAATTAATGAATACATCTATTGACTTGTATTAATTTGACATTATTATAACATGCATTGTGGTAAGCTAATGAAATGCAGTCATTTTTATAAGTTGTATTTTACGGCTCTTATATCTACTAATGGGTTGACAGTTAACGTTCCCATTTTATTCTGAAATGAAGCTCTATACTGTCCACAGCTTAAATCAATTAACTCTATTTGTATGGCCATCAATAAACTGTGATTGTTACTTACATTTGGTAAACAGCAGATAGGCTTAATGAGACAATTTATTAACCATATATTATGTCAAAAAGCGTGGACGATTTGATCCCAGCACGTTTATTTAATTATTAACACACCTGTTGGCAACTAACTAAAAGAGATGATGTTTATTCAATCGCTGGTTACAATATAGTCACTCTGCTTTGTTTTTCCACACACATGATCAATTGATAACTTGAACATACCATTTGAATGTGACCAATCAGAGATCGATACATTGATACACCTCCAAATTTGCGTAGGTGAATCATGTTATCCAACTGACTGTATTTTCATATTTGTGATTTTTAATTTTTGGGATAGATTATTTCCAGATTATCAAGACAAGTTTAATAGTAATTTTATGGTCACAGAGCAAACCATTGTCTATTTTGAGGGACAATTTACTCATCTGTCTGCTGGTAAGTCTGTTGGTTAGATGGTTGTTTTTGTTATTTAACAGCTCAGCACATAAATGACCATTTAGTAACAAGGTAACGCTGTGGCAGATAACCATGGTTTGTTCTAGGCCAGATCTGAATGCCCCACTGATTTTGACTGGTGAATGCCAGTCACTGAGCCAGTAGGCTGACTACATATGCTAGAGCCAGTGAATGAGCCCCGGACTGCAGAAATGTAAAGGACACAAATTCTGGTGCAAAATTCACACAGAAAATGCTATGCAACCTAGTTAGTTTGACATATAATAATAAGTGTATTTTGATGTTACAGCTTGCTAAGGAGAGCCTTACAGAGGGGAACATTCCACAGTGTTCATGTGTAATCTGTATGGAACATTTCCAGGAGGGGAACTCCTTCACCAAGACCCACTGTTATCACTATTTTCACAATCACTGCTTGGCCCGTTATGCCCACCACTGCCAGAAAGCTCAGGAGCAGGAGATCAAAAAGATCACTCTACACACTGAGAAGGAGGAAACAAAGGTGATTTGCTGATGCTGCTTTACTTCTAATTTCAGCTTTTTCTTTATCAAATACATTCCCTGACAAAATAATGTTTTGAAATAATCTCTGCCACCTCTAGTTTCTACCAAGAAAAACAAAAGTGAATCATTTAGAGAAAGGGAAGAAACGCTTACCCATTATCTACCCTTGGCACTAATTGGTGGCTATCTGTTTAGCAATTTAAACATTCACCTTGGTACTGTCAACATCATCCTGCACCACCTCAATGAATTCTTCTAGATCTTTGTTAATTATATATTGCAAAATGTAAGGCTGTTAGACTTATTTGGGATTTTTGGTGATTAACGTTCCATATTTTTCTAAGTATGTGAACTTTATTTTATCAAACATGTATTCTGTTTTGAAGATTTGTCAGACACCTGCCATTCAACCATGCAGAACAAAGGGAAGCCATATTGGTTAACTATATGGCATCCAAATGTACTATATGCAAAAAGTTCAGGTTAGTGAGAAAAATCATGTGACTTGCATCACGTGGAAGAAGAGTGTACATCAACAAGGGGTGAACCACCCTGGTGGCCTATTGGTTAGAGTGTCCACCATGGGAGCGGGAGATCGTGGGTTAGATCCCCAGCCAAGTCATACCAAAGTCATACCAAAGACGACTTACAAAAATGGTACTAACAGCTGCCTCGCTTGGCGCTTAGCATTAAGAGGTTAGTGTTAGGACTGGCTGGCCTGGTGTCAGGTTAATGTGACTGGGTGGGACATCACGCTACATGTCTGTGGCATGATGCCTCAGTGCTAGACATCACTATAAAGTGCCTCACTGCAGACATCGTAGCGATATGACTGAAAAATTGTTAAAGCTATGTTAAAATTCCTAATCAAACAAAATCAACATGGGGTCTTCTTACACTGCTTTGAATATTCTGGGAGAGTGTCCTCCAGGTATTTGGCAGTCCAGTGGACTTAAATGCTTCCACATGCCTAAGCAATATCTTAGGGCTTGTAAGACTGATAGCATCAAGTACAGAACTGATTTGATTTATATCTATTATTGTAACTACATGGTCCTGTTCTAATGCTGACCTAGTTCTTGAGCTTGATTCAGAAATCAGAATGAGTTGAAGTAAACAACATTTTTAAAATTTATTTTTCTTTATTCTTTCTTTGATTAAAATTCATAAAGTGAAATCGAGGCCATACTTGGATAATGTCACAAATAACATGTATCAATTAAGTTTTTCCAGAAGATTGACCTGCATCTGGGCATCTGTTTTGCGCAGGAACCAGATGTAATAATGATGTTTTGAGAAAGAAAAGTATTTCTTGCTTTAACACTTTAGAGGTTAAAGTGTTTAATGTTGTGACCAGTTAGAGCTGAATTTTTAATTTTTATTCAAATTATTGGATTCTATGAGATTATCTTTCCCTGGTATTACTTGTGCTCTAAATTAATTCTTGGACAAGGACAGTTATCAAAAGTTACAAAGAATTAAAACGCTGGAATATTATTTTCTGTGATTCAACAAAAATCTGTTGACACATCAGGACGACAATGACTACAACATATGGCATTGCCTTCCATTTTGGATTTCATTGAGATTTGAACTTAGTTTCATTAGAACTTTTTATTATTAGGACATCTATTTTTAAATTTTGGATTATTCTTGGATTTGATTGGTAAATCCAAAAGTTCTTTTTCTCATTATTACCTTGTTTTTCAAGGGAAATAAATTATTTATTAAATTTTACAAAGCTTGTTGTCTTCACTCTTATTGCATTTTGTAAGAGCCTAAACTTAACAAGAAGTAGGCAGCAAAGTATGTACTTCTCCTGCTGTCTTTACCTCCTTGTTCATCTTAGCAACTGCAACATTCTCTGCCATAACAGTCCCAATCAAATACAGCAATCTCTGCCCCAATGCACCTAAAGCAGGTGACACAGTAGAAATTCTTCTAACTACCATCATTTGTTTTGTATGACAGCTGCAGTACAACCTGTTGCCTTGTTTTACTGCAGTAAGTGCCATCTGGAGACCACATGAGAGGGTATTTCATGTAAACCTTCTGGAATAGCAAATGCCTTTCTTTGGTGAATAATGGTCCATGATTTATGACATTTGTAGGCATCATGCATAAGCAAATAAACGCCTGATGGCCTATCAGACTTGAAGTATGTACTTAAATCATTAAAATCTTGGCTGGGTTCAATAATGAATGAGATCTACACATATTATTGCAGGGTTTGTACGGTCTTTGAAGGTCTTTGAGAGTTTGGGAAAAATGAGGTAACATTTTCAAGGCCTTGAAAGTTTGGGAAAATCGATCATATTACCCTGAGGTCTTTAAAAGTCTTTGAAAATTGAAATAAACCCCCCAAAAATTAATTTATTTCCAGAATCACAGATAAAATTATCCGAGGTTGTTAGATTCAGATGTAATCTAGTTATCCTGGTTTCTTTCTTTTGATGACCCGTTCAGTTTATTGCCGCCGCATTAACAAAAGAGGCTTTGTTTTGTTTGACCATCCAAAGTATGCCTCGGCGGCGACTTCAATCACACATGCACTCTTCATCAAAACAAGACGGTGCCACTACACACTTCGTCAAAGGAAGTCACCAATAAAATTGCCCAAGGTCGTTAGCTTCGGATATAGCTGGTTTTCCTGGCTTCTTTCGTTTGATGGACGAGTCCATCAGTTTTAGCCAATCAAAATGTTAATTACACTAATTCTACGTAGAAAGTTCGCGAAAGTTACTTGCTCGAGAATTGAAAATTTGTTCATTTGATTTACATCTTCAAGTTCAGTGTTTAAAAATGCCAGGTCTTTGGTCTTTCAACGATATCTGGCTTGAACAAGAGAAATACAAGGAATGGCTGCAAAAGGATAAATTATGTAAACGAAAGACGTTTTGTACATTGTGTAAAAAGACGAGCAACTTGGCTTCAATTAGAGAAGGAGTCCATGCAAATTAGTAACTACATACTGTTCATTTAATGGAACGAAGATGCAGAAATATAAGCTATTGGTAATTTTGTGCACAATAATGCTAATTCATTACTCTTCAGGTACAAAATAAGATATTGTTTAATGTGATGATTTGGGAGATGTGGCAAAAGAGGGCCCGTTTAAATTTACTTATATCGTCGGTTTATTTAACACGTTTGAGGGAGAAAAAAAATCATTTTCGAAAATTTTGTTCCACATGATAATGTTCCTTGGTTTAATATAAAAACATACATTGTAATAAATTCAATTCACGGATATACAGTTTCAAAGTGCGCATGCATACACTATAGTAGAGTTAAGCTAGAGTAGTTGTTCTTGAATTGTGAGTATATAAAAAACTTGTGCTGTGAAGCTTTAACTGTAAGAAGTCAAGTCATTTGATTAGGTAAATAAATAAAGGAATTAAAAAAGCGTATTTCCAGTTGACGGAATATCCCCATTTCTCATTGCCGAAATTCAACTTTTTCCCCAATGGTGTTAAAAAAATAAATTAAAATCGCATTGCCGAAATTGATTTGTGTAACTATAGTCTGACTATAAATCCCCGTTTGTTTGTACCCCTATCGATTTCAATAACGAAAATAATTAAATGATAAAAAGTGCACAGAACTAAGGCAACTGAATCATTGATTTATAATTTCTAACCTGAATGTGACCAGAATGGAACTAATACTGCCATCTCCTGCACATTTCATGATTAACGGATTTTCCAAAGAAACAAACGGGTTGGTATAGTTTGACTATAATTGAGCCTGTTTTGCCCAGTACTTTGAAGTGCTTGAAATATTACTAGATTTATAGATAATGTTTATTTTTATATAAAAAAATGGAGAAAAAAACACGCCCAAACTTGATGAAGTGTTTTATTCTGTCCTTTCTAAAAGAAAGGAATATGTCGAACTTTGGTGTGGTCTCCAGAAAATGTTGTCACACGGGCAGGCAACAGTGGAGAGAGGATTTTCTGTCAACAAACAGGTATCTGTTGAGAACCTCAGCAGAGAAAGCCTCAGAGCTCAAGGGCTAATCATTGACACAATGAGAAAAGCAGGTGGACCTTTGGAAATCATCATTAGCAATGAAATGATGACACATGGCTCGTTTGCAAGACATAAGTACCATGCTTATCTGGATAAGAAGAAAGCAGAGAAGGATGAGAAAAACCAAAAAGGAAAGAAACGGGAGTTAGCCTTGGATGAAGTGGAAGCCAGAAAACTGCCTCTTGAAGTTAACACTGCCAGCCTACATGCTTCCTCTGTACAGAAAGCAGAAAAGGCAGAGTTAAAAGGACCCATTGTGCATGTCACAGTCAAATGCTCTTAGGAGAAAAGCAGAGGAAGAGATGACAGTGGTAGCATCTCTTTCCAAAATGATTGAAGAGAAAAGAAAGCAAATATAATAATGCATTTAAAGCAATGATGATGTCTGTTAAGAGAACAATTTATTTTGTGTTAACTCTGACACGTATGTTACATATTTCTGAAAGAACAACGAATGTTAACCTATCTTCCAGATAATTATAATACAATTTTAGGAAATTAATTATAGTTTGACTTTAATCAGTATTGTAGTATTTGGCATTCATTTTTCTCATATAACATGTATACACAATATTAGCAAAAATAGGTCTTGGAAATCTCTGTTTGTGGTCTTTGAAAGTTTGGGAAAAGTCTTTGAATTTATCATCCATAGTTCAGTATGAACCCTGTATTGATGCAGTCTTATTGTATGAACATGCTACCACTCTAGAAGCAATGTTTGTGATCTATTCATAACAAACATAAAAAAATGCTTATTTTATTTTGGACAGTTAAATTGTGATTGTTGGGTCTTATTACCACTTTCCTGATCCAATTTTGATCAAGTTTGGGCCATATAATTAAATAATTAAGATCTTTCATAATTATATGCATAGTCTTGAGGTGGTTTTACATTTGATTGGCAGAGCTTATTACCACTTTAGAGACTATTCCTGATCCAATTTTGATCAAGTTTGGATTTAGGATTTAGTATTAAATAATTAAGATCTTGCATAATTATTTGCACATTATAAAAAATTCATATGGCACCTGATTGATTGAGCACTCTAGCAAGATCCATGCATATTAATAATGTGATTTGAAATGATTGATGATGTCAATCCTCTAGCAAGTTGACTTCTGGTCATATTTTGAACAAACTTGGTAAATAGGTTTATGATCTGTGCATACTAATGAAGAGATCTTGCATTTGATCAGCTGAGCTTATTGCTTGAGAGACAGCTTCTTACATGACCTTAATTAAACTCAAACACATTGCCTGATCACATTACATTAGGATACCTTTCTCTGCAACTTCTAAGTCAAGCCCTCCTGGAAAGATGGTCAAACAGTGTTATGTCAGTATATTATATAGACAAATGGAAGCAACTGTAACATTTAACTCTCCTTTATACTCACATGGTGGCTACCATTCTACCTGGTTTAAACCAGTTGTCCCAATGGCTAGTCAAGCAATATTGATGTTCTCCTTTGAATATGTTTATGAATTTTAATCTTATACTTAAATTTCAAATTATCCATCTTACATTTTCTGTGGCATAATAAGTCAAAATGATATTGTATGTGGAGTATACATTTTTGTCATTCATATTTTTGCACTTATCTTACCATTTGTTTTGTAATGCAGTGTGTATTATATATATATATATATATATATATATATATAGAGAGAGAGAGAGAGAGAGAGAGAGAGAGAGAGAGAGAGAGAAATGGTTATTGTGAAATAAATCCCAAATAATCTCAGAATTACCAGCACAAGTCCATCGTGATTAATGTTCAGAATAAACTTTAGTGATAATCCAGAATAAATTCAATGCTGGAAGTGTTGATGTGCCTGTGTTGGCCTATCATAGTGATGTGCCAAAGGTCTTTTGTTGAATCACAATAATGCAATCCAAGAATATATCCTTATTTGAAATTTGACTAGAATGTTATTTTTGATGTGTTCTTTGTACTGTCAGTGAATAAATAATTTTTATCATAAATTCCAGCCCAAATCAAATACTGGACACAATGATTCCGTCTCAAGATCTTATAGCACAAATAAATAATTTCTTGAGAAACAAGATTATATAATCCTCTACTTTACCTCAGATCACAAGTTACATTTTCTAAAGAAAAACTATAACCTAATAGAAAATTTCATTCTGGAAGGTTACAGATGTTTACAAGATAAATCTTTGTTAAAATCTTGAAAGTCTTTAACTAAAATTATCATGAAGAACATATTAAACACAATGTCCTTGACTCTGGTAAAGATAATAATCCTCATACTTAACCTATACTCAGAATTTTTTAAGTTATGTATTAGTGTTTTTTTTTACAGAATATAAAATAAAATCAATGATTCAGGATCAGTTAGAAAATGACCATGATTTTGTACAAGGTCAAGTCCAAAATACATTTATCCAAAGTATGTAGTGAAATAGAAAAACGTTTTAATAATATATACAGTAGTCCTTATCTTATACGGCCACCCCTTCTGCACTGGGAAAGTGGCCTTATAAGACGGGTGGCCATTCCAGAGGGGGGTAAATTTATTATGAGAAGTACATGTATATGTAATGTAAGTAGTAAGAAAGCTATATATTTCAAAACATTAAATATCTTTGTCTAAATGAAACAATCATTAAAAGGTTATTTTTGTTATAATAACAAATTTATTTCAACTGAATATACGTTACTATTTTTTCTTTCATGGCGTAAGTGATATGCGAGCGGGTATTGTTGTCGTGCACATTGCAAATGGATTTAAAAATGTCATTTACATCTTGGTACATACATAATTATCTTTCCATTTGCTCCATTTTCCCACTGCTGTTGAATAACCTTTTTGTCAGTTATGACTTTGTTTATTCAAATTATTTCAACATAAACTTGTTTTTTTGAGTCTTTTCTACATAAAATTGTTCGACAAGCCCATATCCCCCGATGTCGTCGAATAGAATAACCGATTTTCTTCTAAAATAGTGTATCCATTAACGTGATGACATTTTAATGTTTGGTAATGATTTATTCGGTTATGCTCTTGATGGGTACTTTTGAATACAAACTCGTTGGTGCCAAGGGATTCTGGCTGTAAGGAGCGGGTGGCTGCTGGTCGGGGGGGGGGGGGGGGGCGTTCAAGAGGCGGACTACTGTATGTATGGATTAAGAATCAGTTGTCATTTGGGAATATAATATATTTTAAATAAAAAGACATTTAAAATCATTTAATTTATTGACATTTTTTGTCGGTACAGCATTTTGGTACTGGACCCTACAAACTGGGTCTGTTTAATTTCTTCTCTTACAAAGATTTCGTCTTGACCAGAACAGGGTAGCATGTCACTCATGAAAAGTATCCAAAGTTGTTTCATCTTGTGATTCTGGTGCCTGTGTGACTATAAATCAAAGAAAAGAAACTTAAGCTTTTGCTTTTTGCATAAAGCCTATAAGATGTTATAGGGAAAATAATGATTGACTATCTGGTATAACTCTGTTTATGTGTGTGTTTGTCTTGTAAGATACATAATACATGTTCCTGTCCATCCATGTGTGCTAGTGTGTAATGACATGTAACTCCTTCAGATTAGAGACATCAGCCTTTAAGATAAAAAAAAATTGAAGTTAGTTTATACATTTACTTGATAGTCCTGGAAGGGGGGTGAACTTGAAGATGGAGGGCTCTTGCTTAGCACTGATAAGCTGTGAGTTATTTAGAAAGGATGGTTGCACATTACTAGTGTAATGCAGATACTGATGTGGAACATTTAGTTTATGTTTGTTTTTTCAACATGTGTACTTGAATGATTAATGATAAAAAGCATTGTAAATTACCATCTACATAGAGCTTTTCATGTTTTATCAGGTTCATTGCCCCATGTGTAGAGAGGAGATAACCCATGAGATACTGAATCTGGAAAAAGACATTTTTAATAAAATGGAGGAGGTTGAAGAGGAGGTACACATTCAACCATCAGAGGAACTTAGGAAATGGCAAAAAGAAATGGATGCCATTCGACAAAGGCAGGCAGAAAGAGGTGGAATCATTGATGTGGAAGCTAATAGGAATAAATTCCTGCTTACTGAAGTGAGTATTAATATAATTTTGTTCCAATGTTTTCATGACCACAGTCTAAGAAAACATTGCCACAGTCTAAGAAAACATGAATAACTCAATTCACCCTAAGGGAAAAGGGCACCTGTAATCAAGTTTAAATGCTACTTTATTGTCTGCAGTGTAGTTTCATGTCCTAACTGCTCTACTGATTTCTAGTTAGGAGATTTTTGTCGGCAGGGTGGGACAGATCCTAACTGCTGTGCTGATTTCTTGTTAGGAGATTTTAGTTGGCAGCATGGGACAGATCCTAACTGCTGTGTTGATTTCTAGTTAGGAGAATTTAGTCGGCAGAATGGGACAGATTTTAACTGCTGTGCTGATTTCTAGTTATGAGATTTTTGTCAACAGGATGGGACAGATTCTAACTTCTGCTGATTTCTAGTTAGGAGATTTTTGTGGGCATGATGGGACAGATCCTAACTTCTCTGCTGATTTCTAGTTAGGAGATTTTTGTTGGCAGGATGGGACAGATTCTAACTTCTCTGCTGATTTTTAATTAGGAGATTTTTGTCAACAGGATGGGACAGATCCTAACTGCTCTACTGATGAGATTTGGTAAATTGTGTTGAAGAAACATATTTTACAAGTAAAAATAGTTTTCTAGGTAGTCATGAGTGTATTGTCTACAGGTAGGGCAGGTTCTGGCTCAGACAGCAGTGCTGATTTCCTGGTTTCCTTTCCGAGTACTCCTTATATTAAACTGTTGTTTGGATTAGTTCATATAACTGCCCTCTCACCTTTTTCCATTTATCAGGCACAGCCAATGTGGATATGTGAGAAAGCTTGCCAGGAGCTTGTCATTGGTTGTTTTGTTTCTTACCAGGGTTTTCCGTGATTCTTCCTCTGCCAGCTATACCAGTACAACCAATCATGTGCTGAAAAATAGCATGAAACACAACAGCTTAAATTGCTTTGTAAAATGACATTGACCAAAAATTATATGCAGACCACTGTCCAATCTATGTGACATTCTTTTCAAGGATCCTAATTCCTAAAGGGTTAAAGGCACTTCCAGCTACACCTGTGCTGCTACTGTTTTACTATGCAATTGCACTTTTGGCATGTATCAAATAAATAAATGATGCTATTTGCATGATGTATGGTACTCAGTTGGACTCAGATGGAAATGGTTTCACTCAACAGTGGCATTGTATGTTATATTTTGAATTTCAGCATATCGTGAATTTGTAGGTTGGATAAGAAGAAAATTCACATCGGCGTTTCGGTTATTATTTATCCTAATAAGTGGCTGCACCTTTATGTCTCATCTGTATATGTACATATGCATGAATAGAGTGGAATTGTACATACACATTAAGTTTAGCTGTTTAAAAGTTCTCATTGCCTGTTTCCCAGCCCAAGTTTAATTTTGCACTAGCAATCAAAGTATTTGATTTAAATTATCCATTTTGTTAGACAAAATCTGATTCAACCTCTAATCTCTACATTATTCATAATGACCTGCATAAAAATGCAGTTACTTTATGTGGTGTGTCCATGTTTGAGATCTTTCAGTCTTGAACATAGAAATTTTACTGTTTATTTAATATGTTTTAATGCAAGAGGAGTAAAGAGACTTTTTTGCCTGGAGGCCATTAAATATTTAAAAAATTTGTGAGGGCCTGAGATTGTTCAGCCAGTGCAGTGGGTTGCTGCTGCATAATACATAATTCAGCACTTTGTCATTTAAACCAAGTTTGCTTTCTAAGCTAAAAGACCATCATAGGTTGGAGGACATTCAGTGTAAAACAATCAGCCCACTCCACTGTACAAATTAGAGTACATTAATGTAAAACAATCAGCCCACTGTATAACATAGAGGATATTCAGTGTAAAACAATCAGCCAACTGTACAAATTAGAGGACATTGAGTGTAAAACAATCAGCCCACTTAATTAGTTACAGGACATTGAGTGTAAAACAATCAGCCCAACTGTATAAATTAGAGGACACTGAGTGTAAAATAATCAGTCCACTGTATAAATTAGAGGACATTAATGTAAAACAATCAGCCTGCTGTACAAATTAGCGGACATTGAGTGTAAAATAATCAGCTCACTGTATAAATTAGAGGACATTAATGTAAAACAATCAGCCCACTGTATAAATTAGAGGACATTGAGTGTAAAATAATCAGCCCACTGTATAAATTAGAGGACATTGAGTGTAAAATAATCAGTCCACTGTATAAATTAGCGGACATTGAGTGTAAAATAATCAGCCCACTGTATAAATTAGAGGACGTTAATGTAAAACAATCAGCCTACTGTACAAATTAGCGGACATTGAGTGTAAAATAATCAGCTCACTGTATAAATTAGAGGACATTAGTGTAAAACAATCAGCCCACTGTATAAATTAGAGGACATTGAGTGTAAAATAATCAGCCCACTGTATAAATTAGAGGACATTAATGTAAAACAATCAGCCTACTGTATAAATTAGAGGACATTAATGTAAAACAATCAGCCAACTGTACAAATTAGAGGACATTAATGTAAAACAATCAGCCCACTTAATTAGTTACAGGACATTGAGTGTAAAACAATCAGCCCACTGTATAAATTAGAGGACATTAATGTAAAACAATCAGCCCACTGTATAAATTAGAGGACATTAATGTAAAACAATCAGCCTGCTGTACAAATTAGCGGACATTGAGTGTAAAATAATCAGCTCACTGTATAAATTAGAGGACATTAATGTAAAACAATCAGCCCACTGTATAAATTAGAGGACATTGAGTGTAAAATAATCAGCCCACTGTATAAATTAGAGGACATTGAGTGTAAAATAATCAGTCCACTGTATAAATTAGCGGACATTGAGTGTAAAATAATCAGCCCACTGTATAAATTAGAGGACGTTAATGTAAAACAATCAGCCTACTGTACAAATTAGCGGACATTGAGTGTAAAATAATCAGCTCACTGTATAAATTAGAGGACATTAGGGTAAAACAATCAGCCCACTGTATAAATTAGAGGACATTGAGTGTAAAATAATCAGCCCACTGTATAAATTAGAGGACATTAATGTAAAACAATCAGCCCACTGTATAAATTAGAGGACATTGAGTGTAAAATAATCAGCCCACTGTATAAATTAGAGGACATTAATGTAAAACAATCAGCCCACTGTATAAATTAGAGGACATTGAGTGTAAAATAATCAGCCCACTGTATAAATTAGAGGACATTAATGTAAAACAATCAGCCCACTGTATAAATTAGAGGACATTGAGTGTAAAATAATCAGCCCACTGTATAAATTAGAGGACATTGAGTGTAAAATAATCAGCCCACTGTATAAATTAGAGGACATTGAGTGTAAAATAATCAGCCCACTGTATAAATTAGAGGACATTAATGTAAAACAATCAGCCCACTGTATAAATTAGAGGACATTAATGTAAAACAATCAGCCCACTGTATAAATTAGAGGACATTGAGTGTAAAATAATCAGTCCACTGTATAAATTAGAGGACATTAATGTAAAACAATCAGCCCACTGTATAAATTAGAGGACATTGAGTGTAAAATAATCAGTCCACTGTATAAATTAGAGGACATTAATGTAAAACAATCAGCCCACTGTATAAATTAGAGGACATTGAGTGTAAAATAATCAGCCCACTGTATAAATTAGAGGACATTAATGTAAAACAATCAGCCCACTGTATAAATTAGAGGACATTGAGTGTAAAATAATCAGCCCACTGTATAAATTAGAGGACATTGAGTGTAAAATAATCAGCCCACTGTATAAATTAGAGGACATTAATGTAAAACAATCAGCCCACTGTATAAATTAGAGGACATTAATGTAAAACAATCAGCCCACTGTATAAATTAGAGGACATTGAGTGTAAAATAATCAGTCCACTGTATAAATTAGAGGACATTAATGTAAAACAATCAGCCCACTGTATAAATTAGAGGACATTGAGTGTAAAATAATCAGTCCACTGTATAAATTAGAGGACATGAATGTAAAACAATCAGCCCACTGTATAAATTAGAGGACATTGAGTGTAAAATAATCAGCCCACTGTATAAATTAGAGGACATTAATGTAAAACAATCAGCCCACTGTATAAATTAGAGGACATTGAGTGTAAAATAATCAGCCCACTGTATAAATTAGAGGACATTGAGTGTAAAATAATCAGCCCACTGTATAAATTAGAGGACATTAATGTAAAACAATCAGTCCACTGTATAAATTAGAGGACATTAATGTAAAACAATCAGCCTACTGTACAAATTAGCGGACATTGAGTGTAAAATAATCAGCTCACTGTATAAATTAGAGGACATTAATGTAAAACAATCAGCCCACTGTATAAATTAGAGGACATTAATGTAAAACAATCAGCCCACTGTATAAATTAGAGGACATTGAGTGTAAAATAATCAGCCCACTATATAAATTAGAGGACATTGAGTGTAAAATAATCAGTCCACTGTATAAATTAGAGGACATTAATGTAAAACAATCAGCCCACTGTATAAATTAGAGGACATTAATGTAAAACAATCAGCCTACTGTACAAATTAGCGGACATTGAGTGTAAAATAATCAGCTCACTGTATAAATTAGAGGACATTAATGTAAAACAATCAGCCCACTGTATAAATTAGAGGACATTAATGTAAAACAATCAGCCCACTGTATAAATTAGAGGACATTGAGTGTAAAATAATCAGCCCACTGTATAAATTAGAGGACATTGAGTGTAAAATAATCAGCCCACTGTATAAATTAGAGGACATTGAGTGTAAAATAATCAGCTCACTGTATAAATTAGCGGACATTGAGTGTAAAATAATCAGCCCACTGTATAAATTAGAGGACATTAATGTAAAACAATCAGCCCACTGTATAAATTAGAGGACATTGAGTGTAAAATAATCAGCCCACTTTATAAATTAGAGGACATTGAGTGTAAAATAATCAGCCCACTGTATAAATTAGAGGACATTGAGTGTAAATAATCAGCCCACTGTATAAATTAGAGGACATTGAGTGTAAAATAATCAGCCCACTGTATAAATTAGAGGACATTGAGTGTAAAATAATCAGCTCACTGTATAAATTAGCGGACATTGAGTGTAAAATAATCAGCCCACTGTATAAATTAGAGGACATTAATGTAAAACAATCAGCCCACTGTATAAATTAGAGGACATTGAGTGTAAAATAATCAGCCCACTTTATAAATTAGAGGACATTGAGTGTAAAATAATCAGTCCACTGTATAAATTAGAGGACATTGAGTGTAAAATAATCAGCCCACTGTATAAATTAGAGGACATTGAGTGTAAAATAATCAGCCCACTGTATAAATTAGAGGACATTGAGTGTAAAATAATCAGCTCACTGTATAAATTAGAGGACATTAATGTAAAACAATCAGCCCACTGTATAAATTAGAGGACATTGAGTATAAAATAATCAGCCCACTGTATAAATTAGAGGACATTGAGTGTAAAATAATCAGCTCACTGTATAAATTAGCGGACATTGAGTGTAAAATAATCAGCCCACTGTATAAATTAGAGGACATTAATGTAAAACAATCAGCCCACTGTATAAATTAGAGGACATTGAGTGTAAAATAATCAGCCCACTTTATAAATTAGAGGACATTGAGTGTAAAA
Organism: Unio delphinus; assembly: GCA_029339505.1. Classification (NCBI taxonomy): domain Eukaryota; kingdom Metazoa; phylum Mollusca; class Bivalvia; order Unionida; family Unionidae; genus Unio; species Unio delphinus. Next base: position 4,100,617 of record JAQISU010000277.1, read on the forward strand.
TAATCAGCCCACTGTATAAATTAGAGGACATTGAGTGTAAAATAATCAGCCCACTGTATAAATTAGAGGACATTGAGTGTAAAATAATCAGCCCACTGTATAAATTAGAGGACATTGAGTGTAAAATAATCAGCTCACTGTATAAATTAGCGGACATTGAGTGTAAAATAATCAGCCCACTGTATAAATTAGAGGACATTAATGTAAAACAATCAGCCCACTGTATAAATTAGAGGACATTGAGTGTAAAATAATCAGCCCACTTTATAAATTAGAGGACATTGAGTGTAAAATAATCAGCCCACTGTATAAATTAGAGGACATTGAGTGTAAAATAATCAGCCCACTGTATAAATTAGAGGACATTGAGTAAAAAATAATCAGCCCACTGTATAAATTAGAGGACATTGAGTGTAAAATAATCAGTCCACTGTATAAATTAGAGGACATTAATGTAAAACAATCAGCCCACTGTATAAATTAGAGGACATTGAGTGTAAAATAATCAGCCCACTGTATAAATTAGAGGACATTGAGTGTAAAATAATCAGTCCACTGTATAAATTAGAGGACATTAATGTAAAACAATCAGCCCACTGTATAAATTAGAGGACATTGAGTGTAAAATAATCAGCTCACTGTATAAATTAGCGGACATTGAGTGTAAAATAATCAGCCCACTGTATAAATTAGAGGACATTAATGTAAAACAATCAGCCCACTGTATAAATTAGAGGACATTAAGTGTAAAATAATCAGCCCACTGTATAAATTAGAGGACATTGAGTGTAAAATAATCAGTCCACTGTATAAATTAGAGGACATTGAGTGTAAAATAATCAGCCCACTGTATAAATTAGAGGACGTTAATGTAAAACAATCAGCCCACTGTATAAATTAGAGGACATTGAGTGTAAAATAATCAGCCCACTGTATAAATTAGAGGACATTGAGTGTAAAATAATCAGCCCACTGTATAAATTAGAGGACATTGAGTGTAAAATAATCAGTCCACTGTATAAATTAGAGGACATTAATGTAAAACAATCAGCCCACTGTATAAATTAGAGGACATTGAGTGTAAAATAATCAGCCCACTGTATAAATTAGAGGACATTGAGTGTAAAATAATCAGTCCACTGTATAAATTAGAGGACATTAATGTAAAACAATCAGCCCACTGTATAAATTAGAGGACATTGAGTGTAAAATAATCAGCTCACTGTATAAATTAGCGGACATTGAGTGTAAAATAATCAGCCCACTGTATAAATTAGAGGACATTAATGTAAAACAATCAGCCCACTGTATAAATTAGAGGACATTGAGTGTAAAATAATCAGCCCACTGTATAAATTAGAGGACATTGAGTGTAAAATAATCAGTCCACTGTATAAATTAGAGGACATTGAGTGTAAAATAATCAGCCCACTGTATAAATTAGAGGACATTAATGTAAAACAATCAGCCCACTGTATAAATTAGAGGACATTGAGTGTAAAATAATCAGCCCACTGTATAAATTAGAGGACATTGAGTGTAAAATAATCAGCCCACTGTATAAATTAGAGGACATTGAGTGTAAAATAATCAGCCCACTGTATAAATTAGAGGACATTGAGTGTAAAATAATCAGCCCACTGTATAAATTAGAGGACATTGAGTGTACAATAATCAGCCCACTGTATAAATTAGAGGACATTGAGTGTAAAATAATCAGTCCACTGTATAAATTAGAGGACATTAATGTAAAACAATCAGCCCACTGTATAAATTAGAGGACATTGAGTGTAAAATAATCAGCCCACTTTATAAATTAGAGGACATTGAGTGTAAAATAATCAGTCCACTGTATAAATTAGAGGACATTAATGTAAAACAATCAGCCCACTGTATAAATTAGAGGACATTGAGTGTAAAATAATCAGCCTACTGTACAAATTAGAGGACATTAATGTAAAACAATCAGCCCACTGTATAAATTAGAGGACATTGAGTGTAAAATAATCAGCCCACTTTATAAATTAGAGGACATTAATGTAAAATAATCAGTCCACTGTATAAATTAGAGGACATTAATGTAAAACAATCAGCCCACTGTATAAATTAGAGGACATTGAGTGTAAAATAATCAGCCTACTGTACAAATTAGAGGACATTAATGTAAAACAATCAGCCCACTGTATAAATTAGAGGACATTGAGTGTAAAATAATCAGTCCACTGTATAAATTAGAGGACATTAATGTAAAACAATCAGCCCACTGTATAAATTAGAGGACATTGAGTGTAAAATAATCAGCCCACTTTATAAATTAGAGGACATTGAGTGTAAAATAATCAGCCCACTGTATAAATTAGAGGACATTGAGTGTAAAATAATCAGCCCACTGTATAAATTAGAGGACATTGAGTGTAAAATAATCAGCCCACTGTATAAATTAGAGGACATTGAGTGTAAAATAATCAGCCCACTGTATAAATTAGAGGACATTGAGTGTAAAATAATCAGTCCACTGTATAAATTAGAGGACATTAATGTAAAACAATCAGCCCACTGTATAAATTAGAGGACATTGAGTGTAAAATAATCAGCCCACTGTATAAATTAGAGGACATTGAGTGTAAAATAATCAGCCCACTGTATAAATTAGCGGACATTGAGTGTAAAATAATCAGCCCACTGTATAAATTAGAGGACATTAATGTAAAACAATCAGCCCACTGTATAAATTAGAGGACATTAATGTAAAACAATCAGCCCACTGTATAAATTAGAGGACATTGAGTGTAAAATAATCAGCCCACTGTATAAATTAGAGGACATTGAGTGTAAAATAATCAGTCCACTGTATAAATTAGAGGATATTGAGTGTAAAATAATCAGCCCACTGTATAAATTAGAGGACATTAATGTAAAACAATCAGCCTACAGTACAAATTAGCGAACATTGAGTGTAAAATAATCAGCTCACTGTATAAATTAGAGGACATTAATGTAAAACAATCAGCCCACTGTATAAATTAGAGGACATTGAGTGTAAAACAATCAGCCCACTGTATAAATTAGAGGACATTGAGTGTAAAATAATCAGCCCACTGTATAAATTAGAGGACATTGAGTGTAAAATAATCAGCCCACTGTATAAATTAGAGGACATTGAGTGTAAAATAATCAGCCCACTGTATAAATTAGAGGACATTGAGTGTAAAATAATCAGCCCACTGTATAAATTAGAGGACATTGAGTGTAAAATAATCAGCCCACTGTATAAATTAGAGGACATTAATGTAAAACAATCAGCCCACTGTATAAATTAGAGGACATTGAGTGTAAAATAATCAGCCCACTGTATAAATTAGAGGACATTGAGTGTAAAATAATCAGTCCACTGTATAAATTAGAGGACATTAATGTGAAACAATCAGCCCACTGTATAAATTAGAGGACATTAATGTAAAACAATCAGCCCACTGTATAAATTAGAGGACATTGAGTGTAAAATAATCAGCCCACTGTATAAATTAGAGGACATTGAGTGTAAAATAATCAGTCCACTGTATAAATTAGAGGACATTAATGTAAAACAATCAGCCCACTGTATAAATTAGAGGACATTGAGTGTAAAATAATCAGCCCACTGTATAAATTAGAGGACATTAATGTAAAACAATCAGCCTACTGTACAAATTAGCGGACGTTGAGTGTAAAATAATCAGCCCACTGTATAAATTAGAGGACATTAATGTAAAACAATCAGCCTACAGTACAAATTAGCGAACATTGAGTGTAAAATAATCAGCTCACTGTATAAATTAGAGGACATTAATGTAAAACAATCAGCCCACTGTATAAATTAGAGGACATTAATGTAAAACAATCAGCCCACTGTATAAATTAGAGGACATTGATGTAAAACAATCAGCCTACTGTACAAATTAGCGGACATTGAGTGTAAAATAATCAGCTCACTGTATAAATTAGAGGACATTGAGTGTATAATAATCAGTCCACTGTATAAATTAGAGGACATTAATGTAAAACAATCAGCCCACTGTATAAATTAGAGGACATTGAGTGTAAAATAATCAGCCTACTGTACAAATTAGCGGACATTGAGTGTAAAATAATCAGCCCACTGTATAAATTAGAGGACATTAATGTAAAACAATCAGCCTACTGTACAAATTAGCGGACATTGAGTGTAAAATAATCAGCTCACTGTATAAATTAGAGGACATTGAGTGTAAAATAATCAGTCCACTGTATAAATTAGAGGACATTAATGTAAAACAATCAGCCCACTGTATAAATTAGAGGACATTGAGTGTAAAATAATCAGCCCACTGTATAAATTAGAGGACATTAATGTAAAACAATCAGCCTACTGTACAAATTAGCGGACATTGAGTGTAAAATAATCAGCCCACTATATAAATTAGAGGACATTGAGTGTAAAATAATCAGCCCACTGTATAAATTAGAGGACATTGAGTGTAAAATAATCAGCCCACTGTATAAATTAGAGGACATTAATGTAAAACAATCAGCCCACTGTATAAATTAGAGGACATTGAGTGTAAAATAATCAGCCCACTGTATAAATTAGAGGACATTGAGTGTAAAATAATCAGCCCACTGTATAAATTAGAGGACATTGAGTGTAAAATAATCAGCCCACTGTATAAATTAGAGGACATTAATGTAAAACAATCAGCCCACTGTATAAATTAGAGGACATTGAGTGTAAAATAATCAGCCCACTGTATAAATTAGAGGACATTGAGTGTAAAATAATCAGCCCACTGTATAAATTAGAGGACATTGAGTGTAAAATAATCAGCCCACTGTATAAATTAGAGGACATTGAGTGTAAAATAATCAGCCCACTGTATAAATTAGAGGACATTGAGTGTAAAATAATCAGCCCACTGTATAAATTAGAGGACATTGAGTGTAAAATAATCAGTCCACTGTATAAATTAGAGGACATTGAGTGTAAAATAATCAGCCCACTGTATAAATTAGAGGACATTGAGTGTAAAATAATCAGTCCACTGTATAAATTAGAGGACATTAATGTAAAACAATCAGCCCACTGTATAAATTAGAGGACATTGAGTGTAAAATAATCAGCCCACTGTATAAATTAGAGGACATTGAGTGTAAAATAATCAGCCCACTGTATAAATTAGAGGACATTGAGTGTAAAATAATCAGCCCACTGTATAAATTAGAGGACATTGAGTGTAAAATAATCAGCCCACTGTATAAATTAGAGGACATTGAGTGTAAAATAATCAGCCCACTGTATAAATTAGAGGACATTGAGTGTAAAATAATCAGTCCACTGTATAAATTAGAGGACATTGAGTGTAAAATAATCAGCCCACTGTATAAATTAGAGGATATTAATGTAAAACAATCAGCCCACTATATAAATTAGAGGACATGGAGTGTAAAACAATCAGCTCACTGTATAAATTAGAGGACATTGAGTGTAAAATAATCAGCCCACTGTATAAATTAGAGGATATTAATGTAAAACAATCAGCCCACTATATAAATTAGAGGACATGGAGTGTAAAATAATCAGCCCACTGTATCAATTAGAGGATATTAATGTAAAACAATCAGCCCACTATATAAATTAGAGGACATGGAGTGTAAAATAATCAGCCCACTGTATAAATTAGAGGATATTAATGTAAAACAATCAGCCCACTATATAAATTAGAGGACATGGAGTGTAAAATAATCAGCCCACTGTATAAATTAGAGGATATTAATGTAAAACAATCAGCCCACTATATAAATTAGAGGACATGGAGTGTAAAATAATCAGCTCACTGTATAAATTAGAGGACATGGAGTGTAAAATAATCAGCCCACTGTATAAATTAGAGGACATTAATGTAAAACAATCAGCCCACTGTATAAATTAGAGGACATTGAGTGTAAAATAATCAGCCCACTGTATAAATTAGAGGACATTGAGTGTAAAATAATCAGTCCACTGTATAAATTAGAGGACACTGAGTGTAAAATAATCAGCCCACTGTATAAATTAGAGGACATTGAGTGTAAAATAATCAGCCCACTGTATAAATTAGAGGACATTAGTGTAAAACAATCAGCCCACTTTATTAAATAGAGGACATTCAGTGTGAAACAAAGATCACACTTTATTAGTTAGAGGACATTCAGTGTGAAACAATAAGCCCACTGAAGAAATTAAAGGACATTAATGTAAAACAACCAACCAACTGTACCAATTAGAGGACATTGAGTGTAAAACAATCAGCCATCTGTACAAATTAGAGGACATTCAATGTAAGACAATTAGTCCAATGTATTAATTACAAAACATTCAGTCTAAAACAATCAGCCCATTTAGAACTCATTTGATAATTATATAACTTTTCATTATGGTTTTAAGGAGCATGACTATATTTTTACTCAAGATTTTGATAATTATATAACTTTTCATTATGGTTTTAAGGAGCATGACTATATTTTTACTCAAGATATTGATAATTATATAACTTTTCATTATGGTTTTAAGGAGCATGACTATATTTTTACTCAAGATATTCTGCCTTACTGTTACTGCCCAGTGCTTGGTTCTAAACAAACTTTATTCATGTCCACTTACTGTAAAATTAATGTAATTAATTTGTATAATTATTTAAGTTAATAGTGAATCATCGTGAAAAAAGTTTGGATTAATTATGCTACTTCATCAATATTAATTGTCAACAAAATAAATTTTTCATAAAAAAAAATTTACCATAATAATCATGTCGGTTTGAATAAGTAATAATATTTATACTTTAACGTACGTTCATGTATTTCTCTATGGAACAATTCATTGTTTACAATAACATTAAAGAGGTTATGCTATCTGCCAAATCTTGAAGTGTGGAATGACAATCATTATATTTCCCATTGATACACCACAGAAAAAATGAAGAAACTCATGACAGCCCTTCTCATTACCTCACCTTTCTACTCACCTTTCTCAGTTTTTAGTTTTATCTGTATATGATGTACATCATATACTATGATGTCCAAATTATATGTTGTGGCTTTTTGATCACCCATGTTTATTTACACACACTGCATGTAATTTTACACATTTAAGTAATATGCATAGAGAAGTATTTATTGTTAGCTTGCACATCACATAATGAAGTCTAATGATTTGGGGGTCAAAAGGTCAAAGATCATGGCCACTGTGACTAAAAGAAGCAATATGGTTTCTGAACAATAACATTAGTAATACTTTACAGACCTTGATAAATGTTTATGGATTATAAAAGAACATTAGTAAATGTCACTGACAGAAAGAAAACATTTTTCTGCATAAAAAACATTTGTTATATATCATATTATTTGGACTAAACTTTGTGGATATCTAGTACATGGCATAACAAATAATCCTATTGATATTGGGGTCATGGACTTTTAACTGAAAATATTTTCTGCACAATAACATTAGTTTGACATCAGACCTGAACAAATTTTGTGGATAGTTTCACTCAAGAAAGAAGTCTATTGCTTTGGAATTCAAAGGTCAAGGGCATTGTGATTAAAACCGCAATGAGTTTTTCAGAAACATTTATTATAGATTATGTTTCTGGACAAAATTGTATGGACTACTTTGTGCACAATTAAGAAAAATAATTAAACAGAGATTATCAGGCTTCAAAGTCGAGTTCTGGCGAGATAATGATGGTTTCTATACATTTTTACCTTAACCAGAGATCCATGTCATTGAGAAGCATTGATCAGAATCTCTAGAGTCATCCATATCCTACTAGTTAGTACACAGAAGACATGGCAGTGGCATAATATACCAATCACAGTACTTTTTTCTGGTTTGTGATCATGTCTCAAGAATATACAAAATTAACTTGGATAATTTGCCAGATTTAAGACTTCCTCTGTTAGTTAATTTTTTGAAAGCTTCTTGTTAAAAAGTTTTCAGGTTTCATTTAAATGTATGGAACAGGTGGGTTATTGCTAAAGGTGAAACAATTCATTGATATATAGATTCTTTTGATGGACTGACACGTATCGTTTCAAGAGAAGGAGAATCGATACAAAATGATATATATGTATATAAGCTAATTTAGTTTTTGGCAGTTATGAATAAGTATTATTAGTTCACCTTATTTTTTAAATATAGAAATTATCTGAAACTCCAATTGTAGTCCTAGGCATTCATTTTAATTACTAAAAACATAAAAGACTATTGAGAATACTTGCTCACCGTCTGCAAATTAAAACAAAGTAACATGGTTTGTAATCTGCCCCCATTCCCAATTCCATGCTAATTATCTTGACACAGCAGCATGTTCGGCATAAGGGATACATTCCAAATGTGCTCCATATGCAAAATGAAGTTCTTTACTCTCATTTAATGACCAGTTATACGTAGAATGAATTTGATCTTGTCTGCTTTGGTCGATTTGAAAGCTGCTAGTGTCACGTGGTGAAATATGTTAATTTTCAAATCTTATTGGTGGTTACTACTTACTACTTGTTCCGGTCGAGATTAAGTATTATCTACCAATCAGAAATTAGTGTAGCTTATTCCCTGCATGACAGATAGGAGGTTTGTTTGTTTGATTGGGATTTTTAGTGTAGCTTTAACAATTTTTCAGTCATACCGCTACAATGTCTGCAGTGAGGCAGTTTCTATAGTGATGTCTAGCACAGGGACATCATGCCGCAGACATGAAGCATGATGTCCCACCCAGTCACATTATTCTGACACCAGGCCAACCAGTCCTAACACTAACCTCTTAATGCTGAGCGCCAAGCGAGGCAGCTGTTAGTACCATTTGTGTAAGCCTTTGGTATGACTCATTTGGGGATTGAACCCACAACCTCCCGCTTCTGCGGCGGACACTCTAATCACTAGACCACCGGAGCGGTTCAGACAGGAAGTACTAGCTAAGCCACAGAAAAACTTCGCTTTAAAGTCATTGATGTATAAAGTACTAAACAGAGATGTCATGGCATGTGATTGCATGAATCAGGATAAATATGTATGAATTTGCACACATGGAGAATGGTGGAGCAAGAGAACTCCAGCAAAGTAGTGCTCGACAGAGTATACAGTTTTTATTTAACCATTTTTATCATGACATTTTTTTCCCGGTAGCAGCTGTTAACAGTTGCTGGGTCTTTAAGCTGATAAAAATGGTTGTTAAACTAAATTTGGTTGGAACATTGTGCCCTAGAATACATGTTATGGTGAATTTTGAACCCTCAGTGTCGGAAGTTTTACAAATGCAGTTTAAAAGTAGAATGCAATTTTCATTTTTTTTATTAGTTTGTTTTGCCTAGTGAATCATATGCAACAAAACCATATATCCATATCAGGGTTAAGATAAATTGTTTATGCTTAAAAATAATTAACAGATTAATACTTATACAACTAGACGTGACTTCTTTTAAAATGATGATTTCAGTATAGCTCAAAAAATATTTGAATCATGACTATTTCCTCCTCCAACTCCCTTTTCTACTCTCCCCTTCTTTCAGTGACAAAGGATGAAAGCCACCTTAAGATACAATCCTGACAGCATCTCTCCTTAAAATTGTATATGGGGGAACACATTTAGAATTTCTTTTTATGTAGAGATATTTAACTAGTGAATGAAGGTGTTGATGGAATAAATAAAATAAGCACAGAATCAGCAAGGGTGTAGATTTATCACCTGGTGTAAACATTTTCCTAAAAATTTTAGAATATGGCTGTGATTTATCAATAGTTTCTTCTTCCTCATTAATACGAGTATCTGTGACCACAGCAGTATTTTTCAAAAGCAAGAAGTACAGTGTGAAAGATTTTGTTGATATTCATCCTCATTTATATGCCCAAATCTGTTGTTGATGAGGTTTTCTTTGCATGAGGAAACTGCCTTATTTCTTCGTTTTTTTATAATGTCTTCCAAGTTTAAGTCAGACATGAAATTGGTAGAAGATGTTCAAAGCGTTCATGCAGTGTAAAACAAAGAGCCTGGTTGCTAAAGTGAATTAAATGGAGCAGCAATTAAATAGCCTAAAATGCTGAATAAAACTCGCTGACAACCAATAAGTAGTGTGTTTGAAAGTATTTTTGTTTTCTCGTCACCAATGAGTATTGCACATAAATATATGATAACTATATCCCTGTCTGTAATCTGCATACTGAAAATACAACCAGTATGTCAGCATATATAAAGAGGTACTTACTACCTATGTTTCAAAGATAAAAAGACCATCAAGTGTATCAATATTAGGGCCTAACATAATTTTCGCCAAGTACCGAATCTGAGTATTTGGATATACTATTTGCTGGATCCGGGCACGAACCGAGTAGTAGGTGCGACTCCGGAGAGTACCGTTTGTTTCATTATCGTATACGAAGCTGAAACTTTTCGTATACCGTATAACGTATATATTGCCTATAAGATGAAATTTTTTATTAATAACTAAAATTATTATGTATTAAAAGACATTTTTTTAAAAAAGTTTGATATTTATTAAATTATTTGACTTACAACCATTCGTGTGCATATTATTTGCCGAGGCGATTACTTCTGAATACCAAAATACTGGATATTAGGCCGAAGTGAATGTCCAAGGCGATTTCCGGTTAGGCCGTAATATGTATTATATCCCAGGCTGTGTATCATGAAATGTATTGATACACTGCACAGGTGTATCGTTTCACCCCTAGTTATTGCTAAATTTGTATGCACTGTCTTCAGAAACTTTAGTGAATTTAAGTGTCACGAGTAAAGTCTCGTGATTTATTTACTTCATCCTGATGTAACTGTTTCTTTCTAGCACGTATTTTTCTTCTTAAGTTTTTTGGTCTTATATTTTACTACTCCAACACAAGGTTAAGTCCAGTTGTGAGACCAGTTGGTTTACGATTTCATCCTATTGCCTATTTTATATTGCCTTTTATCCATTTTCTTCCTTTGTTGTGTAGTCCCTTGGTTACATCCTTGGATGTGGCCATGAGAGTCAAGAAGTAGTACCCAATTGGTTAATTATTTTCCAATATTATATATTTCCTTACTCAGTTCATTTCATGTTTGGAATATTACATTATCCCGTAATTCCTTTTTCCCCTACACCACCATAGTTCCTGTGGTTTTGTTCTTTGTGGTTCATTATTTTTATTATTATTCAATAAAGCATATATAATTCAATTCAGATCTTTGAATATCATCACATTGTTCCTATTACCTTAAACTACTTAAATTCTTGGATTGTGTCCTGAAATGGGGGATATTGGATACAAAATTATGATACCTTTTGATGGGTATAGTAATTCTGCATTCAATGTAAGCTCTTCTCAGAATGAATAACAACATGATATTCTCCTCTTCTCATTGCCACTCGCAAAAATACTGAGTTTTTCATTAACACAATGAAAAACATGCATTATTCACTCATTTCAAGCAAATCTCCTATATATATTTCACAGTTCACTGTTTTGATTATTGTTTTTTCAGGATGACATGAGAATAATGCTGCCTATACAGAGGGAACCAAAAGATGATAAAGAAAGGAAGGATACTCAAACAGATAGTATAAGAACAGGAAGGCAGGCAAGTGATGGGTACAGAAGAGGGAGGGGCAGAAGCACAGAAGGGAGGAGGCATGGCAACAGAAATCGAGACAGAGAGGATTTTGGATACAGAGAATACAGAGGGGCAGGTCGAGATGCAGGTGCCCATGTCATAGAGAGAGGTAGAGGAAGATATTTTAGGGCTGACATTGAAAAATATGATAGAAATAATGCATACAAGCATGATGGAAGAGATAAGACATCAAGAAAAGGAGATAATGTTAACCAAGGTAATCATAGAACTAGAGATTCAAAAGAGAAGGATCTTCAACATAGTCAGACTCGTAGTCAGGGTAGCCATTCTTCAGATATGGTTGATCATGAGACCCACAAAAAGCTTCCTTGTCAAAAAGATGAAGTTAATGGTTTGAAAGAAGTAGATGGTGTTGCTGAGTCTAATGAAAAGGATAGCAGTGATAGCAAATGTGTGGATTTCTTAAATCGGCATGAGGGTAGAGCGATGGACAGTGGCTATCAGGATGAGAATGATATGAGGACTAGAGGGTCAGGCAATCGAGATAGAAAAAGAGAGGATGTTGACAAGAATGAAAGTGAAGAGGAAAGTAGGAAAATTGTTGATCAACATGTGAATTGTGATCAACAAGAGTATCATGGAAATAACAGCAGGATAAAAGATTTGAGGAAAGAAAATATAACTATAAATGGTGAAAGGGGAAAACCTCTTTCAGGATCAAAAATAGAGAATAAGGACATGTCTCCATTACAGCATGAAAGAAACAATGATGAGAAGTCTCATTTAGAAAGAAATTTGAAAGACAGACCTTGTTCAAGCTCTGGTAGATATGGTAAATGTGGACTTGACACTGAGAATCGGCAAAATAACAGGCCTTATAGTGGATATAGCAGGGGTAGTAAAAGTAGGCACATTGCAGGGAACATAAATGGTGAACCTTTCTCAAGAAATAATAAAGGAAGACCTACCTCGGGAGACATTAATAAAAGGTCAGCACCAACAGATGGTAAAGAAAAGCCTTCATCAGGTGATGGAGGAAAAAAGCCTTCATCACGTGATGGGGAAAAAAAGCCTTCATCAGGAGATGGTAAAGAAAGTATGACTTTGGGAGATGGTAAAGGTGGGCCTGTCTTTCGAGAAGGTAAGGAAAGATCTGCTTTGGGAGAAAGTGAGGATAACACAAACAAGCCTAGCTCACAACACAACAGCAATAGTAAAAATAGGTCTCCATCAAAATTTGAAAGTGTCAAAAAAGGCAGACCTTTAGAAGAGCATGGTAAAAGAAATGAACTTTCGAATAGATCATACTCTGGCTATGGAAGATATGAAAAGGGCAGGTTTCATTCAAAGCATAATAAGAAAGATAATTCAGATCATTTAAGTAATTATGACGAAAAAAGAATACGGGTTAAGTCAGAGAGAGATAATGCGGGTCATGAAATCAAAGCGAATGCCTTCAAGAGAGATTTCGTTGAAGTCCAAACAAAGGATCACATTGAAAACAAAGACTTTAGCAAAGAGAATATCAAAGGAGAAAGAAAAATGGGAGAAAGAGGATTGTTTATTAGGGATAAATCTGGAGGTACTCGGTACATGCAGAAATCGGAAGTATTAACAGAGGACTGCGATAAGAAACAGGATCTCCACATTGAAAGCCATGTCAAAGAAAGTAATAACAAAATATCAAAACATGATTTGGGCACTGCAAATATAGGAAGATATGGGGACAATAAAGAAGAAGGCAAAGTTACATTATATCCTTATTGTGAAGTGGCGAGTGACAAGTCTTGGGCCAACTCGAATCAAGAGTCAATTGATAGGTTGCAAGGGCAAGACAGTATACATCGGCAAAAGCCACCAGGATTTGTACTTAAACCTCCACCTGGTATCTTTGGTCAAAATGAACATGGAAAGATAAATCCTGTAGACCAGGCCTTGAATTCAGATCAGCAGACATAACTATATACAGCAAGTTTAATTCATAAACCAGATGTGATTCAAATAAAATCTAAACTGTGATACTTAATCTATTATAGGTGCTGTTATAGATGAATGTGATCCCATTTCAGACTCAAATATTTTTTCTCTCTCACATGGATGAAGCTAGGTTACTGCCAGATATAAACACAAATCAGGCAACTACTGTACTATTCAGTATAAGCACACTCCTATGGCCTGAAATGTTATTTCCCTTGCCTTGGTTTAAAGAAGGTTATGATAAAATGTTTGGCAACAGAACTAATACAAATCGTTGAATATGAAGTACCTCCAAAAGTAAATAAAATGTAAAATATCTTATAAAATTAATTTAAAAATATTTACCAGGACAAAATGTGTAAATTTTTCAAGGATAAATATATATGGCATTTTAGTCATAAACATTCTTGAATGTACATATAATTTCCCATGTAGTCTACCCATTTAATAAAAACCTTCCAGAGAGTTGTGAATATGGTATACCCTTTACATTTTCCCTTATTTATAAATCAGCGTGTTCTCATCAATCACTGTTAAAGATATGTTAAGCGTTTTCATCTAAATCTATCATTTAGTTGGATTGTTGGTCATATGTTTGGACTACCTTTAATGGAAGTTGAGGATAACAATGACTTTGGTGTTTGATTGTTTGTGTGTCTGTCAGTTGATATCCTAAATTAACCTCAGCTTACTTTACTATAATTTTATTGCAGTGCAATCTCTTAGCTTCAGTGCACAGTTATATTCATCTGCTTTTAATAAATTTCTTCATTATTGAAGCTCAAGGGCAGGATTAACATGCAGGAAGTGATCAACTTCATGTATTTAAATATAAAAGCCAATCTTTGTGGAAATGTGGTTCATGAAACGAAACATAATACCAATAGTTTTATTAAAATGTCATTCTATGTACATTATTTATTTGAGACTGGAAATCTTTTGTTATTATTATTTTCTTCAATAATATATGTAACAATACAATTATTGCTGTTACATATAGTAATAAAATCATTAGGGGTCGTCCATTTAGTACGTACGCAAAAAAAAGACAAAACTTGACCCTCCCCCCCTGTACGCATGCATACTTTTTACACACACCCCCCTATGCATACGTACGTATGAATGACCCCCCCCCCCCCGTATAGAACTTCCAATATTTCATCCACGCAGAAATGACACAGGATTAATAATATTCAAATGTTTAATGAAACGGAGTAAAACAGACAGTCCTCGGCTGCTGTATATATAAAAGAAATAAGTTGCATGTTATTAAACCTTTAAAAAGTTCGCCAGTGTCTGCTAAAGGTCAGACAAAATGCCGACTGAACCCAGTCAAACAGGTTACGTATAACAGGAATTTCAGCAACAAGCTTAACGTCAGGCTGAATCACAACAGCATTAGCTGCACTATGCTGGGCCGCTGTCTCAATATCCACAGCCTCGCTGACGTCATCATCCAGGTTTTGATTCAAGTTCTCAGTGTCGGTAGACTCAGTAGTGTGAACGCTTTGGTGTCGTCTTACACTGGCCTGCGAAGAGTGATACACAGCGCACACAGGACATGTGCGCTTGATAATTTCAGATTGTGCAAGTGATGGACAATGCAGATCAAATGACGCATTAAATGGAATTTTGGATCCAAAAGCTAGCCGCTGTGCAAGTGAAGTGTAGTATACATGCATCTGATCTTTTACAGATTCTGGCTCAGGAATGCTAAGACCAGCGGTAGAATGTGTAAGTACAACAGGTCCTGGCAGGAAACGATCAGGAAAATAATTTTTCCATGAGGTGCGCCATGGGTGACAGCAGCCGGAATCATCACACTTAATGATCTGCAAAAAATATTGACTCTGCCTAATGTGATGCGCGACCCAATTGACTTCTGGTTCACTGGGTGGTTCACGCTCTACTGGATCAATATATTCTGCATAGACATGCTTATCCAATACTACTGCGGACCATACTTCTGCCAATGTTTATCCTGCCTGCTCAAAGTTCTTCTTTTCCAACTCTGTGTTGATTGTTTTTCCTGATGCATTGAGATGTGACCCGTAGTGATCATGAGGTAGTACTAGTCCAGCTAGCTCTCGGCTCAGTGGCGCCATCCGGTGCTCAACTCTGTTGTAGGCTGAATAATGTGGTGCGTGGGTGCCTGACAAATACACATCCAGATCCCAATCAATAAATCTAGCAGCTGCAACCTGTAAAGGTTTGGGAAATCTTGGATTCTCTTCCGGTCCTCCATCACTCGCCACGACGACTATTGGTTTCACACATCCATCAGCTGTGCACATCAATGGCTGGAAACTTGGAATTGAGCGAAGACGTTCCATATCATGCCCATGTGTAAAAGCTGTACTGCTGCCTTGTTTCATTGAGCGCACTGCAATATATGTAGGACCAGAGTATGTCACAGCATCGATTAACTTGCCCGGAGTCACGACACAGGCAGCATAGACAGATGGAATTAATTTATGGCGAGACGTGACAGCAAAGTTGTGATCTGGCAAATGCACCGCATACTCGAGATGCATCAGTATAGGCGCCTGTTTTGTCGCTGCCGGAATTCCAAGGGGCACTTTAGCCTTGTCGTCTTGGCTGAGGTAGAAGCACACATCTTCTCCAAACATAGAGCATATTTCATCTAGGTATTCTATAGATGCAAACGCAAATGCTGGATCTTTGTGACGGTCATGAGCGGTATTGGCAGCTCTTATCAGTTTTACAGGTACGGTCTTTATGTGACGTTTACCTTCCATTGAGCTAGATCGTCTAGGCAGAAGGCGCAGATACGTCCCGACCTTAACAAATGATAGCCTTGTTTTGATAAAGTTTTATGTAGGTCATCTAACGTCTTGCACGATCGCATTTCCTGCGACTGGCACCGGTCGCTGGCAGCGGTACCAATCGACGCAATGTCAATAATTTCTTTGAGAAGATCTGGGCTGGCGTCTGTGATGGCTGGTCTACCACGTGTATCTCTTGTAAACTGTCGTAGTTTTTGCCTGAGATTCGGTTGTTCCTCCACTATGTCTTCGAGAGTTCATTTGATTTTGAGACGGCGTTCACGCTGCCTTGTGGCCTCTTGGTGCAGTCGCTTCAGTTTCATTTTTTTTTTGCTTCAGATTCAATTCAACAGACTTCATTTTCTTCTCTAGTTCTTTGGTTATGAGGCCTGCATCTCTTAAATGAACTAAAGCTAGTAGCTGTTCTTGGGCATCAGAGATGTCACGTTGAACACTGGTCTGTTGTGGAGTTACTGCTGTTTTCGTGATCTTTGTGGTAGGATCAGGCATGGCTGACATTGATGGACTTGATGCAGCGTCACCAGCCGATATAAAAGGCAATACATCAGATGCACCTGAAATCATCATTGCAGGTGCTAGAGCGTCAACATCAGCATGAGCAGATATCTCATGCACTTCAGGCTTCGATACAGTCGCTGCTGGTGCTTGTGCGCTTGACCAGAACGAGAGAAGACTGCTTCTACTCGCCAACGCTTTACTTGCTAGATCAGCAGTAACATATTCATATGTAGTTTCACCACGCTTTATTTTCTATCATATTCGATTAGTTTCTTTCTGTTGTTCTTGTTTACTTGCTTGCGATTTAGCTTTACACACAGCTTTGTACAAACAGTTATACTTCTCTATCATGATTTTTTAACCAATATTTTATTCACGTATAATAATAATTAAAACTCTGTGAACTTGTTAACTATAGTCTATAAAATATAATGACAAACTGTCATGGCATTAACAAGCCGTAGGCACGAGTGTATCCGTCGAGGTACATATGCGTGTTCATCCGCAGATACACAAGTGCCGAGGCTTGCTTACATTTTGTCTTTATCACATTCCTGTTATTGGTTAATAAGTTGTTTGCGTTACTCTAGTCAAGAATTTCATCTGCAACATTAATTACTTTATAAAAATAAAGTTAGCAGTAATACTTGATTTAATATAGTAGAAAGCAACACGAGCCTGCGACCTTGACCTATGCTGCAGGGGCATTACTCAACGGCGAGCGCGCCTGCTAGTTCGTGGATTAATCTGTGACGTCATTAAAGTAGATTCAATATGTAACATGTCTGATCTGGTTAATGGTTATGTAATGGCAAGAATGTGATAAAATAAGTGTGGCGACTGAACATCTGATGTGCTGAAATAGTACACTAATGTACAGTGACAGTTTTAGTCGGAGCAGCAGCAGCATGAAAGTCTGCAGTTTGAATCACAGCCTGTCTACTCAGGTCTACAGTTGACATAAACGTAAACAAAGGCTGTATTTCAGTTACATGAGGCTACATATACATTATATATGATATATGTATATAATTCAAGTTTATGTCATAAATACTATAATGTACTAGTGCACAGCAGACTGAGGTTCAATGCGATATCCTAGACTGCACTGCGCATGATTAACATAGAAATTTCCAATATAGTATATCTACTAGTTTGAAAGCTGAAACGATGGAGCATTTACCCCCCCCCCACCCGTTTCTTATGCATACGTACATTGTCAGTAGACCACCCTCCCATACGCAAGTGTACACATTTGGGTTACCCCCCCTCCATGCGTACGCACTAAATGGACGACCCCTTAAAACTTGTACAATGTGAATCTTTCATGCATTACTTGGGTAACTTGTTCAGTCTGAGTAGATATTCTTTTTTTGTGTTGTGTCACAAAAACTTAAGTACAAAAGAAGTGATCTTTTGTTAGTCTCATAGAAAGCCACTATTTTCAGAATTTACAAGTGGTTTATGATATACTTGTATATTTACTTGAGAGATAAGTAACCATTATAAAATGGTAACATGTTTGGGATAGTCTGATATTGAAAAGTCTTGATACAATTTTGTTAAGGGACTTTGAACTTCTTGTTACCAAACTAGTGTTTTAGATGGTTTGCACTAGACCCAGGACAGCTGTCCTGAAGCTTAACTGAAATTCAAGATAATCCAAAACTACCCATACGTGTGAGTGAGTGATAATTGATTTTTTGTTTCTGCATGAAATGTAGAATGTGCAATTCTTAATTAAACACAATTTTGTTGGTATTTTACCAAACGAATTCAAAGAAGCTTTATTTTTTTAATTGTTTTATTTATTCAGAAAGTCAATAAAACCATAAGAATGGTACAGTTTGATTCCACACATACAAACATTAAAAAAAAACTCTTTCATGATCAGCAAAGCTCATGAATTGTCCGACTTATTTCCTGACACTAATACTTTATTGGTGTTACTGATGACTTATTTCCTGACACTAATACTTTATTGGTGTTACTGATGACTTATTTCCTGACACTAATACTTTATTGGTGTTACTGATGACTTATTTCCTGACACTAATACTTTATTGGTGTTACTGATGACTTATTTCCTGACACTAATACTTTATTGGTGTTACTGATGACTTATTTACTTTCTTACATATTATCTACAATGTACAATAATTTGTTTCAGTAGAAAGTTTCTTGAAAGTACATTTTATTCAGTACATTGAATTTCAGACAAAAACAATCATAAACTTCACTGATATAGCAGCAGAGAGGGTGAACAGACCACGTTTTTGAGCAAAAATAAGGCTTCCTACGAAATCTCATTTTAACCCAAAAAAATAAGTCTCCACGGAGACTTTACGATTTTTCAATCAATTTTGGTCGCAACGATGTGGTCTTTCACCCTCTCTGCTGCTATGGGTTAACAAAAAATAATAAATGATTTGATGAAGTCTTTAGGACTTCACAAACAGACTAATCGCTAACACCTCCTCTTGTAGATCAATTAGATTATTGGACTGATCTGTGAGTTTGAAATTAATTCTGGTTAATGAATCATTATGACACCGCATATAGACTGGATTAACCGGAGACTCGATTATTAAAAATCCTGGAGGAGCTGTTGGTGCAAATGAATACAGAATATATCCCTGCTGTGCTTGATTTGATCGTTCGAGATTAATCTGATAGCTTCCTTCGATAACATCACATACTAAATTGAGCGCAATCACTGAGGATATATTCACGTTGAACGGAGCGATATGTCTGCCGCCACCATCTGGATCATTATTATGTTTGAGGATTTTTATTTCCGGTGATGCTGTTTTTTTCCATGCATCATGAATTATTTTAAAACCAACATCGATGGCATCACTGAGAAGTTTTTTTAGTTCTGGTACGTTATATTCCGGTAGTTTGAATGTGGGGATATCTTCAACGCGGATTTTATAGTCTGATGCAAATGTTGTTCTCGATGTGGGATTATCGTCATCTAATATATCCTGTATAATTTTTAAATTAAATGTTTCCATATCGTCGATAATTTTGTTGCATATTTCTACGACGCTGATAAATTCATCTCGGGTAATAGTACCGGATATAAGAGATATTAACGACAGCGAAAAATCATTATTCATTGCTGTGAAATTTTTAACGATTCTAGGTTTGCTAGCAATATGATACCCTCGCAATGGTCCACCCCCCACCCTATGTTCGTATCCGAGATCAA
Source organism: Unio delphinus (assembly GCA_029339505.1). NCBI lineage: Eukaryota > Metazoa > Mollusca > Bivalvia > Unionida > Unionidae > Unio > Unio delphinus. Next base: position 4,120,725 of record JAQISU010000277.1, read on the forward strand.
AAAAATCTATAGTAATTCTGTGCTCTTTATAACTCTTTATTGGATTATCAGGTGCTATCATGTCGGTGACATAATCAGTTTTTTGTGGTTCTGGTAAATCAATGGTTTCCTGAGGTGGATTTTCAGGCCATCCTAGTACGGTTCTAATAGAACTCTGATAGATATCTACGACGTATCCTTCTGTGCTTATTTCAATGGCAGATGATAGTGTTGGCTCATGAACTGTTATAGCTATTTTTGATTCTTTTCCAGTAATCGATTTTATTCTACGTTGCAATTCAGCATTGATTTGTTCAATTTGGTATGATCCGGTTGGTATGGAAACAACGATTCTTATTCGCAAATACCAGTGAATTATTCGGTTGTTTACCACCAAATGCTACCGATCTGATATTAGGCCAACTGTGATACACTCGTAGTTTTGCTAGCGCTATCTCCTTCACGGGGACTGGGCCAGGGAAATTCACACTGAATTCAGGATTCGTTGATGTTATTGATATCATGCTTGTTTGTACTGGGTTCGTGTTCTCCACTATTCGTTGAAGTAATTCCATCAGTGTCGTCATTGTTATTATACTCATGTTGTATTTCTAATTTTGATATCGCGGAATCGTGAATACTGACCATCACTGAGAACTCACTATCTGATATCGTTGAGGTTATTGAGATCATTCTGGTTTTCGGGTTCGTGTTTTCTATTTCCATCGGTGTTGTCATTGTTATTATATTCATGTTGTCGCTCTAATTTCGATATAGCGGAATCGTAAATACTGACCATCGCTGAGAACTCACTATCTGATATTAATGTATCATCGAGTGACGACGATATCATCGAGGATAATTGCGAGTATGCGGTTGATACAATATGAAATTGAATTAAGTAATCTTGCAGTTTACTCTGGCTGCATGATGATATCTTTTTTGTTATCCCGGTTGATATACCCGCGATTGTAGCCGCCGCAGAAATGCAAATTGGAACTACGACCGGGGCAATCATTGTAACCGATGCAAGTATTATTCCGGCGCCAGCGAGAACGCTTGACACCGAGTACATAGTAATATCAATTGCGGTGATTCTTCGTCGGTATTTTATTTTTATTTGATACTCCTCGGCGAGGGTTTTGAGTCTAGTTTGAAATTCTCTGACCTGATAATAGCGACATTGCGTTGATGAAATCATTTTTTTTTTAAAAACGCTAGCATTTTCAATTGTGAAATCCGAAGGATTTTCCTTTCAATTTAGTTATTTACTTAAATCCGCTACGAATTCCACATACCACGTTGTTGAAACCCTAATCAAATTTTTATCAGTAGATGTTATCGTGAACTTTTCAGTTGTATCCTTGTCGATGATCGTTGAAATCGTATTGTTGACCCCGGATGAACTCGACGATGAAATATTAAATTGAGTCGTTGTCACCAGTGTCAATGGATAAATACCCTTAACGGTTGCAGTGATATCTAATCTGTTGTTTGTAGGTGTCCACGCAAATGATCCGTGTTGGATTGTGTATACTACGTTGTTGGTTTTCTCATGAGGAATTTTTGTTTTTTCAATGATTGTTATCATCCTCGAAAAATCATTTTTGATGGCTTCGATGAAGGTTTTCGTCTCATGTCGAGTTTATCCAACGAGGTTCCAGTAAATTTATCAATGATCTTTCTACGGAATGAGGTAAACTGTTTTCCGTGTTCTTCACTTTTAGATTGAAGTGCTGTTAGTTCCAACACAGAATCGTTGAGAGTTTTTAATCGATCTGTAATCGTCGAAAAGAGTACGCCCGGTTTGAGTTTACCCTGATCCGAAAATAACACGATAGTATCCTCGATTGCGTTTCGTTGTTTAATCAAAATATCATCCAACGACACATCACTAGTTTTCAATTTTATGTCCTTGATAGAATCAAGGGTTGCAGTGCCATCGGGTTTGGGTTTCAAAGATCTCCCCCAAATATCAATCATATTATTTTATACATCTCTCTCTAAAATCGTTTTTGACGACTTCGATTACTAGTGTATTCATTTACGACAATGTGTGGTGGTTTTCTAGATGCTGAAATAGCGTCAAGGACATTTAATACTTCACTGCCGCATATTGGTGGATCATTCATTTGTTGTGTTGGTAGCGTAGAATACCAAGTCTTCATTGGAAAATTTTTTATGTAACGCATAAACTCTTTTGGCGGTGCTAATCCATATGAATCAAAATAGACGATTGCACGTGGATCAATAGCGTATGCAACCCAATGAGTTCCGGGTCCTGTGCTGTTATCGAGATTAATGATACCTGTTTCAGTGTTGTTTGGTTGATGTGGTAACTGATCTTTCATAAAAACACCTCTGAAATTTTTAATCGCTAGTTTTTTAGCAGCATCCATTAAATCAAAATTGGACATAGGAATCGAAGATTTGGGAACCATAGGTTCGGAAATCGAAGATTTCTGAATTAATAAACCAGTCCTAGTCTCAGGCCTTTTCCGCTGTACCATGAATACGGGGTTCCTGGTAGTCTTAGACCCTTTCCGCTGTACCATGAATACGGGGTTCCTGGTAGTCTTAGACCCCTTCCCTTTTTTTTATAACCCTGTCCAGTTGCCTTCTTTAGTGCCATTCCTGCTGCAGTTCCAACGGCTCCTAACGCCGCTGCTTTAGCCACCGCTGGGGCTGCTGCTGCAATCAAGGCCGGAATCGCAGCTAACAATGGAAATATACCGCCTGTTTTAATCATATTTTTGATAGCAGCCGTAGAAAGAGTAATCTGAACACCTTTTTTTGCAACATGTGCATCATTGAAGTGTTTCACCTGACGAGTTGTCAACGACAACTTATTCTGACCACCAGTCATTTGATTGGGTTTCAACGTGATTGTGGTTCCGCATTTTTTAGCCGATTCTGATTGCAATTTTTTTAATTGACCGGGTGTCAAAGACACATTGATATTACTATATGACATTATAGATAATAGATTGATTCTAAATCGTTTACGATTTCAATGAAAAATCGTTCAAAGATTTTCTACTGGGGCATCTACCACTCTCATTCTTCCTCCAACACCTTCAAGTAACATTGATTTATCACTAAGAATGACAGCAACCGCTCTATAATTAGCAATACCACCAGGACGAGTCACATTAGCTCTAAAATGTATATCAACAACAGATTGTCTCATCAAATCGAGGTGTTCCAGTGAGAAGTAATAGATCGGATATAGATTTTTAAAATCCAATTGTGATATTTGTAGACCGGTATCCACATTTTGATCGCGTGCCATAAATGACAACAGACGATGATACACGCGAGCAATATGATTTTCTGTGTAATTAAGTTGTACATCTTCAGATGGTTCCTGCTGGCCGTTTATTCTCAGTGAGACGTCTTTAACACCTAACTGATCAAATATCATATGGCTGGAGAGTTGATTGCCAACTCGTGTGTTATCCTGTAACGCAATAAATATATGACGTGGCGCAGCAACACCTTGTTTTGATGCTAGATTCCACGTGAATAACCCGTTCAGATTTGATTGCTTCACATCTGTACTCACTGATAACCAACTCAACAACGACTTTCCTCCTTGGTCCATAAATGATAGTAATCGTTCTTCTGCGGTAATTGATGGAGTCAACACTGGCATCCATAATGATAGTTTTGTTAAATTGACTTTACCGGCATCAGCATTGGGATTTGCATTGTCTGCTGGAATCCTCCAAATGGCGTCATTATCATCACTCTTTCGCACCAGTGCTACTGTATGCTTCGCTCCATAAATAACTTTTCTAACATTTCTACAGAATCCAAATATGTGATGCAGTGGAATCGCGCATGAAAATAATTTACGCCGCCCTTCCAACATTGCGTTTCGTGTTGCAGCTCCTAGATTGAAATTATTATCGTTGTTTATAATCATATCCTCGACATCAGCATCACTATTATCACGTTTTTTTGGTCGTCTTACAACAAATGGATTTCTTCCAGCGGTATTTTTAACATCTTTTGCAAACATCATAGAAGGTCCTGCTGATCTTGTATAATCATCAGAATATCTCGCTAGCCCAATTATTGTTGTAGCCACATCAACATCGCGATCTATCGACTCAATTTCTTTTCCATCAATGAGATATCTAGCACTCTCAAATAGCGCCATAATACCATTATTGACAAAACCGACTTGAGTACCACCTGGATACGGTGCTGGTACAGCAGTAGTATCAGCAGCTGTTACAAGTTCTCCTTCTACTTCGATAAATGCTTCACAAGGCAAAAAGTATTTACTGGTATCATGGACTTGAAGTTCAATTCGCGATCGACTATTTGAGTCTATGGCATGATAGGCGTAATATTGATAATCGCGTACAGAATCATCCTTGCCAACTGGGGCGTCTATATCAAACGCTGGATCACGTGACTGTTTGAACATTTTATTCTATTTATCAGAGTCTAAATTGTGATTTTCCATTTCATCGTCGTAGTTTTTTAAAGCCACTTCCCGCTATCATGTTTGCAATATTGCTTTGGTCGGGAGTCACCAATGATGCTAATTTTTTATCTACTGCGTTATTTATAATTTTACTAACACTTGCAGGCATTTCCGCTGTAGACGGTAACGGTTTCTTTTTTCGTCTCACTAATGATGTTATTTTATCCTTTGCTGCAGAAAATGCCTTTCCGGCAAAATCTCCAACAGCACCAATACCCTTATCACGAATAACATCAATTGCTTTCATTGATAATTGTTTAGCTAACGGCATCACTTTTGGAGCCATTCTTGCAAATAACCCTGCAATGGTATTACCTAAACCATCTCCGTAGTATGCTCTATAAACCGGAAACCGTGAATTAACTACATAGACACTGGCTGGTTTATCATGATTGTAGTGTATGATCATTATTATAAAAACACTAGTGTTTTCAATTGTTATTTATCTAATCGAATGACTTCGTCATCAGATTTTTCAATTCAGTCACTATGATACCCACTTTCCGCTAACTCGCCAATGAAATCTCGATATGTGCTGATATCCATGATACCACCCTGAAATAACCGTCTACAGATATCAGCTGCTTCATTAATTATTTCCGGTGAGTTATTTCCAGCTCGGAACCCTCCTACAAGAACTTCTAATCGTGATATATCATTGATAACACTATCAGGACATGAAATCTTTGGGGTTCCTAATCCACTTCCGCTATAATCAGCTGCTTCATCTAGTTTTTCTAAATCCGTTTCTTGTAAATAAACATCATCATCATCATCTCGATCAGGTGGTAGTTGTTGTTGTTTTTTAGGTGAAAAAGATATTTTCTTTGCAGGTTGCTGTCGCTTTTGCAATTTTTGCGGTTTTTGTTGTTGTTTTAGTTCTTCATATTGCTTATACACGTTACCCACCGCATTGATATATTTAATGTATGATGCACTATCTGTCTTAATCTGACTTTTTTCAGTTTTGATTTTGTAGAATACATCAGCCCAGTGAGTTATACTTCTAACAAACTTGTGATGTTCTGGTTTCAACATTTTTTTTCTGTTTTCATAAGTCGTAACAACAAGCGCAGGAATTTCTGTTGGATCAGTCTCATCAATTGCTGCTAACCCTTCTTCGTTAAATCTCACGCGTAAATCATCTACTGTTCTTTTTGATTCCATTTTTTGTACAGCCTGTTTTGTTTGTTCAGTTTTCGCTGCTATTTTTTCGAGTTCACCGATAACAGATTTCCCCGTCTCGGGAACATCTCCCCGTATAGCACGCTCTACCCCGTACGTTGCTGTGGTTACTGGTTTAAACAATTCTTCAGATCCCACAGCGAAGTCAGTTTGTAAACTCTGTCGTTGTTGCAGTTTATTTCTTACAGAGTCGCGAATTGGTATAAATCTCTTAATTGCATCTAATCGCTCACGAGCCAATCTAGTTGTTAATGCTTCATTGACCATTATTTGAAATCAGAAACAATGTTTCAATTGTAAAACAATTTTCCCGAACCCGACCTAACAGACGAAAACAGTTTTCCAATTTGACATGTCGGATGATTTTTAACACCATCGTGGGAGTATTTCATTGATGGCGCAAGTGCCAACGCCATTGAAATATTTTTTTTTTATTCAGTGTGTGAAATATTTTTATTTCTATTCACTGATTTTGCCTGTTTTTGACTGATTTTGCCTGTTTTTTTTTACTGATTTGCCTATTTTTCACTGTTTTTTTTATACCATTCTGATCAGTCTTCGTCGGGTAAAGTAGTCGATTTTGCATGGGATTTCCCATAGGAAAAAGCTGTTAGGATTCATTTTGATGGTTTTTTAGTCATTTTTCATCAATTTTTGCCTGTTTTCATTGATTTTTGGTCATTTTTCCTTGATTTTCGATAAAAAACCTCTTCGGGTAAAGTAGTCGATTTTGCATGGGATTTCCCATAGGAAAAAGCTGTTAGGATTTGATTTTAATTTTACGCAGTGTGAAATATTTTTATTTTTTATTGCTGTGAAATATTTTTATTTTTTATTCACTGATTTTGACATTTTCAATCAAAAAATGCTAAAAAAAATTGAAAATCTCTCTGAGGGTCGGTCACAATCAAAAAACGACAAAATCTCTTTGAGGATCGGTCACGGTTAAAATCGTTCATTTTCTTGAATTAACGCCCGTAGGTTTCTAATTTTAGAGTTGACTTCTTTTTTCAATTCGTATTCGTTACCTAATTCTTTTCGTATTCGTTCTACGATAGTATACAACGGAACAAACACACTTACGTCGCTGGAAAATGTAAGAGAGTTTCGAATAGAATTCTGAATTCTCTTGATGAGCGCGTATTTCTTTGGCAGCATATACTTGTTAGTGCTAACTCCGTATTCTATATCCTGAAAATCTGACTTGATTTGATCAGGATTTAAGCCATCTGATAGTTTGATATCCCGACTTTTCAATTTTGAAATTTCATCAATAATGCTATTCATGTTTTCAGAATTCATATTCTATAACAATAATATACTTCTAAATGAAAAATATGACGTATGAGACATAAATGAATTGAATTTTCTGTCCGGTCTTTTTCGAAATCGCAGATCGATAAATTCCTTCTGCAACATATCGTACTGAGGCTCTACAAATATCGAAATGCCTACCGGCTTCATATATCGATTGAAATACTTTTTCTTCGTTAGTTATCGTATTAAAAGATTTTACGGGTCTCGCTCGCTTCGAGTATTTTCCAGTCTTTCCTCGTTTGGTATTTTCACTTTGTGTAACCGCTTGCAGATTTGATAAAGAATTGTTCTTTGGATTAGAATCCTTGTGATCAATAACAAAACCATCCTTGATCAATCCATAAAAACATTCATACACGAAACGATGGCAGTAATAAATTTTCTTTCCAGCGCCAAACTTCAAATACCCTTGATTATTCACAACACCAACTGGTTTCTTCAGTCTGCGGTTTCTTACAACACCATCACTGGATGCTTCATAATTTTTAATCAAGGGATGTGGTCTAAATTCTTGGTTCATTCGTATACTAATACTTTTTGTCTAATTCATTGTTTGGTTTAATGATAAATCTTTCAATATAGTCTTGAGGGGTTCTTATGATTTTATCCTTGACAGCGTCAAGGACTTTGTCAGGGATACTGACAGTGTCCTTGACTTTGTCAGCGTCAAGGACTTTTTCAGGGTCAAAATTTTTGATTGATTTTCCATTTTTGATTCTTTTATCATAATAACGCTTCAACTCCCTGTATCGTTTGTCACCACAATTCAAACACAACTGAGATTTTCCCCTGACCCCAACCCCACATCGTATGCAAGGTAACGGACCAAGGCTTCCACGACGAAAGCTTTGCATATGATACCCACAGAATTCATTTCTGCATGATTTGTTACACGGGGTTGTTGATCCAATCATAAGCCACTTGCAGTGATTCATTATACATAAATCTTTCATTTAAATGCTTGTTTTAATTATAGTATGGAGGAGTTCAAGAGATTATCGAAAATTAAGCCTTCGAAAAATGTTAAATTCAATCTCGATAGAGTCTCTAATACACCAAAACGGATAATCGGTGATAGAATTATACTGAAAGAATTCCAAAGATTATCGAAAATTAAGCCCTGGAAAAATACTGAATTCAATCTCGATAAGGAGTTCAAGAGATTATCGAAAATTAAGCCCTGGAAAAATACTGAATTCAATCTCGATAGAGTCTATGATACACCAAAACGTCTAATCGGTGACAGAACTATACTGAGTAAAATCAAGGAGTGTTTTAATGAATTCTACCGAGACGGTGCAGCATACTGTTGGTCGACATTTCGAATTATCAATGATGATGTTAATGTACCGAACATCGATGCTACCATGAACGATGAAAGAGCAGCCGAGATAATTTCACACCTTGGTGAGCCAACGGGGTGGAAATTCAAGGGTAAATTTCAAAGCAATTCCCATGAGAAAATAAAAGATGGAAATCCAAAGGATTTCAAACAAAGCAATTCTCAACAGAAGTATTTTTTCAGAATAAAATTCATTATCGAAGTCGAAGGCAAATGGATTATTAGGGATAAATTTGAACCAATCCTTAAGGATAAAAAAGCTGTCATTGTGAGTAGAGATTCCAAACCAGGAATTCTAACTGGAATTGATAAACCATACTACGAGAGATCTTATCCTGTAACAGCAATAGTTTATGGGATATACCCGCTAAATGATAAACCCGATATCGCAAAACTAGCTCCTATGAAATATTCTAGTTCACTGAATTGTGTAGCAACACGGGTAATGGAACACTTCACAAATGCATCCCAAGGAAATAAACTAACTGATCTGCGACGTAGGAAAATAACCGAATGGGAACTGACAGTGAAACAGCACGGTGCAAAGATTTCTGATATAGCTAAATTAGAAGCATCATTAAAATTCCCAATATCAGTAACGACAATAACCGGAGAAGTATTATACGAACCGAAATATCAATCACGAGGGGCTCCAATTAAAATTATTGATCATAACAAACACGCGTGGACACCTGCAGTAACAATATTTCCACGAGAACGAACCGTGAGATATATCCCTAAGGAGTTCGTCGGGGATGTTTTTTATAATGAGAGATTATTCGATGCTATTCATGCGTTGTGTAAAGATGATCCTGTGTCATTGTGGTTACTTAGAAGTGATGAAGATCCCGAAATAGGATTCGATCAATTTGTAAGACCAAATGGTGAATTATATCGCGTTGAAGAATTAGATAACAGAATGAAAAACATCGCTAGTGATTTTTCACCGGAGAGTTTCCATGAAAAACTACTCACGGATAGTTTTACTATTCCATCAGTGGTAGCTCACTTCGCAAGAGAAAAAAACTCATGGCGTCCAACACGAAGTGATTTTCTCGAAGATGTTAAATTGAGTTGCGTCGAATTTAGTCATGGAGGACTGTGGAATACGAAATACTCACGTGATGGTATGATTTCAATTGATATATCCGCGTGTTATCCTGGAAGTTTTCTCGGATATGGGGAATGTGCTGAGTACTTTAAACGATTTGGACACCCCACGCATGAAATGACTCGTGTTGCGATTAATGGTAAAATTGCCTGATTTTGATTTAACCGGATTCGCTCGTGTGATATCATTTGAATTCGCTACAGGGTTAAATCCGTGTAGTTATGTTTGGCTTGGTAGACATATATCTGAAAAGGCCTGGATGCCAATAGTGTTACTACGATATATGATTGATTGTGGTATGCTAATATCGCTGATTGTTTCCGAGGCTATTATATGCTATCGAGCTCAGAAAGAAGTTTGGCTACCACAACCCGATTTAGATCGTATAATCAGCGAACAGCGAAAACAATACCCTGATTTCAATGAAGAAAAAATCATGAATTGGTCTAAGAAGTTATTTGAAATTAAAAAAGAACAAGCAAAGGATCTTGGACGAAGAATAATCGGTAAATTTACCCAGGGTGGAAAATATGACAACGCAAAATACTCTTCGAGGTTGATCATAGACGTCGCTGAATACGATTTTATTGTAACGGATTTAATGAAACAGGGAAAACTTGTATCCCGTAAGGATGCTTTTCTATCCAATGGTGAGAAAATGGGTACGGTTGTTACCTACTGTGATGGATATAATTCCCAGTATACACATTTAAGATCATCTATGCTAGCCTATGCTTCTATTAATCTATTTTCGATGATAAATAGATTTCCTAATAACGCGGTTAGAGTGGCCACTGATTCGATGTATATACACAGTAAATACAAATCAGCTGTAGCGGCATTCACAGATCCCGAGGAAAATTGGGGGCGTTGGCGATTTAAAAAGGAAACACTACATGAGTATTGTGAATCGGCAGACGTTGCCATGGATGATAAATATCTTTCATATAACCGTATTGAAATTCAATCGGAATTTTCTAATGCACCACCGGTATCTGATCCAGTATGTAGATACAAGACAGTTTATTTAAACGGTTGTGGTGGGTCAGGAAAGACAACTCGTGCAATTGAATTATTTCGTCGGTCAACCATGATTGTGCTAACACCGACTTACAGACTCGCCAGAGAGATGATACAGCGAGGGGTAAATGCCTGTACTTATCACAGTTTTTTTCGATGGAAGGGTGACAAATGGACTCCTGAGCGTATGGGTGATAAATTCATTCCTGAAATCATAATCTGGGATGAAATATGCACAGTGTCATTAGATGTATTACAAACATTCCTCTAGTGGTTGTTAAACAAAAACACAAAAGTCGTCATGTGCGGTGATCACGGCCAACCACCACCATTTGTCGGTGCATCTCCACATAAATGGCTAAAGGGTTTTGTAGACTACTATGAAGAAATTACCACTGATTATAGATCACTTGATGAACGATTACGAGAATTCAAAGCGCTAATTAGATTACAACCGGATAAAATCCAATGCGAAAAAGCACGTGAAGTGATTTCAGAAACTCCAATGAATGAGTTTTGGGAAGCGTGGAGACCAAACGATTTGATAGTAGCAAGTAGAAAAATAGTCAGAGACACACTTCAGATGAAATTATTTGAATTGCATAAAGAAAAATTTGCAACACTTCCTGTGCCTCTTTGTTATAGGCCTTCGGATCCACGAAAACAGAACATTGAAGTTGATATTCCAGGACAGCGTGAAAAATAAATTCTCGTATTAAATGATATTGTGCTGGTTGATATCAGCGTCGTCGAAAATGCATTGCGTGCTAATAAATCCCCGTGGACGCTAGGATACGCAGCAACAATACATTCTTCACAGGGATTGACTATATCGGATACAATTGTTTGGATGGTAGATAATCGCATCGAATGGTCAAATTTAGTCTATCTCGCAGTATCCAGAGTACGAAGAATAAATCAACTTCGAAGAGTTGTCCTGGATGATAATGACACTACAATGGATGATATTGATGTTAGCATCATTAATAAAAAACTCTCCGGTTACAAACAACAGGACAAAAAAAAAAACAACGAGAATTTGATATTGATGCTAAATTAATAATCACTTTGAAGAAACAACAGAATAATCACTGCGCGAGTTGCAATTGTATAATGCGTTGGCAGTATTCGGATAAAGATCCTCGCCAATTTACCGTTGACAGAAAAAATAACAATCTCGGTCATGTCAGAAATAATGTGATGTTGACTTGTCTTGAGTGCAATAGACGCAACGGCGCTAGTTAAGACCATGCGGTGGCAATTGAGTATCCTCGGGTATTACCTGTAGTTGTTGTCTAGTAAAACCCCGCTGAGGGGCAGTTGAATCTAGTTTATAGACTGGAGGTCTACCCGTAGATCGTGTTATACTAGATATCTTGTGTGCAGTAACACTCCAAATAGGATCAGTAGCCCTTTTTCTGCCCCCTTCAAGCTCTCCTGGTTCGTATAAGTACCTCACAATGACATTACTACCAAGAATTGGTTCTTTGAAATCTTTTTGTGAAATTCTTCGAATTTCCATTTCAGGTATTGACTTCTTTTTAATCGCGTTGACAGGTTTCATGTTGATTGTTCTAGTAATCTCGTTATTCAGTGCGGTAATCACAGCTGGTAAACTTTTGACCCATTCACGGGATCGCTTTTCTTGGATGAATTCTTTTGCGTATTGATATCCAAATAACCGCTCAGCAATCGTCCGATTAAACCGTTCAACAATTGCCTGATCACGATGTAACGCAGTATGCCACCGTCTGATGGTGACATTGTGATGTTTCATCGCTGATAAAACAGCGCCTTGAAATTCCTTGCCAGGATCAACTTGTAACAGATTTGGCCAACGCAGAGGACCTCGTCGATAAATCCTTTCAAATGCAGAAGCCACTTCAGTTGATGATTTTGTTTTTAACGGTTCTGCTTCTTTGTATCAACTCGCAACATCAACTACGGTTAGCGCGTATTTGTAACCGTTGTCATGAGGTAAAAATAATATATCAGCCTGATGAACTTCATTAGGAACGGTCACATCAAAATGCGAGTAGTGAATTTGTTTAGGCGGTGGTAGATAAATCTGCCATAGTGCCTGTTTGGATAACCAATCCGCCGCTGTAGTTTTTTTCACTTTTGCAGCGCTAGCGAGTTTATTGATTGCTGATTTACCCCTCCAGTATCCTCTTGGGGAATAATAAATTGATTCCATATTATTAATTACCGGCACCTAACATCAATTTACCTTTCATAGCCGATTTTATCAAAAAGGAAGACAATTTTTCTTTGAAGGATTTATCAGGAATAGCATTTAACGCATGAATTAATTTCACATCTGCGAGATGCCTGTGTTGCAGATTGCTGCTTTTATATGCAACATCATGAAGGTGACAGGCCTTATCAATGGCGTTTATTGGTTCTTCACCGGGTCGGGGCTGATTTTGATCATCAAGTCTGATATCTAATCGTGTTCCGGGACCACAGTAGCTATATCCTGGAAGGTGCTTTTCTCCAGGGTATTTCGCCCATGGGGTTCCAGGGAGCCTTGCCAATTTGGCTGCGATATCACCCCCTCGTTTTTTTTTAAATCAGATCTCATAGACACAAATCTAAATTTCTTTGTACCACATTGCACGCATTTACCAGAAAGAGCTGATCGGTTATTTTTAGTTGTAATCGTCGTCAAGTCATATGTGCCAGTACGCGTTTTACACTTCACACAATATAGATCCATAATTTATGTATAGAAATATGGATATAATTGAGTTAAGCATCATGCAGCGCTACCAAACTCTATCCGGATAATTATAATCGGGCCATCTGGATCCGGTAAAACGCAATTGTTGCTCAATTTAATAATGAGATGGATGAAGTGGGATAAGTTGTATTTAATTGCCCCTAGCGTAGATGATCAACGATGCTATGAAGTGCTAAAAGATTTTAACGACAGCGCGGTAGAAAAATCCGGCGAGGGTATTATTGAGTTTATAACCGATATCGATGAAGCACCGAGCATTGATGATATTGATGGAGATATTAACAATTTAGTCGTATACGATGATGTAATGTTAGATAAACAAAAAAATCCTGCTAGAATCTTTTCCAGAGGCAGGCATAAAAACACTGACGTGATATATGTCACTCAACGCTACACTCAGGTTCCAAAAGTCATCAGAGATAACTGCAATGTTCTTGCTGTATTCAACGGAGTTGATACTCATACTCTTAGAAATATTTGGCAGACATGGTGTTCTGATATGGACTTTAATCAATTTAGAAATTTCTTTAGTAATGCTCAGTCAACCCCGTACGGATTCGCAACAATAAATTTACATGATCCTCGGACACGATATCGTATCGGACTGGATCAAATATTCGGTTATAATCATTTTATTATTTTTATTAACCTGTAGCAGCAGAGAGGGCGATGACCACACCGTTTGATAAATGGAGACTTATTTTTTTTGGGTTAAAATGAGATTTCGTAGGAAGCCTTATTTTTGCTCGAAAACGTGGTCTGTTCACCCTCTCTGCTGGAGGTGTTAGCGATTAGTCTGTTTGTGAAATCCTGAAAGGATTTTCATCATAAAAGAATTATTAACCCATAGCAGCAGAGAGGGTGAATGACCACATCGTTGCGACCAAAATTGATTGAAAAATCATAAAGTCTCCGTGGAGACTTATTTTTTTTGGTTAAAATGAGATTTCGTAGGAAGCCTTTTTTTTGCTCGAAAACGTGGTCTGTTCACCCTCTCTACTGCTGATATTGATGATTAATGAGAAGTTTTCCAGAAGTTGAAGACATATTTGTTATACAAGCTGTATAATCTGCATATTTGTTAACGTTTTTGGAGTAAAACAAATATTCATTATTGTCCCAAGCTTTTTTTAAACAAATTTTTTCTGTGTAAACAGACCTGAAAATGTTGTTTTTATAATTTGAATGAGAAGTACAATTTAAAAACGCAAATAAATGCATATTCCTGAAATCTTATGCATTTGATTCATTTTTTTGTTGAATGATTTTCCTAAAATATCTGAGGCTTTTTTCAGCATTTTATTTTCTTAATTTTAAAATTTACAAATATACCTGTTAACTTGTGGTAGATGTAACAATATCTTGGAAATATTAACCATGTTGGATTGATACTGAATATTTAAATAAAAAATATTACAATCAATGCAAGTTCTTGCTGTAATTCATTAATTGTAAGTGGTGTATTCTCCACAATAACCAAATAATGAGATCATTATTTCATCATAAATAAAACCAATTTTTTATTCCATTTTGTTAGCATGGATAAATGCTAACAGTAGTTAAACTGTACAAGGCCATGACCTTACACAGCCTTTTGTCTCTCTTTTGTGTTGTACAACATAGAAGACAACACAGTGTGCATATTTGGCTGTGTATCACCATCTGTCAAATGATTTGTTCTTTATTTTAAATATTTTAACAAAATGTTCTGGTTAATTTATTTGGTTGCAGCCAGTAATGGTCAGTCAGTCGAAATTCCCCCCACTGTAAAATCTGTCACAACTGTAAAGATTCGGTCATCATCTGATAGCCAGTGCCCATCTGAAATCCTAATCATATACCAGTAAATGACAATAATGGCACCAACTCTGTTAAGATTCTGTGTTACAAGGGTTTTATATTTTTTATTTTTTAAAGTTGTATATCATCTACATTAGTTGCTATATTTAACTGATACTGGTATACATTATTGTGTGCCTCAAGTTTATGTAAGAACAACCTTCTCCTCAGTGGTCTAATTGTAGGTCCTTTGACAGGCTTTGGGAAATGCCTGTCTTGTTCTGTGCATCTTGCACTTTGCCAGCATAATTAATTGTGAATTCATTCTTAGGTTTAGTCTGTCAGAATGATTACTTATTCTGTAGTTACTAATTACTCTTGACACACTGTGGGCATTTATGCTAATTATGATCATTTTTTATTTATCACACTCAAAAGATAAAACATCAATGGAAAGTGTTTTAAATGAAACAGCTGTTTATATATATATATATGTTCTGGTCAATTTATTTGGTTGCAGCCAGTAACCAGTAGCCAGTATATATGACATAGTTGAAAAATTAAAAGTTAAATGCAGCTACTCTTGTCAGTTCTAAAAGCTTACTAATAAAGACATATAATTTTTGTTTTGGTATGCCATTCACCATGTCTTTGAACAATCCAAAACCTTTCTTGTTAGTTAATGGTATTCCATATATGGTAAAATTTTTGTAATTGCTAGTGGATTCAATCTGTATATTTTGTTTCATATCATTGTAAAAGTTCTTTGTTTCAACACTGTAACAAATAATCTGTATGGATCATTGAAAGTTTAATTTAGATATTATATCGGCTTTTTGTTGTTGTTGGGTATAACGCCATTTTTCAGCACATGATAGGCTATGTGTGGCAGTCAGTATTAATGGTGGAGGAAGAAATCAGGAAAACTCCTAAGCTACTGGCAAGCTTTCTCACATACCTACATTGGCCAAATCTGAGACTCGATCCCACACAGATAGATGAGATGGCAGTGATCCATAAGGGAGAGCACTTTAGACCACTTGGGGCCCTTAAAGCATTTTGTAAAAACAGTCAAAACTTATCATCTACTTCTAGTACTTTAATTTGGTTTGACAAATTGTATTTTCTTTTTCAAATATGTTACCCCAATCATAATACCTTAGAATTACTACTACCTCACAAATCCATTCCTCTCGCATACTACTTCTAGGTAAAGAGAGCTAAAAGTTGTCAGCCGACCTATATGGCGGTCATGGAATGCAAAGTTTAAAAATACCTCAGCTACTACTTCGCTCATGCAAAGAAACACGCTCTCCTCACAAGAGACCTCAACATTTTTTAGAATCTATGTGAGAAAAAAAATACCACTAAAAGTTGGAGAAATTTTTCACTTCTAAGGAAAGTACTCCATCTATATCTCCAATTTTTTCTCTGACTGCCAAGTAATTTTGATTAAGGGAAAATATCATGAAGGAATATATCATGAAATATTCATACAAAAGTATTAAGTCTTATAACAGAATGTGAAGAGAAAAAGGAAAACAAATGCTCATGACAAATCCTGGGTTTATTAATTTATAAATATAATAAAAATATTGGATCTCTGAATATTTAATATCTGAAATAAAAATGATGTCAATTTGTATACAAGTATGCTATATTCATAGTTAACTTAAGCCATGCTTAGCAGTAGCCATTGGTTCTGTTGTGAATCAGAAAAGAAGGTAGACAATTACTAGTCTTTCACTGATCTTAAGTTTAATGAGGAATGGGTGAAATTTTTTTTATTATTTCCAAATATTTCCACAAAATGATTTACAAAGAAAAGTTAAAATATAACAACAGCATTAATGTGATTATTAATTTCTTTACACAGCCTCTTGTCTCAACTGTGAGAGCACGGAGAAATATAGTATTAATAACTTTTCTTCAACAATAATAATGAATACATTTTGCATTAATGTGTTTTAAAGTCAGAAACAATGGTATTTTGAAAAGCCTACAGAGTAATGGATGCTGCTGAGACACTGGGTAGACTAGATCTTTTCTTCAATTTTATTTTGACGGGCAATTTAATATCATTTTAAGAAGACCCTTTGTGCTTGTGTGCATTCTCAGGTGACATAGACTGAGATCTGCCAAGGAAATGGATTGTTGACATTCTTTCCACACATGATTTCAAAAACTGAAGAAAGTATACTGTAGCACTTGATTAGGTTACTGTACTTCTGGGTCAAAGTTATTCACATTTTGGCTTGTTTGATTAGGATTTTTAATGTAGCTTTAACAATTCTGCAGTCATATCGCTATGATGTCTGCAGTGAGGCAGTTTATAGTGATGTCTAGCACTGGGGCATCATGCCGCAGACATGTAGCATGAGGTCCCACCCAGTCACATTATCCTGACACCAAGCCGACCAGTTCTAACACTAACCTCTTAATGCTGAGTGCAAAGCGAGGCAGCTGTTAGTACCATTTTTGTAAATCTTTGGTATGACTTGGCCAGAGATCGAACCCACGACTTCTTACTTCTGCGGCGGATGCTCTAACCACTAGGCCACCAGAGCGGTGACACAAGGCCCATACCCATCATCAGGGCATTACCACTCACTTGATCTATTATTCTAAAACAAAATATTGCTTTGTAAACTTCTTTTAAAGATGCATACATATAGATAATCAATTATAATATTGGGTTCAGCATGATATCTTTACAATAGAAATTTCATTTATGTAATGTACTGACCACACCATTCATGCCAAACAGCAGAAAAATGTTAAGCTTTAAATGTAGAATTCCAGGTAATATGAGTTTGAAGTTATGATTATATATATATATATAATTCATTCCCTGTTTTGTAGATCAATCTTGTAAATGTAAATTAAAACAAAAATAAAAACATAAAGTTTTAAATGCAATACCATTAGTTTAAATATATGGAATCCAATGGAGCAATTTAAGTCTTTCATTTTGTTTCAGAATATTTCCCTGAAAATCTGCATGTATAATCTACAATCTCTGGGTACCAGTATTTCAGAAACATCAACAATATTGTTGCAGAAGTAAACAAACAAAAGTAAACAGTCATGAACACACAGGATACGTTGTTGTTTGCAGCATGATTGCCCTTAGACTTTTTAGGATCAAATCCTACTTCCCAAATGTGGCTTGTTAAAATTGAGCATTACATATAATACAAAGTATATTGATGAACAGCTGAAACAACATCTAGTAAAAGCTGTTCATGGAGGCATGTCATACATGTTGTCATAATGATTATAAATATTTGTCGATTTTATGAATTTGTTGTTGTTATTTATATTGGAAACAGTACTAGAGATTCTGTGATAATTATCAAGACAATGTGTTTTGATTTTGTTCAATTCCATTTTTTAGAACATGACAGGCTATACATGTCAGTCAGTGTGTTTTTGATGGAAGAATAAACAGCAACCAATGAGAAGCTGCCAGCAAGCTTGATCACAAACCCACACTTGATAAGTGGAAACTCGAAGCCAAATGGCTGGAGGTGAGAGATCGATAAGCACATTTAACCACTTGAATCATTTGTAGATTTGAGACTAAAAGACCCATCATTCGTGCAGATAACAGGTCATTAACTGTACATCATTGGAAATCACTTGATATAAAATAGAACCAGACAGTGTACACAGGAAGAAATTAATAGATCACATGAATAAATTAACAGATCACATGAAGAAATTAACAAATCACAAAGAATTTAACAGATCAAATAAAGAAATTAACAGATCACATGAAGAAATTAACAGATCACATAAAGAAATGAACAGATAACATGAAAAAACTAACAGGTCACATGAAGAAATTAAATGATCACATATTGAAATTAACAGATAACATGAAGAAATTAACAGATCATAAAGTAAAACAAACCGGGATGATCAAGTTAACAACAATAATTCTGTCATAAGTTATGCTAACATTTGAAATTTAAGCTGATATTTAAACTAGCCATGTAATTTATAGAAAATTTTGCTTTTGAAATCGTGTCTGTCTTGATAAATAAATGATCAAAATATTTAATGCATATTTTGTACAAAAAGGAGTCAACATGTGGGAAGAGAAAGTTGTATCTTCATAAAAGAAACACAAAATTCATAACAATATATAGCATCTGATTCTAAAATTGTATATAAAGTACAAAAGATCTAACGCGTAACAGCACTTATCTCAATTTGCATACTACATGTACTTAACACCATTTATCAAATCATTGAATATCTGTGTCTTTCCTCATTGCCATTAGTTTATACAACTGAAGAGTGCTCATGAGACTAATAGATTCTATACTGGGTTTTTGGACTGAGATAAGGAAATCCCAGTCAACGGGTTATATCATTTGTCTCTCCACAAGGCAATGGAAGTGAGGAGACCAATAATATAACCCTGTGACTGGGATTTTTTTGTCTTGGTACAAACACCCACATAGATTATTTTTCTTACCCAACATTTTCCAATTAAATAAAAATAACCCTGCACCCTTGCAATTGGTTAGCAGATTCAAAACACTATATTCATCAGGTACTATTATTGCTTCTCATTCTATATATAGGGCATGAGGTTTTTACTCTTCTATGAAAATCTGAATAATTATATAAGTAGAATCTAGCTATATATGCTACTCTTAGAAAAGGAAAAAAAAGTAAAGAAAAAGGTTACAACTGTAAAGTGTTGAAAGTAATATACAATGAGTATCTCGAGCCATGTGCTTTTGTTTATACTGCGCATTAAAACAAATATGTTAATGAGGGCAATGGGATGACCTTTCAAACCTAAGTACACAAGTTCTATGGATAAGAAAATAGAAGTATAAAATTATGTGATATTGCTGTATTATCTCATTCAGTTGATGGACGCCATATGAAATTAACAGTAAATAATCTTTTATGCATTTATCTTTTAACTTTTATCAGTTCTAACTTGGAAAACATTCTATGGTAGGCAACATTATGATACTGCGCAGTGTTATATGTCTAATGGGAACAGTTTTAACAAGGTATGTATTGACATCAGGAAATTTCTAATTCATGAATTTCTTTTTTAAAAGTAGCTCTTCCGTGAATGAGATGACAGATCTGAGACACTTGACTGAAATGATAGATTTGAGATACCAGACTGAGATGACGGGTCTGAGATACCAGACTGAGATGACAGATCTGAGATACCATACTGAATTGACAGATCCATCTGAGACAACAAGACTGATATGACAGATATGTGATACAATGACTGGGATGACAGATCTAAGATGTCAGACTGAAATCCAAAACACCATGAATGAGATGACAGATCTGAGATATCAGACTGAGATGACAGATCTGAGATACCAGACTGATAGGAAAACTAAGGTTAGCAAAGCAGGTAGGTTTCTTTGTTGCATGGGTGGGAAATAATGTATCTCAACACCAAGATGTCAAGCGACGTCAATAGAAACACAAAAATTTCAGAAAGCTTCATATTCTAGTAGGATTTACCTATTTCATAATAACGTCTCTCCATTAAAAAATGTCGAGTGCAAATACTTATGACCATGGTTAGAACCATGTCAGTTTACTGAAAGTACCTACCATAGTTTGAAAGATGTCTTCCAAGAAGCTAATGTCATACTTTGGTAGCTGGTGTTGCAATTTTGAGATCGTTTTTAAAAAGATGTGTTTTATATATACATTGCATATGACTGACAGATTTGGATCTATGCAGTTTGCTTAGATTATTCATCAGATACACTATGCAATGGAAAATCAGGGTCAATGTTGCAGAGGCGTAGCTAGAGTGTTTGGCGCCCGGGGACAATATTCATTCCCCCCCCACCTCAACTCTGAAACCCATTATTTTCATCAATAAAATCACCATTACCCATTACAATGTATTTCAAAGCCCATTTTGGCGCCCCCACTAGTACGGCGCCTGGGGACATATGTACCCCCCTGCCCCCCCTCCAGCTACGCCTCTGTAATGTTGTTTGCAATTTGACTCAAATTAAAATATGGTATTTCACAACATACAAATTTTAACACAAAAATTATGATGACTCAATTATAAAATCACAATGAAATTATATATATATAATATATCACTTTAGTTGACAATTTAAACTAAAATGATGCATTTTAACGATATAATTAACGATATAAATGTTCTATTTGTTTAATTTTGTTGTGGAAAAATAAAACTGCCATCTAACAGTCAACATTAATACTAAACATAATTTTGATAATTATCTTTCAAAAGTTCGTCCGTGTGTAAGTGTCTTCAGTATAAGATATGATCTTTTACATCTTCAGTGATTCTTAGTCATACAAAAGCTGATGCATAACACTATAGACAACATACTTCCTGCAGATAAGGTTGTGGAAGCGGTTGAGAACTGGAAGTTTTTGAGGACCCGTCTGCCATTTAGCCTCTGAACCGGTCTATAGTTGTTGTCTATGGTGCCATAGGTCACAGATACTGATGGCCTCAGAATGTGGTGAAGATGCCTCAATTCCTGGAGCTGTGAATGAAATCAAGACAGGAGTTTAGATTCTGAATTTTCTCAGGATTTTTGTAGATATAATAAGAGTTCTGAATGCATGAATACGGAAGCTGTAATTTCTTTTTGACTTAATATCCATAAATAGTATTAAATATCTGTAATTTCTTTGTGCCTTTTGGTCAATTTGCTGGCATTCACCATTATAGATGAAAATCCACAAACTTCACTATGTCACAATACAATCAATACATCACAATACAACCAATACATCACAATACAACCAATACATCACAATACAATCAATACATTACAATACAATAAAAACATTACAATACAATAAAAACATTACAATACAATATATTACAATACAATACATCCAATACATTACAATACAATCAATATATTACAATAAAATCAATATATTATGATACAATCAATACATCACAATGCAATCAATATGCTTCAATACAATCAACACATTACAATATAATCAAAATATTAAAATACAATCAATACATTACAGTACAATTAATATGTAACAACTCAATCAACATGTAACAATGCAATCAATACATAATAATTGACTCATTAACATGTATTGACATGATATGAAAAGGATGGTAAAACTGTGTAAATAAAATACTTGCATGACAAAGGTTATTTCATCCATTCAAACCTCTCCTCCTACAGCAAGTTAAAAATGTATATTTTCAACCCCATTACAGATTAATATCAAAACAAAACCATGGAAACGACACAGATAAGGCTAACATGTGAATCCCCCAAAAAATATAAAAAATAAGTGGTCCACTAACAGACAATTTTTCCACAAATTTATTTGCTTTCAATAACTGCCAAGTCAAAACCTATGCAGAGCTTTTTCTAGCTAAATACTGACCTTGAATGTAATCTCAAACTCATCTGGCACAAAGTTTCTCTGCACAAAACTTGTCTTCCCCATGGTATACCAGTAGCAGACTTGTATTTATGATACATTTATTTATAATGATGTGACACAGTGGGATAATTCATCCCTATCTCTGTTATTCAAACTATTCACCGTATGACCTATCATAAGAAACTGTTTAGTGCTACCTTAATCTGTATCATTTGTATTTTGACCATCATTCAGTACACCAGAAATGGTAACTAAATCAATGATGATTGCTTTTTCCAGTAAAAAAGTTATTAAACAAAAGGTGTTTTTTCAAAGTAAAAGTTTAACAATGATTGAAAAAAATTGTGGCAAGATGTTTGTTTAAAAAATTCTTGTATCACCCTGATGTATAGGAAAAAAGCCAGACAAATAAATGGCACGGAAAATTAAACATTTGAGTAACTTAAAGTGTGACAAACACGCAGAAGGTCAGACCCAGACCATTTGTTATTATTCATTTTTTCAACAGAGTGTATTGGGTACAAGTTTGGAAGAGGGGTGTACATTAGATAATAATTTAAGACCACACAATTGTATTGTATTGTATTGTATTGTATTGTATTGTATTGTATTGTAACAATTTGGAATGTATCTTTTTACTTTTTCCGATACTTTTGTCAGAAAATATTATGATAAACTACAAAATGCATGGACACCATTTTTTATATATATGACTGTCATCATCTTAGCGGTCGCTTATGTATCTTTAAAATTTTTGAAAATGTCCTAAATTCTGATTATCCAATAGTGTATAATCATACTTGTAATTTTGTGTCTTTTTTATTTAATGCATCTCTCTTGGTACCTTTACCTTGCTATGAAAATGTTGCTCAGTTTGTTATAATTAGGGGTGGAGGAGAATTAAAAAAGTAAATTACTTAAACACCCAAAAAATGTTCATAGGAAAAAAAAAATTCTAGTGACATTTTCGAAAACTTTGTCAGCATCTGATACTAATGCATTTTCAAGGATAAAGGTAGAGTTTTCATTTTCATCTAATTATACATCTACTTAAATTACCCAGATACAAAAAACAAATCAATAATAATGAAACATACTGCTATATCTGAACAGTAATGTATATTCAAGCCAGTACCTGCTTTTCAGAAATGGAGACCGGCTCTGTGAAAACGGTCCAAATGACAGCCTCTGTACAGGGCGGGGTGGTTAGACTTCCATTGTAGCGGAAAAATTGCAAGTTGTCTTCTTTTAAAGGTAGTAGTTGAAACAGCTGGATGAAGCTGGTGTTACTGCTCTCACCTGTAAGCATCAAAAAAATACATAAATGTCTATTTTGTTTATTTCTGTTTTTAAAAGTGTCAGGTTTGAAGCTAAAATGGCATTTAATAAATGGAGCTATAATTGCAAAGATCTAGTTACCGCTCATTTATTCTAAAAAACATTAATTTAATAAACTATTGGAATACTCACGAGTTTAATACAAAAACAATAATAGCAAAGACACACACTCCAATTTGTTTATAAACCCCTATCAATTTTAAAAATGAAAAGAATTAAAGATATAAATAATGCACATATCTTTGTCATTTCAGCCATCAATTTATAATTTATAACCTGTTTGTCACTAGGTGGTCCTTAATACTGTCAACTTATTTTTGAATTTCAAACTAAACAGAAACTCTCAATGTAAACAAGCAGATAGACTGCTCACTGTTGTTTTCTGGTTTCTAGAATAGTCTGTTTCTGGACCACAGTTATGTGACTTGACAGGTACATAATTGACTTTTACAAAACTTTCTTAAAAATAATCCTCTAACAATTAAAAAGAACACATTATCTATGATAAATAGGATTTACCATAGCCAGCTAGTCGATAATAAAATGAAATTTTTGGATTAGAAACTTTCTTAGTTGTTCTGCTCATAAAATCTTAAATGATGCAAGATTTTACAAGTGCACAATAGCGGTAAATCTTCTGTCTCCATGTGTCCAATATATATATATCATATTCACCATGATAGCATATGATAATTGTTTTTGTTGTTTTTTAGGGTTTAACGCCATTTTTCAGCACATGATAGGCTATACATGGCGGCCAGTATTTTTGGTGGAGGAAGAACTTATATATATCAGATCACAAATACAGATTTGAAAATAGAGCAAATTCTGTCAATTATTACATCATTTTGATGTGTGGATCTTGCTCATTATTTGACTTGTCCAACATCTTTCAACACGTACTGAAAAAATCAATTTATCATATATATAAAGTGTGTAGTTTACATATTGTCTCACAATTTGTAGAAATTAATTCTGGATTGGTCTGGTTACAATTACTTCAAAAACACCCAACATTTCCTTTTTAAGTACCATATATACTCGCATATAAGCCCATAAATCATTTGGCTTATATGTGAGTATATACTGTACAACGAACTGTAAATGATAGTAAATATATCTTTTCTAAAGCACTATTTGTTTCTTCCTGAAAATAGGTTTAGTCATCAACCCTGTAATTGACTTAAATTTTTTTGAATTAACCATAAACCATGAAAGACATTTCTCATACAAATTTCAACACATTTCAATTTTCAACTTGGAGAAGTTGCAATAGAAAATTGATATGACAACAGAACAATTAATGACCCAATTAGATGAAATGCCAAATTTACAATTTTTTTCTATGATTCAAACAGACATGAAAATCATAGTCACAGATTCTGACCAATGATATTTATAGTTTGTGATACAATGAAATACATGAATATTGTAACTTAGTATTACCATAATATTCTATGCCAGAACTGTTGTGTAGTAAGATATCGTATGACTCACTGTCAGCTGAGCTCACCTGAAATTGAATAAACATGTACACACATCAGTTCACATTACTAAATGAAATTGACACATTGAAAAGACGTCTGTATATGAGAAATGATGAGCAGATCAATATATATTGGAGATCAATATATCATGGAGGGAAATTAAAACTTTAAAATTGATGACAAAATTAATGTGTCCATGAAAAAAGCTAAAAATATCTCCCATGTTAGAGCTGTACTGATTAATCGCCCATATGCGTAATCGGGCCGATTATTAGCACAATTGGTATAATCGGGTATCGGCAAAAATAATCGGTGCCGATGCAAATAATTTTTTTAAATAACCAATTTTTCCTGACAAAAGTTGTATATACAGTCGCGTTTTGACTGACCGTAACTTAATCCTTTGTAACACTAGAGCTCGGGATAAATGCAGTATGCAAACAAGTTGCTCATTAACTAACACTACTGTATAGTCGAATAACCATATATCGAGATAAACACATCAAACCATCAATTAATCTTTTGTAACAAAGAGATTGCTCTAATAAAGTATTTAAAAATAATTTATCTTGCTGCCAGTTGTGCGAAATTTTCAACTCCAGCGTCCGGTAACATTTGTAAACTGCAGTAAACCAGACTAAAGTACATGTCGCTAACCGCCATTGTAGTGCCAAAGTCATGTGAATAGCCAGTAAGATTAACATCAAAGGGAGTAATGATGGATATATACACAGTCAATTTTGAGGTTTGTGTTTTTTCTTTATCTTTATGAAAATTCACAAAACACCGATAGTCCTTATGTCCCAGTGAGAAATTGTTTGAAAGGGCTTCAGTGTAGGTTTGAGTACGTCGTCTGTCTTTCAGTTAATCCGTAATGCCTGGAGGGAGAACGAACTCATTGTCTTTAATACTAGTAAGTGAGAATCATTTCCGGATTTTTTAAAATTATTTTTTATTTCTTTTGTTAGTGTTTCACCAAGCCACCATCTGGCAGAAGGGGCGGTCTCTCACAAGTCATAACAGGTTTTACTGTACCTTTGAAGCACCGACATATACTAAACAAATAAAACAATTCTATATCAATGTTTTACAATTATCTGATGTTGCCACAGCAATAACGAGTATTTGTTGTCGTCAAAGCAAGCCGACGACCTTTGCTCATAGAAATTCGGCAATAAACTCAAAAGCATTACCTCAATTTACATAGTGATTAGAACATATTTATTGTGCCGTGAAACTTTCCTGTTTGAAAAAAAAATCGCCCACCCCCACGGTCTGTGGACAAAAGAGTAGTAATTTATTTGGACACATTGTTTCAAGATTTAAGTGACGCTATGCACACTTTGCACTGCGTAAGTACTGTACATTATAGTATATGGTCTCCCTGGTAAACTCGACCGACCCGCGAATTATGAAGGCTGTATTTTACCTTTATGTAATTTCGTGTTGTGGAAATCAGAAAATATGCACATGCAAAATAATAACAAAATCAATAATAAATAGTACTTTATAAAAGTTTAATAACTTTCGGGTCACCGAAAGTTACTTTTTTAACATGCCTATGTCTTGGAACACGGATATTTTTGTCCCAAGATGTACTGCCGTTACAATAGACAACAAAAACACCTAAAACCTGTAAAGTTTTGACATTGGCCCACGGATAAGCCCCCCCTCCCCCATTCCAGGCCTTTATTGTTTTCTAAATTTGTCGGCTTATACCTGAGTACAGAGTTTGGGCCCCTTTCTTGTTTCAAATATGTGCGTATATGTGCCTATCTAGTTCAGGACCCTGACAAGTGCCATGGTTGCCCCACCCCACCCCCCTAGGTGCGGGCCTGCCACTTGTGTTGTTGTACTACAAAGCATCAAATCAAATCAAGATGAAAACAGAT
Source organism: Unio delphinus (assembly GCA_029339505.1). Lineage (NCBI taxonomy): Eukaryota > Metazoa > Mollusca > Bivalvia > Unionida > Unionidae > Unio > Unio delphinus. The sequence continues at coordinate 4,147,832 of JAQISU010000277.1, forward strand.
TTTCAGCTTTCAGTATAATTTTTGTGATCCAAGTGATTTTAATTAACAGAAATTTTCATGCATACTTTGCATCTTTTGGTAATACATACGGTATTACTATAGCCATAATAGTCATGTGCAGTAATGACATTAAAATCATTGTATGTTATTTATTTTCACATCAAATTAAAATTCCAGTGCTACTCATTTGCCACAATTTTAATTATGAAAAGTCAAATAATGATATTACATGGTTTATGAACAAATGACATTCTTCTCATGCATATTCATATCTATTCTTTATTCTACACTTACCATATATACTCACTAACAAGCCAAATCCAACTGTAAAAAACACAGACCATGATTTGCCATTGTATAAAGCATTTATATATGTTATTTATTCCACTGATTAATCCTAACAAACAACACAGACCATGATTTGCCATTGTATAAAGCATTTATATATGTTATTTATTCCACTGATTAATCCTAACAAACAACACAGACCATGATTTGTCAGCACAATATGCAACAACAGATATGGATCTGTGCAGTATGAAGTTAGACTCAACTTATAAGTGAGTTTATTTGATAATTTTTATATCTTTATCTTGCATGATTAAATTTTGATTTCATTCACTTAGATATGATTTATTCCCTGATGGCATAACACCAACTTAAGTACCAAATAATGTATATACTTTGATATCAGTAAGAATAACAAAGATAATATAATTATTGACACTTGGAGTGATTCTGTAATTTACCTTGAACATGAAGCCCAGTACCGCCAGACCATCTGGATGGTTAAGAGCCTCAGCTACACTGCCATACTCTTCTTTAAAGTGGACAATGTGTAGCTAAAAAGAGATATTGGAAAATTGAAAATGTGCGACACAATGTGTAGCTAAAAAGAGATATTGGAAAATTGAAAATGTGCGACACAATGTGTAGCTAAAAAGAGATATTGGAAAATTGAAAATGTGCGACACAATGTGTAGCTACAAGGAGATATTAGCAAGTGCAATTTGCAAGTGGATTTTCTCAGAGTGTAACCCCAAGCAGAGCTGGGGGTAGTGGTCTTGTTTGTTGTCCAAATAATATTCTTGGAGATATATCATGATTAGAAATTCTCACTGGAGGGAAACGAGCAGGAAATAACTCACCGGAAATAATTAATGAAGCCGCTGATATTTGAAGATGACTATTTGAAGGTGGTGTCATGGATATTGGTGTATATCGAGAATTTATCGATGAACACAGTGATTAGATAAATATAAACATTTAAATAAGATGATCATACACTACAACCACAACAAACCAACCATGGCCTACGTAGTAAATTCGCGATTGCCTGTTTATAGGGCGTATTATGGAGATGGTCTCAGTAATGTTATTGAAGGGTTATTCGCAAGGATGGCTCTAGAAATAGCACCAATAGTAAAACAATTATCAATGAAAGCCATTGATGTTATTCGTGATAAGGGTATTAGCGCTGTTGGTGATGTTGCTGGTAAAGCATTTTCCACGGCCAAAGAAAAACTATTAACACTAGTTCGATGACGAAAGAAACCAAAATCACTTGGACAACTACCATCTACGGAGATTATGCCTGCAAGTATTAGCAAAATAATAAACAACACAGTGGATCAAAAAATAGCATCACGGATAAATGAGGGATTTAACACTCGGGGGAAATATTACTGCAAATATGATAGCGGGAAGTGGAATGAGATCGCAATTTAGATCACGAAATATATAATAAAATGTTCAAATCGTCACCTGATACGGCTTTTGATTTAGATACCCCAGTGCGCAAAGATGATTTTGTATGCGATTATCAATTTTATTCCTATAACGCAATACAACCAAATAGTCGATCAAGAATCGAACTTCAAGTTCAGGATACAAGCAAATACTTTCTACCTGCTGAAGCATTTATCGAAGTAGAAGGAGAAATTGTAACAGTTGTTGCCGCTAATACGCCATATGCAGATAAAGCAAATGTCTGAGTTGGTTTTGTCAATAATGGTATCATGGCATTATTTAGTAGCGTTAGATATATGATTGATGGAAGAGAGATTGAATCTATAGAACATGATGTTGATGTTGCCGCAACAATAGTGGGTTTAGCAAGATATTCTGATGATTATACAAGATCAGCAGGTCCATCTATGATGTTTGCTAAGGATATTACTGATCACGCTGAACACATTCAGTATAATATAAGATGATCAATGGATCGTGGTACTCCTGCTGTTCCTCCTGCTCCTGTTGTTCCTCCTGCTCCTGTTGCTATTGAGGATATGATTATAAATACTTATCCTGATTACAACCTAGAGTTTGCAACATGTGTATCAATGCTACAAGGACAGCATATATTATTTTCATGCGTGATTCCACTATCTTATATTTTCGGATTTTGCAGAAATGTTAGAAAAGTTATCTTTGGAGCGAAACATACAGTAGTCCTCGTGCGAAAAGGCAACGATAATGATGCAATCTGGCATGGTGCTGGTGTTGCTGCTGGTAAAGTAAATATAACAAAACTCTCACTGTGGATGCCAGTAATGACTCCATCAATCATAGCAGAGGAAAAAATACTATCATTTATGGATACAGGTGGTAAATCATTGCTATCATGGCTAACAACAACAACAGATACTATGGAGTCTTCTGTTAACGGTATATTTACGTGGCACATGGCATCAAAACGGAGTTTCTGTACCACTGCATATATTTGTTGCGTTACAGGATAAGACATGATTAAATTCTCAGGAAAGGAGTCATATGATATTTGATGAACTTGGTGTTTCTGAAGTCTCATTGAAGATAAATGGCCAACAAGAACCATCCGTGGATATTTTACTTAATTACGGACAAAACCAAATAGCATGTACATATCATCGTTTGCTGACATTTATGGGACGTGATAATAATGTAGATACTGGTCTGCAAATATCACAGTTAGATTTTAAAAAACTATATCCGATTTATTACTTTTCGTTGGAACATCTTGATTTAACCAGACAATCCATTGTTGACATACATTTCTGAGCTCGTGTAACTCTTCCGGTTCATCCAGCTCCACTTATCCCTAATTAAAGAGCAGTTGCTGTCATTCTCAGTGACAAGTCAATGCTACTCGAAGGTGTTGGTGGACAAATGAGGGTAGTTGATGTGCCAGTAGAAAACATGTAAACATGTAGACAATTAGATCAATCTCATATTAAATAAAATGTCATGAAGTCATGTTAATGTTACTCTGACTCCTGGTCAGATTAAAAAATTGCAATCGGATTCAGATGTCTGGTGGTCAGAATAAACTATCACTGACAGCTCGTCAGATTAAGCACTTCAATGATGCTATCAAAGATAAAAAAGGTGTTCACGTCACTTTCTCTGCGGCCGCGCTCAAAGACATGATAAAATCAGGTGGCATATTTCCATTTCTCGCTGTGTTACCAGCACTAATTGCAGCCGCCAACCCCCTGCGGTCGCGGCACGAAAGCTGCAGCCCTCGGAGTTGTTGGTACAGCGGCAGGGATGGCACTAAAGAAAGCGACTGGAAAAGGATACAAAAAAAAGAAACAATCAGGAAAGGGTCTAAGACTACCAGGAACTCTGTATTCATGGTACAGCGGAAATGGCCTGAGACTAGGGACAGTTTACTAACTCCAAATGTCAAATTTTGATTTACTCGATGCTGCTAAAAAATTAGCGATAAAAAAACTTTAGAGGTGTTTTTATGCGAGATCAACAGCCAAACAGTGCTGAAACCGGTATCATTAATCTTGATAACAGCACCGGACCTGAACTCACTGGGTTGCATACGCAATTGATACGCGTGCAATTGTTTATTTTGATTCATATGGGTTAGTGTCGCCTTAAGAATGTATGCGTTATATACATCAATTAAAAATTCCTATCTGGTATTCCACGCTACCAACACAGAAAATGACCAACCCACCAATATGCGGCCTAGAAGCATTAAATGTACTCGACGCGTTATCATCATCAACTAAACCACCCCATAAAACCGTACACGAATATACGAGTAATCGCTTTTTAGAGAGATCTTAAAATATAATGATTGATATTTGGGGAAGATCTCTCTCAAGTCTGAAAAAACCCACTGAAGAAATATCTGCAACCAAGGATGTAAAAAACATAATCGATGATGAAATATCCGAGATATTAAACCTCGCAAGTGTTGATCGAAATGAAATAGTCGTATTTCAAGATTGTCAGGGTAAACTGAAAATGAGTAATGTTTCCCTTGATGATATTTTGGTCAAGAACCATGACGCAGCTGAAAATACTATCGCGTTGTTTTCCGACCAGGGTAAACTTAAACTGGGTGCTCTCGTTTCAACTATCGTGGACTCTCAACAAAAACTGCGATCAGAATATGATGACCATATAACAAAATTTGAGCAATTACAAACTCTGTAAAATAATTTTTTTGAGAATCCACATATTCAGACCACGTTGAAAATCTCAGACGTAAAAACTGCCATAGATAAGTTGACAACGATGCAATCAGACTATAGCGACTATACAACTAAATTTGATCATTTTACCAAATTGCAAAAAAATATAATTGACAATATTGACAAACCCATTTAAATTTCTTTGGAAATCCACCAGTGACCACACCGAAACTCACAGAGATAAAACCGCTATCGGTGAACTAGCAATACTTGAATCCATATATGAAGATCACGTTGAGAAATTTTCAAATTTTCATAAAAATCTCATTGAGAAATTCTTTGGAGTCTCATTAGATAAAGTAGATATAAAACTCCTGGATATTAAAAAATCCATCGAAGAGATTAAGAGAACTCACGAGGCCATCAAAGATGATTTTCCTGCGATGATAACCTGATTAGATAAAATCGAAATTCCTCATGAGAAAAGTATTAACTCTGTATACACGATTCAACATGGATCATTTGTGTGGACACCACAGACTAACATATTAGATATCGCCATGACCGTCAAAGGTATTTACAGATTAACACTGGTGTCACCGACTCAATTTAATATTTCATCAACAAGTTCAACTGGGGTCAACAATATGATATCAACGATCATCGACAAGGGAACAACTGAGTGATTCACGATAACAGCCACTGATGATGAACTAGCTTGAGTATCAAGAACATGGTATGTGGAATTTGTAGCAGATTTGGGTAAACAGCTTAATTGAAATCTGTTATTATAAATAAACAATGTCGACGTTGACACAGGCATCGCAGATGATAATGTCGTAGCAGTATTGCTATGATCAGGTCAGAGAATTTCAAACTAAACTCAAAACACTCACCGAAGAATACCAAATAAAAATAAAAAAATATCGATGAAGAATTACTGTCATCGACATTACCGTGTACTCGGTATCAGGTGTAATTGCTGGAGCTGGTATAATACTATCTTCGGTAACAATGATTGCCCCGATAGCTGTTTCAATTTGTATATCAGCGGCGTCGACAATCGGGTGGAGTAAAAACAATAATAACTAAAAAAAATATTGTGTAGCCAGTGTAAACTACAGGACTACATAGTTAAATTTCATACTGTATCCAACGCGTACTCGCAATTATCCTCGATGATATTATCCTCCCTCGATGACACATTAATATCTGATAGTGAGTTGTTTTTCGCGATGGTACGTATTTACGATTCCGTGAAAAACAATACGAATATAATGGCAACATCGCAAGAACTACTTCAACGAATAGCGGAAAATACCACCCCCGTGAAAACCACTATGATCTCAATAACCTCAACCAATCCTGAATTCAGTGTGAATTTCCCCACTGCGATCCCCGTTAAGGAGATAGTGCTAGCAAAATTACAAGTATACCACAGTTGGCCTAATATTAGATCAAAACCATTTGGTGGTCAGCAACCGGATAATTCCTTGGTGTTTGCGAGTAAAAAAAAAACAAGACGGGACTCCAGACTGGAATATAGTTTCCTTACCATCTGGGTCTTACCAAATCGAACATATCAATAATGAATTACAGCATAGAATAAAATCCATTACAGGAGTTCATGAACCAACACTATCATCTATGATTGAGATAAACTCACCCGGATATGCTGTAGACATCTATCAGAGTTCTATAAGAACCATGCTAGGGTGGCCTGACATAACACCTCGGACATCTTTACAAATATCCGAACCTAAAAAGTCTGATTATGTCACAGATGTACAATCATACCACGAAATTGCTCCATCATATCGAGATTATTTGTCTGATATAAAAAATGCAAAATTAACCAACAGATTTACATTTCTTGATAGGAATGTCATGCAGTGGTATTTTGTTTTTGAGAAAATTCTTGATTCATTCATTACCATTGCATTTACTTTAAATAATGTCATTGATTATTTTAAAGAGATTAATCAATTACATAAAACACAACTAGAGAGACTACGACAGAGTTTCCAAGAACATCTTTTTGATATAGCGAGTTCACGCAGCAAGATCATAAAATATGTTAGGATATTAAATCAGCTTGTATCCGACATGGAATATATCAACAAACGAATAATTCAAGTAATAATTAATGACAAGAACGGAGATAAACAAAAATTTCTAACTGCATACAATATAACAGAAGCTGATTTACCCAATTTCAAATTTCCTGGGTATAACGCAAATGAATTTAAAAAATTCTGTTAATGATCTTATCTCGGAAAACTTTTCTCTGATATTCGAGACATGGAAAAAATAATACAACCACAAACAACCATCCTCAAACATAATAATGACCCAGACGGTGCTGGTAGGCATATTACTCCTCAAAATGTGGATATATCCTCGGTGATTGCAGCAAATCTAGTATGTGATGCTATCGATGGAAGTTACCAAATAGATCTCAAAAAATCAAATCAAGCCCAGCAGGGATATATTTTATATTCATTTGCACCAATGTCTCCACCCAGATTTTTAATAATTGAAGATCCAACTAATCTGGTCTATATACGATGTAATAATGATTCATTAACGAGAATTAATTTTAAACACACTGACCAGTCCAATAATTTGATTGATGTACGAGGAGAGATTTTACAAATTAGTCTGTATGTGAAATCTTTAAGACTCTTACCATAACAGTTTCGATTTTTCTCTGTGTAGGTCTATTTACTCTCTCCGTAGCAGTGTGAAATAGTTTTGGTTTGTCTGAAATAGTTTTGGTCTCCATAACAGCTTGAAAACTCGGTCTGTTCACCATTTTAGTAGTCTAAATTAGTTTCGGTCTCCGCTGAGACCTTATGATTTATTGGAAACCTGTCCATTCAACACACTCTCTCTCTAGTCTCGTTTGTCTGAAATAGTTTTTGTTTATTTTTTGATTTTGTCTGAAATAGTTTTGGTCTGTCCACCCTTCTTGCTGCTAATGCTATTTTTAAGTTTTCTGAAAATTTAATGAACTGAAATGATAATGTTGTATATCATAATGCATATTAGTCTTAAAAACTGGCTTTTGGATAAAATTTTAAATCGTGCCCAGCATTGATAATAATTTTTCCTGAATATTTATGCATGACCAAAATAACTGTGCCAAACAATAACTGTGCAAAACAGTACTTTCATTTACTGATTGATTATTATAATTCTTAAAGATACAGTCTGAAAATAAAAACATGTACTTGCAAACTTAGTTGACATTGTGGTAGGGGGCAGGTAATTTGTCATAGATATATAAAAGAAATCTGTGAAGAATATTGTCATCATTTAAATATTTCATAGATGAACAGGAAAACAAATGCTGATAACACAAACAAAACTCATGTCATTCATATGATATGTAAACAGTAAAATACACTATCTATTACCTCCATGGGAAAAGCACTTCCATCAAAGGTGTGTTCAGAACCTTGGTTTGACGTTTTAGCCCAGTGGAAATGAAACTGAGCTACTTGATATCGTGCTCCCAGTCCACCACCAGATATATAGAAATTTCCTCTGATATCAACTTGTACTAGAACATGAAATAGATCGGAATTATACTTATTCAAAGCCTTTGCTGAAGCACATTATATTTTCAATGATGACTAAAATACACTTAAAAATAATTTTGTAAATGTTATTGAACTATGTCTTCGACATGTCTGGCTGATTGGAATATTCATCATTACATCATTAGTGAACAAGAAAAAAGTGTTTTTGAAACACATTCCTGAAGTATGTGCTATTGATACTTACACTATACATACATACAATTTTTTGTTGTTGTTGTAGGGTTTAACGCCATTTTTCATCACATGATATTCTATACATGGTGGCCAGTATGATTGGTGGAGAAAGGACCTGGGAAAACCCACAGAAAGAACCACCAACCCATGAGAAGCTACTGTCAAGGTTTCTCACATACCTGTATTAGCCGAATCTTAGACTCGAACCCACGCAGACAGAGGTGAGATGTCAGTGATCCACAACAGAGCACTTTAGACCACTCGGCCACTCGGGGCCTCTACATACATACATACATACATACATACATACATACATACATTTCATACATTTCATACATACATACATATCAGTGGAGCCCCGAGTGGTCTAAAGTGCTCTTTGTTATGGATCACTGCCATCTCACCTCTATCTGTGTGGGTTCGATTCTCAGATTCGACCAATGTGGATATGTGAGAAAGCTTGCCAGTAGCTTCTCATGGGTCATTGGGCTTTCCCAGGGGGTTTCCTGTTCCTTCACCATTAATACTGGCTGCCATGTATAACCAATTGTGTACTGAAAAATGACATTAACCCTACAACAACAACAACAACAACAACATATCAGTGGTATGTATGTTGTATCATTGATATACAACCTAGCATACAGACTGTAACAGTAGTTTATCATATCTATGTAGACCTAGAATACACACTGTAACAGTGGTTCATAATATCTTTGTAGACCTAGAATACAGACTCTAACAGAAGTTTATCATATCTATATAGACCTTGAATACAGACTCTAACAGAAGTTTATCATATCTATATAGACCTAGAATACAGACTCAAACAGTAGTTTATCATTTCTATGTAGACCTAGAATACAGACTCTAACAGTAGTTTATCATATCTATGTAGACCTAGAATACAGACTCTAACAGAAGTTTATCATATCTATATAGACCTAGAATACAGACTCTAACAGTAGTTTATCATATCTATGTAGACCTAGAATACAGACTCTAACAGAAGTTTATCATATCTATATAGACCTAGAATACAGACTCAAACAGTAGTTTATCATATCTATGTAGACCTAGAATACAGACTCTAACAGCAGTTTATCATATCTATGTAGACTTATTATACAGACTGTAACAGTAAATTATTGTATCTATGTAGACTTATGATACAGACTGTAACAGTAATTTATCATTTCTAGATAGGCCTAGAATACACACTGTAACAGTAGTTTATCATTTCTAGATAGACCTAGAATACACACTGTAACAGTAGTTTATCATTTCTAGATAGGCCTAGAATACACACTGTAACAGTAGTTTATCATTTCTAGATAGGCCTAGAATACACACTGTAACAGTAATTTATCATTTCTAGATAGGCCTAGAATACACACTGTAACAGTAGTTTATCATTTCTAGATAGGCCTAGAATACACACTGTAACAGTAATTTATCATTTCTAGATAGGCCTAGAATACACACTGTAACAGTGGTTTATCATTTCTAGATAGACCTAGAATACACACTGTAACAGTAGTTCATCATTTCTATATAGACCTAGAATACACACTATAACAGTAGTTTATCATTTCTAGATAGGCCTAGAATACACACTGTAACAGTAGTTTATCATTTCTAGATAGACCTAGAATACACACTGTAACAGTAGTTTATCAATTCTAGATAGACCTAGAATACACACTGTAACAGTAATTTATCATTTCTAGATAGGCCTAGAATACACACTGTAACAGTAGTTTATCAATTCTAGATAGACCTAGAATACACACTGTAACAGTAGTTTATCATTTCTAGATAGACCTAGAATACAGTTTCTAACCGTATACTGCATGATATTGCTTATACAAAATAACATACAGTACATGATAATGCATGCATGACATTTCAAAGGGTTACAGTTACAGTCTGTATTCTAGGTCTACATTGATAAAGATGGCATGACATATGGAAGGATATACACACATAAATATACCCAAGGTGTGTGAAGACAAAGATTAAATATAAATGCATGTCAGTGTGTCTTTTGATTGGTATTAAAAGAATGGAAACCATTGATACTCACATGAATGCCCATTGTTTGTAATTTTATGTACTCTCATTACATCATAACCACAGAACTTTATGAAGCCAAGGTTCTCTGCATATTGCACATCTTCTTCTCTAGGAATATCAATAGGGGACTGTCTCATCCCCCCACAGGCTTCATAATGGTGTACCCATTGGGAGGGACCTGCAAGGAAAATACAGTCATCTGACCTGAAGATATTCATTTGTAAATCATTGAAAATCTTTTTTTTAACAATATTTTTGCCATACATTCGATCTGAATGACTACAAATGCTTGCCATTTATTCTATCTGAAATAATATCATTGCCATTAATTTTATATGAAATAATATCATTGCTTGCCATTGATTCATTCTGTCTAAAATAATATTGCTAACCATAATGCTATCTGAATGAATACAAATTCTTGCCTTCATTCAAACTTTCTAAAATAATATAATTGTTTGCCATTCATTCTATCTAAAATATCATTGCTTGCCATTCATTCTATTAAAAATAATATAATTGATTGTCATTCATTGTATCTAAAATATTATTGATTCTCATTCATTCTATCTAAAATAATATTATTAATTGTCATTCATTGTATCTAAAATATTATTGATTGTCATTCATTCTATCTAAAATAATATTATTGATTGTCATTCATTCTATCTAAAATAATATTATTGATTGTCATTCATTCTATCTAAAATAATATTGTGTTTTGCCATTCATTCTATTTGAAATAATATCACTGCTTGCCATTCATTCTATCTGAATAATGTAATTACATGTCATTCATTATATATAAAATGTCATTGCTTGCCATTCATTCTTTCTGAAATAATATCATTGCTTCCCATTCATTCTATCTGAAATGTCACTGCTTGCCATTCATTCTATTAAACATATTATCATTGCTTGCCATTCATTCTATCTGAAATAATGTCACTGCTTGCCATTCCTTCTATCTAAAATAATATTGCTTGCCATTTATTTGTCTGAAATAAAATCATTGCTTGCCATTAATTCTTTCTAAAATAATATCATTGCTTGCCATTCATTCTATCTGAAGTAATAACATTGCATGCCATTCATTCTATCTAAAATAATATCATTGCTTGCCATTCATTCTATTGAAATAATATTATTACTTGCCATTCCTTCTATCTAAACTAATATTGCTTGCCATTTATTTGTCTGAAATAAAATCATTGCTTGCCATTAATTCTTTCTAAAATAATATCATTGCTTGCCATTCATTCTATCTAAAGTAATAACATTGCATGCCATTCATTCCATCTGAAATAATATTATTACTTGCCATTCATTCTATCTAAAATAATATTGCTTGCCATTCATTCTATCTAAAATAATATCATTACTTGCCATTCATTCTATCTAAAATAATATCATTGCTTGCCATTCATTCTATCTGAAGTAATAACATTGCATGCCATTCATTCCATCTGAAATAATATTATTACTTGCCATTCATTCTATCTGAGATAATATTATTACTTGCCATTCATTCTATTGAAATAATATTATTACTTGCCATTCATTCTATCTGAAATAATATTATTACTTGCCATTCATTCTATTGAAATAATATTATTACTTGACATTCATTCTATCTGAAATATTATAATTGCTTGCCATTCATTCTATCAAACATAATTTCATTGCTTGCCATTCATTCTATCCGGAATCAAATGCTTGCTATTATTCTATCAACAATAATATGAATGTTAAGGGTTTAAATACTTTTGCCATTAATTCTATCTGAATTAATATAAATGCTTGCCATTAATTCTATCTGAATTAATATGACTGCTTGCCATTAATTCTATCTGAATTAATATAAATGCTTGCCATTAATTCTATCTGAATTAATATGACTGCTTGCCATTAATTCTATCTGAATTAATATAAATGCTTGCCATTAATTCTATCTGAATTAATATGACTGCTTGCCATTAATTCTATCTGAATTAATATGACTGCTTGCCATTAATTCTATCTGAATTAATATGACTGCTTGTCATTAATTCTGTCTGAATTAATATGACTGCTGGTCATTAATTCTGTCTGAATTAAAAATGGAGACAATCCCCAAAATTACAAAAAAAGTTGATGATGCTTGATGATGACTACCCAGTTTTCTAGCAACATATAATCATCATTAAACTTTGAAATCATTTTCCATGCAATTTTTAGCAAGTAGGTTTATAGTAATCAATACAATTTGAAATCATTTTCCATGCAATTTTTAGCAAGTAGGTTTATAGTAATCAATACAATTTGGAATCATTTTGCACCCAGTTTTTAGCAAGCATCATCAACTCTTGCTGTACTTTTGAGGGTTTGTCTCCATTTTTAATTTGGGACTAATTTATTGTGAAATGGAATTGCATTTAATATCTGAACTTTTTTATATTTTTTGTCATTCATGAGGAGACAGGGCTAAATACTATCAATTGAATTTAGTATGCATGTTTATATTTGCTAAAACTGGGTGGAAAATGATTCCACAGTAGAATGATGACATATGCTTGCTAGAAACTGGGTGGAAAATGATTCCAAAGTTGAACAATGACTACATGCTTGCTACAAACTGGGTGGAAAATGATTCAAAAGTTGAATGATGACATATGCTTGGTAAAAACTGGGTGGAAAATGATTCCAAAGTCTAACAATGACTATATGCTTGCTAAAAACTGGGTGGAAAATGATTCCAAAGTTGAATGATGACATATTCTTGCTAAAAACTGGGTGGAAAATGATTCCAAAGTTGAATGATGACATATGCTTGCTAAAATATGAGTGGAAAATGATTCCACTCAGTTTTGGCCAAATTTCAAAATGAGGCTGGCATCAAACTCAAACAGACAGAGTAATCAGTAGTATTGTTTAGCTACGTCACTTGGAGGCCATTTGAATTCTAGTAGCAAAATCTAGTGGAATTTTCAAAACCCATATAAATACTTAAACCATTTGCCACATAATTATGAGTGCATTCTACCTTCAAACTAAATCTAAATTCATTTATTTGGTTTGGGAATAGTAAGTTAATGAGGTACCAATTAAAGGAACCAGTCTATTTGTTATTTTATCTTAAGGCTGTTGTTTAATGAAGGGAACCAGTCTATTTGTTATTTTATCTTAAGGCTGTTGTTTAAGCCTTAATATATCTTGGATCACATGCAAGTCTTGTTCAATCCCTGTTTCCAGTAGTTGACAACAATCAGTTTAATTTTAATCTTGTCAATTTAAAAATGTAAGTGAAATAAGGTTGAGAAAATCAAGTAAATATTTTTACACCTACTCTGACACCAAACATCATTTCTTCCAAAAAATATTTAATTTTAAAATTATATGGATTATTAAAGTTGAAGAATTTACTGTGATAATAGCAATTCAATCTATTATTATTCAAATGAGATCATGCTGACATATGATTGGACGAGTCCATTATGATGTTGATGTCAGTGTAAGAAAAACCTATATAACTGTGTGTGCCATTATAACAAATGGCTAGGAATTAACATATTTGCCAAGTTTGTACACATATATTTATAAAGAAATATTTGTATTTATAAACAATAATATGTATTTGTATAGAAAGGATGACACAAAGAAGAAATAATTATATTTATGTAGTATATGGAAGAAAATAATTATATTTATGTAGTATATGGAAGAAAATAATTATACTTGTATTATAATAATATATGGAGGAAATACATATCTTTATAGCATAATAATATATGGAAGAATTAATGATATTCATAGCATTATGATATAAAAAAGAAATAATAATACTTCATCATTAACAGTTTCTGGTGTATTGCCTTGCTGAATATAACCATGGTCTAACCACTGCAACTCTACTAGTTTGATCATTGGCCTTTGGTGCCAACAAGTTTTAAGTCAAAATGAATTACAGTCACTATTATTATTATTATTATTATTATTATTATTATTATTATTATTATTATTAACTACAACTACTTCAGTAAAACCTGTCTTGAAAAACCACTGCTATGAGAGACCACCTGTCTCTTGAGACCACAGTGTGGTACTTATTTATTAATTATATAAAATTGTGACCTGTTATGAGAGACCACATGTCTTGAGAGACCATACTTTTTTGGCAAAAGAGTGGTCTATAAGACAGGTTCTACTGTACTACTACTACTACTACTACAGGTAAGCGATATTGAAATAGTAAAATATATATGATGAAGTTCAATACCAACCTGTATTTAATTCCTCTTCATAAGACCAATGAAATGCTTGAAAAAATAAAAAAATAAAAAATATATGACCAACAAATGAGTCAATCTTTGAAATTTTTTCATAACTCATACACTGTCTGTATTCGCTTATAAGTAAAGTCCATCAGCAAATTGCACATAGATCTGCTGTCACATAATATGATGGCAGATCCAGGTCTATGCAGTTTTTTTTAATGAGGAACCAGAAGAACAAAAAACATAGAACCTGATCCATCACAGAATTATGCAATGAGAGATTAGGGTCTGTTTGCAGTTGGACTGGACTTACAAGTATGAATATAATGTTTATTGTTTAACATGAAAAAGTTTGAACTAATTCTTTGTTTGCTATATATAAAAAAAGTGTCCAATTAAACAATTTATCATATATTCCATTCGTAACATTCTTACATTGTATTAATAACAACAGTCTCAGCTAATGTGGGTACACAAGAAAGTAAGCCAGTAGTGTCTTATGGGTCGATGGTTCTTCCTGGGTTTTCCAGGGTTATTCCACCACCAGTTATACTGGCCGCTATGTATAGCAATATGTTGTGCTGAAAAATGGTGTTAGACCCTACCACAACAACAATAACAACAACAACAATGAATAACAACAGTCCCATGAAAGGACTGACACTCCACTGACTGAGAAGATAAAACCATTTCTTTCTTTCAACTGCGGTGTTGAAACAATTTTTTTACATTCTTCAGCAATGAGATTCTTTTAATTATTTGCTGCTACTGGATGTCAGGTTGGGACCATTTTCTTTTTTGACCAATAAGGCATCTATAGAAATCCACCCCCCCATTTTGATATGACTTTCCATGCTGTAGATCCCCCCATTTTGATATGACTTTCCATGCTGTAGATCCCCCCCATTTTGATATGACTTTCCATGCTGTAGGAGCAACAATAACAATAACCTCAGGATGATTAATACCATCTTCTTAAGAAGTCTTTCAGTGAAAACCCCATGCTGATCTGACCATTCATTCAGCAGAAATAACAAGAATGTCTGAATGGTACCATTAACACACTAAATGTATGAAAGGCACCATTAGCACACTTAATTTTTTTAATGGTATCATTAGCACACTGAATGTCTGAATGGTACCATTAGCACACTGAATGAATGGTACCATTAGCACACTTAATCTTTGAATGGTACATGTATCATTAGCACACTGAATGTCTGAATGGTACCATTAGCACACTGAATGAATGGTACCATTAGCACACTAAATGTATGAAAGGCACCATTAGCACACTGAATGAATGGTACCATTAGCACACTTAATCTTTGAATGGTACATGTATCATTAGCACACTGAATGTCTGAATGGTACCATTAGCACACTTAATCTTTGAATGGTACCATTAACACACTAAATGTATGAAAGGCACCATTAGCACACTGAATGAATGGTACAATTAGCACACTTAATCTTTGAATGGTACCATTAGCACACTGAATGTCTGAATGGTACCATTAGCACATTGAATGGGGTCCCCAAGTGGCCGAGTGGTCTAAAGCGCTTTCCGTTACGGATCACTGCTGTCTCACCTATTGTCTGCGTGGGTTCGAGTCTAAAATTCAGCTAATGTAATTATGTGAGAAAGCTTGCCAGTAGCTTTTCGTGGGTCGGTGGTTCTTCATGGGGGTTTTCCCGGGTTCTTCCTCTACCAATAATACTGGCCGCCATGTATAGCCTATCGTGTGCTGAAAAATGGTGTTAAAACCTAAAACAACAACAACAACAGCACATTGAATGAATGGTACTATTATCACATTGAATGAATGGTACCATTATTACACTGAATTACACCATTACAATAGTGAATCTCTGAATGGCACCATTAGTTATATTATATGTCTGAATCAATGTTCCCTCTAAGCTGCGCGCATGTGCATGCGCACAGCTGCTCAGGCATCCCCGCGCAGCTGAATTGTCAATTTTTGCTCAATCCAATGCTAAATTTTGCTTCTCTCCTGCACAGTGCAGTGAGCACTGTGTGCAAATCTACCATTCGCTTCGAAGGAATGTTGGTCTGAATGACACCATTTACCCCAACTAGATATCACAAGAAGTTGTTTAGTAGAAAACCCATGTTCATCTATTCATTCAGGATGAAACACTAATATTTTCAAGATGGCTACTATGGTAGCTATACTGGACCACATATCAAAACTATTTTCACTCTGGATATACTAACAGAAGTCTTCTGGTGAAAACATATGGCATTATTTCTATTCATTAAGAAGTATTAGCAATAACAAGATTTTCAAGATTGCAACTTTATTGGTCATATTGGAATCAGATCGGCAACATTACATTTAGGACCAAGCAGACATCATTAGATGTCTTCTTGTGATAACCAGGTTAAAGTTAATTCAGTAAAATTCCATTTCCATGATAGCCATTATGAAGGCCATATTGGAATCAGATTGGCATCATTCTCATTCAGACCCAATTAAATAGCAAACAGAGTCTTTCAGTTTTAAGATTTTCAAGGTGGCTATCAGGTCAGCACCTTTATCTTTATATATATATATATATATATATATATATATATATATCTATATCTATCTATATCTATACATATATATATATATATATATATCAGAAGTCTTCTGGTAAAAATATATTATTATCAGTTTCATTTGAGGAAGCGTAGTGATAACAAGCTTTTCGAGATGTAATGGCCATATTGGAGGTCTTATCAGCACCATTTTAACTTAGGAACAGCTAGACATCACAAGATGTTGATATGACCATCCATTCAGAAGGGGTAGTAATAGCATAATTCTCAAGATGGCCACTGTAGCGGAGATACAGGATGTCTGAGTGGCACCATTTTCATTTAGAATCAACTAGGTCATGAAATGAGCATGTAAAGTTCCATGGAAGTCCTTCTAGTAGTTTTGGACGAATAGCAATAAGAATCTCCTTGAGCTAAATTGGTACACAGAATGGTCATTATTTTTCATGCACAACAATCAAGGTTTTTATTTTGACCTTTCAAATCAATTATTCAGGTTGGATTTAATATCTTATTGATTATTCACTAATTTCCTTTAAAAAAACTAATTCTTATTGCAATCCTGTCTTTGTATGTTTTTCTTTGAGAAAACTTGTGATTATTGCTGAGTGTCAGAGCTTTTCTATAAATGTTCCTTCCCCTGTCACCTTTGTTAGTTGTTTGGCTGTACGTATATGATGTCATCATTACAATGTACCACTGATGCTCACTTATAGTCGACTCAAACTGTAAACAATATCGACCCTGATGTGCCATTGCATAATGCTTTATGTTGTTTGTTCTATTGATTATTCATAGCAAACTGCATCAATCCATATCTGTGAATGAAGATCTGGAACTGTTTTGTTTTCATTTTGACTCAGCTTATTAGTGATTATATAGGTAATTGTTGGGACATTCTCAGAACTATGAATATATATATATATATATATATATATATATATATATATATATATATATATATATATACCATTGTTTCATTTCAAAAGATTTAACCCAAAATATATGATATGCAAATGCTAATATGTAGTAATCTACTAGATGTGATTCAGAACATAGTTCTAATGACCCTGATTTTGAATATTACTCTTAAAGAGAGTGCCAGAAGGCAAACAGAAATGAGAACAAAATTCCGTTGTTAACAATGGTGCTAGCTTACTGCTGGTGGTTATGCTCCGGCTTTGGAGTTCCTGAACAGGCCTATAGTTATCATACAATGGCTTCTCGGGTATCTCGCCTTCTTCTGTTTCAAAGATCTCTCGCAGCATAGCAAGCTGAGATCAGACAAAAATAAAATAATAATAATAAAAATAATAATAATAATAATAATGCCACTACTTTTACTATTACTACTATTACTGATGATGATATTATTATTATAATTATTGCTATTATTATTGTTATTGTTATTATTATTATTATTATTATTATTATTATTATTTGGAATCCATAATAGAAAATCAGCCCAACTATGCAGCAGTGTTTCAGCATGAATGTTAAAAGGTTGCCTGTAAGGATAATGCAAGACAAGTGAACATCAGTAAGAAATGTAAGCCCAATAACGTACCTGACAATGGTATGAAAATTACAAAAATTATTGAAGAAAGTGTGTCTGTATGTAACCACCTACACAGCAAAGGACTACTGGTTGATTAATTGATTAATTAAATTTTAACGGCGCACCAGCACTTTTAGGCTATTTAGCACCATATAGGTTATATGTTTGAAAATAGGAAGGTTTAACATCGACCAGCGACATAGAAAACCAAATAGTTCAAAGTAAAATGGTGAGATGTTGGTATTTGCCGAACAGTAAAAGTATGAAATCTTTTAAAATCGATAAAAGGTCCTATATCGACCAGCGATATAAAATAACATGGTTGAAATTAAAAACGGTAAGATGGTAACGGTGCAAAATAAAGTTTCCCGATCAACGGGAGAGGTAAATGTACTATGTTAATGAAAAAGGATGAAAAGGTATTAAAATGGGACGGTATATATATATTGCATAAAACTACACAAGGTCATATCATACAAGTCAAATTTTTGAGTAAAGATTTACTGCTTTCAGGAACTCTATAATACGAGTGATGTTTATAGTATCAAAAAGTTCTTTCATATCATGCACAATGTAATAACGATCGCGCGTAGGTTGCAAGTCAAAGCACTCTATCATAAGGTGATTGACAGTGAATGGTTCATTGCAGTAAACGCACTCTGGTGGGTCTTCGCCTTTAAGTATGTGTGTGTGGGTGATATAAGTATGACCAATTCGGATTCTTGCAATGACTACCTCCTCCCTACGTATGGATCTGTAGGAAGGGGTCCATTCTCCCAGGGCTGGCTTGATTGCATGAAGTTTGATATTTACAGCATCATTCCATGACGCCTGCCACTTCTGACGAAAGAACCTTCTGATACAAGGTTTAAAATCAGTAAAAGGTAATTTAAAATCAGATGGTCCTAGAGTAAGAGCCCTTTTAGCAGCGCGATCTGCTTTTTCGTTACCTTTAATACCAATGTGGCTAGGTAACCAACAATATATTATGTTGTGGTTGACACTCAGCTCATTATGTTTAAGGAGTATGTTTTTCAATATTGGGTTCTCCAGGTTTCTATTGTGTAGTGACTGGAGTACTGATAGCGAGTCAGAGAAAATGATACTGTTTAAAATATGTTTCTTTTCTATATGTTGCAGAGCAAGTTCTATTGCTCTAATTTTGGCTGTAAAAATTGATGCTCCATTTGGTAAGCGAACTTGCATTGTGTGATTTCCACAAACAAAGGCTGCAGCAGCCTTTTCCTCATCCTTTGATCCATCAGTGTAAATTCTGGTGTAGTTTTTAAATTCGGTGAGGAGTTCATGGTAAGAGTTGTGGAAGACAGAAGGGTTTGTCTCAGATTTTTTACCGTCATGTAGCGTAAAAAGTACTTTTGGTTGTTTAATTAGCCAGGGTGGTGTTTCGGGGATAGACGTTTTCTGAATATTAGAAAGATCTATATTTGTAGTGTCAAGGCTGGATAATATTCTAATGCCAAAGGAAGGTATGGCGTTTGGTTTATTTTCGTATAAAGTTTTGTATTTGGGTTGAAAAACAGCCGAAAAAGCAGGATTCAGAGGGTTTGATTTTAATTTGAGAGCATACTGTGCGGAAAGCATGTCTCTACGATGTGATAATGGTGGTTCATTCGCCTCAGCTAGAAGGCTTTCACATGGGGAAGTTTTAAATGCTCCCAAAGCCAGTCTTATACCCTGATGATGAATTGGATCAAGTATTTTCAAATATGATTTCCTGGCTGAGCCATACACAACGCAACCATAGTCTAGTTTGGAGCGAATAAACGTTCTATATAAATTCAGGATGATTTTTCTATCAGCACCCCAGTCAGTGTGCGATACTAATTTAAGTAGGTCAAGTGCTTTTGAGCATTTAGCTTTCAAGTTCTTTAGGTGTGGAATAAAAGTCAGTCTTCTGTCAAAGATAATACCTAAAAATTTTGTTTCCTCAACAACTGGAATAGGTGTTCCGTCCAGCGTGAGGTGAGGTTCATCGTGATGTCTTCGTAACTGACAGAAATGCATGCATACTGTTTTAGACTTCGAGAATTTGAAACCGTTTGCACTGGCCCAACTTTGAATCTTGTTTATATTTTGCTGAAGTTGTCTTTCAATTGTATGCATGTGCTTCGATCTATAACATATTAGAAAATCATCAACATATAGCGAGCAATCCACACCAGGAGTCAGACACTTTGTGATACTATTAATTTTGATATTGAAAAGTGTCACGGATAAAATACTGCCCTGGGGCACACCCATCTCTTGCTCGTGCAAATCTGATAGAGTAGAGCCCACTCGTACCTTGAATTCTCTGTCTGAGAGAAAGCTGGATATGAAAGAGGGCAGACGGCCTTTTAGACCTAGATCGTGCAGGTCATTTAGTATCCCGTACTTCCATGTCGTGTCATAGGCCTTTTCTAAATCAAAGAAAACCGCTACTAAATGTTCTTTCTTGATAAATGCATCACGAATGAATGTTTCTAGTCTAACCAGATGATCATTGGTGCTCCGTCCATAATGAAAGCCACTTTGGAAAGGAGATATTAAATTGTTAGTTTCCAAGTACCAGATAAGTCGAGAATTGATCATTCGTTCCATTGTTTTGCACACACAGCTTGTCAGTGCAATTGGTCGATAGCTGTTGGGGTCTTCGCTATCTTTACCTGGTTTGTGGACTGGTATTACAGTTGCTTTTTCCAGATTTTTGGTACATTACCAGTGATCCATAAATCATTGAAGAGTTTCAAAAGAGATGTTAATGATGATTCTGGGAGGTGTTTCAAAAACTAGTAATGTATTTCGTCAGGCCCAGTGGATGTATCATGGGCCTTATCTAAAGCCTCCCTAAGCTCCGATAATGAGAACAACTGATTATAACTTTCAGAGTTGTTGGATGTGAATTTTAAACGTGTCTTTTCTTTTTGAGTTTTAAGTTTTTGGAAAGCTTCTGAATAATTAGATGATGATGAATTTTTGGAGAAACTGTCAGCAAGAGTATTTGCAATGTCACGTTTTGAATTAAAGTTGTTATTGTTCAGTGTCAGATGTCGGAGAGGGTTTAGTTTGCTCTTTCCGTTTATTTTGCGTATAGTATCCCAAACTTTCTTAACAGAGGAACGAGAGTTTAAAGAAGAAACATATTTCTTCCATGATGCTCTTTTACTTTCTTTGATTGTGCGGCGAGCTTTAGCCCGGACAATGCGATATATATTTAAGTTTTCAGGCGTCGGATGATTATTAAATTTTTTTAATGCTTTTCGGCGTAGTCTAATGGCTTCCTTACATTCCTTAGTGACCCAAGGTTTTAGGGTTCTTTTACAGTTTGTGGAGGATTTGGGGATAGATTCTTCTGCAATTTCTGTTAAAATTGATGTAAAGAGCTGAATGGGGTCGTTAACATTGAAAACTGTATCCTCATTCAGCCTAGTTTTACAGAGTGTTTCGAACTTGGCCCAGTCGGCCTTCTTTAAATTCCATTGTGGAGTTATTTCATCAATTGTAGAGTTAAGATTTACAAGGGAGATTGGGAAGTGATCGCTGCTGTGAAGGTCATCAGCGACCTTCCATTCATAGTCTAAAAGCAGCGAGGGAGAACAAATTGTCAAATCGATGCATGTGTATGTACCCGTGCCTGGGTGTAGATATGTAGGTGTTTTGGTATTATATAGACACAGATCATGTCTAGAAATAAAGTCTTCAACTTTGTGACCTCTGTCACTTATATGATTTGATCCCCATAAAATGTTATGGGCATTAAAATCCCCGAGTAAAACAAATGGTGCGGGAAGTTGTTGAACAAGGGAATCTAAATCGTTTGGAACTAGGTTAGTGTTTGGTGGTAAGTAAATAGAGCAAAATGTAATCACTCGATGAAGAGTGACGCTTACAGCAATGGCTTGTAAATTTGTGTTTAGAGGTATGACCCTATGAGGGGCTCTGTTGTTCACAATAACAGAGACTCCTCCTGAGGCCCTGTCAACATTCTGAGAATAGTTGTTAAACAGGGAGTAGTTTTTAAGTGTGATGTTATCTGTATTTTTCAAAAATGTTTCCTGAAGACATAGTACTGCTGGATCATGTTCGTTTAAAAGCAGAAGAATATCATGGTAGTTAGCTTTAAGTCCTCTACAGTTCCATTGTAAAATGGTGTTTTTCATTACAACTTTATATTAAAGATTCTGGAGCTAGGTTAGACCTTTCGCGGAGGCAAACTGTTTGGTTATTTATCTGGAGGAAGTACGGGAGTGTATTTTTTATTGTTAGGTCTGGAGCTACCCTGAGGACATGAAGCAGATTCTTCTGCATCCATGTCCTCTAAGTCTCCAAACCTGTTGTGTAGCTTTATAGGGTCATCAGACCCTTTTTGCTGCCTATTTGTTTGTAGCTTTTTCTTGCCTTTTGGTGATTTTGGTGGTGGAGTATTGTTAAATGTTGTTTGTGTCGATGTCGAGTTTTTCTGCGGTTTGTAGTGCGGGATGTTTGAGTCGCAATGGGCTTCAGGTGGGTTTGTTTGAGTTTGTGCGTCTTTCGTTGCTTTTTGGCTGCTCTTCACTACAGTTGAGAAGGATGGGCCGGGGAGTGATCTAGCTTGAACAAGCTTCCTGGCCTCTGGATAGGGAATGTTGGAAGTGTATTTAACCCTCTGGATTTCCTTCTCCTGTCTCCATGTGTCGCATTCTTTTGAACTAGCATGGTGTTCCTTGCCGCAGTTGACGCAATGCGGAGTGGCTTTGCACTCTGATTCCCCGTGGGAGGGGTCGCCGCATCGGCCACATATTTGGCTTCTAGAGCATCTGTCTTCATGATGACCGTATCTTTGACATTTGTAACATCGGAGGGGATTTGGTATGTATACCTCAACCTTAACTTGTAGGAAGCCAACCTTGACCACTTTAGGTAATGTTGGCTTATTAAAAGGTGAGTATAATAGTGTTGGTGTCCTGCAGATTGTTGTTTTGTTTGATACGAATTCTACGGACTGCAGTGACACCTTCATTTTTCATGCCCTCGACGATTTCCTTGTCGTTGACTCCAGCAAGGTCACGGCAACGAATGACGCCTTTTGATGTATTAAGTGTAGAGTGGGCGGAGCAGGTTACTGGAATATCGTGAAAGGTCTTAATTTTCAGTACATTTTCAGTTTGTGCTTTGCGCTCACACTCTACAAGTAGGCCGCCTGATCTGAGTTTTTTGACACTTTTCGGCTTGCCGACTAATCCAAGTATAGTCTTTTCGACTATAAATGGCGATAATTTAGCAAGTTGTTTAGTTTCGTCTTTTGATTGGATGACCATGAAGCGAGGAAAGGATTCCACACTACATGGTTCATCATCCGACTCTGATGACACAGTTTTGGTACGTTTAAGTGTTTTTTTGGAATTCTCCATGATGGCTTGATTGAAAAATTCAGCACCCGTGCTCCCCACCCACCAAGGAGCCCAACAAGGGGACACTTTTAAAGTGCCAGGGATACACAGATGCCATACTCAGTTGATAAAATTACCTTTAGTTGACCCTGTAGTCGCCAATTTCTAAGGTCAGTAAAATTACCCCCCGATTGACCCGTTGAGCCACTGCCTTCTAGGACGTCTTCTAAGATTTGGAAAAGGGAAAGACATAGGAATAGAAAGTAGGGGCAACGGTGGTATCAAAAGAGATACAAGGAGAAAGTAAAAGGAGGTGAGAGAGTTAATAAAGACTTCCTAGGGCTCGGCGTGACCAGCCGATTTGTCGAGACCGGGCCCATCTCGACCACCCGTCTAGGAGAAGTAGAGGCCAAAGTAGTGTGTTGCAACTACCAGGATCCTTTCCTCCCCCGACACGGGACACAACCCACGGCAAACAGGTTGCCTCTACTTAGTCGCCTTTTACGAAACGTGGCGAGGCACGTCGGGCCAATTCTACAACCCCGAACCCGCAGGGGGAAGGACTACTGGTATTTCATGCAGATGAGAAGAACTGTAGAAAAAACTTTTGGACAACAATGGACCAGTCGTTAATTGATAAAATGGTGCACCTGATTGAATACAAGAAGGCTTCTAATATGATATCCCCATTTCTGAATCCTGGAGGATTCAAGGAAGTATGTGTACATGTGCATGCATGTGTGTGTGTGTGTGTGTGTGTGTGTGTACATGCATGCATGCATGCATGTGTGTGTGTGTGTGTGTGTGTGTGTGTGTGTTTGGTGAAATGTGATGACATTCATGAGTTTGCATACCAATGTACTGTTGAAACATCTCCAACCAAGGATGTTTTTGGTTGAATAAATGTTGAATGTAGCTTCTATGAATAAATTTAGCACAGAACAACTTAGCTAAACCAAGATTTGTAAAAATGTCCCCATTTACAGACACAGCCTGGTGGTTTCTTTGTCATTTTGGGGTGTAATCTTCCTGAAAGCACAGGTAATCAATGTGCTAATAAACTGTTTCCTCCAATGCCTGGTGGAAAACTTGTAACGAGATTTGTGCTATCAAGTAACAGGTTTCTAAAAGCTATAATATCTCTTAAGATACAAAAATCAAATACAAATAACTTACTTGAACTAGAAAAAGAAAAGCTGGTGCATATAAAGGAGCAAGGTTTTTTTTATTATTATTTCATGTACATTGTATGTATGTCGACAGTGATATGAAATTCAAGATATAGTCATGACAGACATGTCCAATACAAACAAATAAACCCAATATTAGCCAAATCAGAGGTACAATAAACTGCTATTGAAAATGCATACAAATTCCTGGTAGAGTTGTACAAAAATTACATAATTATCTTAAATGAATTCAAGGTCACAACTTTGAAAATTTAGAATCTATCCATTTTACAATGTTATCCATTAATTTAGCATGCACATTGAATGTTAAGTGAATGAAAGAAAGATGCTTTTGTTTATTCCAAAATCAATTTGCTCTTGTGTTTGAAATTAAATCAAACTCTTGTGTATAAAATTAAATCAAACTCTTGTGTATGAAATTAATTCAAACTCTTGTGTATGAAATTAAATCAAACTCTTGTGTATAAAATTAAATCAAACTCTTGTGTATGAAATTAAATCAAACTCTTGTGTATAAAATTAAATCAAACTCTTGTGTATAAAATTAAATCAAACTCTTGTGTATGAAATTAAATCAAACTCTTGTGTATAAAATTAAATCAAACTCTTGTGTATGAAATTAAATCAAACTCTTGTGTATAAAATTAAATCAAACTCTTGTGTATAAAATTAAATCAAACTCTTGTGTATGAAATTAAATCAAACTCTTGTGTATAAAATTAAATCAAACTCTTGTGTATGAAATTAAATCAAACTCTTGTGTATGAAATTAAATCAAACTCTTGTGTATGAAATTAAATCAAACTCTTGTGTATGAAATTAAATCAAACTCTTGTGTATGAAATTAATTCAAACTCTTGTGTATGAAATTAAATCAAACTCTTGTGCATAAAATTAAATCAAACTCTTGTGTATGAAATTAAATCAATCTCTTGTGTATGAAATTAATTCAAACTCTTTTGTATGAAATTAAATCAAACTCTTGTGTATGAAATTAAATCAAACTCTTGTGTATAAAATTAAATCAAACTCTTGTGTATAAAATTAAATCAAACTCTTGTGTATAAAATTAAATCAAACTCTTGTGTATAAAATTAAATCAAACTCTTGCCAGAGCTAACCAAACATTATCACAAACTGTAATTTCAGGTAATTTTCAAGAATAGTTTGTGACCTTTTAATTAATTACAAGGAGGGATGTGAAAATGATATAAGACCTCAACCGAGCATACAAAATGGAATTAATATTTGATTTTCAAAAGTAATATTTTTCTGAAGACATTTCCAACATTATAAGTAAAAAAAAAACTAAAAAATAAAAAAAAAACAGGATATGTTTGCTGATTAAAATACTATGTTTTCAATATCTGTGTATTTTCAATATCTGTGTTTTCAATCTGTGTTTTCAATACCTCTATGTTTTCAATATCTCTGTGTTTTCAATATCTCTCTGTTTTCAATATCTCTTTGTTTTCAATATCTGTGTTTTCAATATCTCTATGTTTTCAATATCTCTGTGTTTTCAATATCTCTTTGTTTTCAATATCTCTGTTTTCATATCTCGGTGTTTTCAGTATCTCTGTGTTTTCAATATCTTTGTGTTTTCAATATCTCTTTGTTTACTCTTCAACAAGAAGATTAAATAGTCTTTATTACTTTTTACAACTCACAAAGTTTTGAACTTCATATATCTAAGAGTATTCTCCATACACAGATGAACACCATTTTATTATTAATGTTTGTACTCTTCTCTACCAGGGTTATTATGCTTCACATCAATTAGCCCTTAATAATAAAGCTTGAAACGGTGATTAGAAAGACACTAAATCATTTCCTTTAATCATTACAATTATCAACTACCAATCATGATGATGAAGAAATAGAGTTCGCAAGCTGAAACAACTTATTAGTAGCCAACACCCTGGGTCAACATAAAGTTTCACGATGCTGAACATGACATGTACCAAATGGAACCCATCATAACCAGATAGATTATATACTGGTTCAAAACTGTTACCGATCTGCATCAATAGAGCAAAAACAAGGACTTTCTCAATTGCTGATGTTGGGAGTAGTCACGACCTTGTGATAATGAACTTCAGAGTGAGGCTGAAGAACATTAACAAGCCAAATAACATTCCATGCCACAATTGGAGGAAAATTTGCTCCACTCCTTGTGATGGATCTTGATGTTAAAGTGATGACAGACACGTTCAACACAGTCATGACAACAGCTGCCAAGAACATAATTGGCCTCCATTGCCCAAAGAAAAAACCCTGGTTTACAGAAGAGAAGTTGTATGATGCCCAAAGAGACCTCAAAACACCAGACACAATTGGGGCAATTGATTATTGAGAAATTTAAAAAAAACAAGAATATCTGAAAAAGCTTTAAGAAAGCAAAAGATGTTTGGATTGGACAAAAGTGCACACAAATAGAGAGCAGTCTGATAAAGAATAACGGCAATAATGCATTCCAAATTGTGAAAGACCTCATCAGACAGAAGCAACCAAAAATCACTAGAGAATGCCTCACAGAAGCGAGTGACGTTGCAGAACAATTTACTGAGTATTGTAAAGAACAACACAGGGGGTACAGCAGACAAAGCTCAATGTACATGCAACCCCAGAACTTAATTAGGAAAGCAGCAGAACAACTCAACCTACTATCCCCCATAGAGTTCAATCTATTTAACCACAGTATGGTAGAGGAAACACACCAATACAAGGCGAATTCAGCATAATAAATTCTCCCACCCCTAATTTCCAAATAATGGCCGCCTTGCCAATTAAGAAACTGGTAGGGATTAATGTATATAGCAAGCCCAGTTATGCACAGGCTGCAAGCACTAAAGCAAGCCAAATTATCTACTGAAAGGGATCACTAATGAGACAAATTGAGGGGGATGAACAGTAAGTCGTACTTAAGTGGGTAAATAATAAGTGGACAGAATGGGGTGAATAATACATAGGACTGAAGATAATGAATAATAAGCTGGAATGATGGCTGTGAATAATAAGTCACAGGGACTGAATGGGGTGAATAATAAGTAACATGGACTGAATGGGGTGAATAATAAGTCACATGGACTGAATGGGGTGAATAATAAGTTACATGGACTGAATGGGGTGAATAATAAGTTACATGGACTGAATGGGGTGAATAATAAGTTACATGGACTGAATGGGGTGAATAATAAGTTACATGGACTGAATGGGGTGAATAATAAGTTACATGGACTAAATGGGGTGAATAATAAGTTACATGGACTGAATGGGGTGAATAATAAGTTACATGGACTGAATGGGGTGAATAATAAGTCACATGGACTGAATGGGGTGAATAATAAGTCACAGGGACTGAATGGGGTGAATAATAAGTCACAGGGACTGAATGGGGTGAATAATAAGTCACATGGACTGAATGGGGTGAATAATAAGTTACATGGACTGAATGGGGTGAATAATAAGTTACATGGACTGAATGGGGTGAATAATAAGTCACATGGACTGAATGGGGTGAATAATAAGTTGGAATGATGGCTGTGAATAATAAGTCACAGGGACTGAATGGGGTGAATAATAAGTCACATGGACTGAATGGGGTGAATAATAAGTTGGAATGAAGAAGATGTACAATAATAAGTTGGACTGAAGGGAGTAACTAAGTGGGAATGTTGGGGGTGAATGATAAGTTAGAATGATGGAGGTGAATAATAAGTTGGACTGATGGGAGTGAATAATAAGTGGGACAGAAAGGAGTGCATAATATGTGGGACTGAAGGGAGTGAATATTAAGTTGGACTGAAGGGAGTAACTAAGTGGGAATGTTGGGGGTGAATGATAAGTTAGAATGATGGAGTGAATAGTCAGTTTGATTGGAAGGGGTGAATAATAAGTTCAATTTGATGGGGTGAATAATAAGTCCAATTGGATGGGGTCAATAATAAGTGGAACTGAAGGGGGTCAGTAACAAATTCAGTTGGAGTCAAGCACCTGAATATCATATGTTGCACATCAATTTCAAAATGGAAAGAGAGAAATATGTATCATACTTAAAACAGGGGCATCATTTGGAGAGGGTGGAGGGGAGCATTTACTCCCTCTTCTGAGTTTGCACTTGCTGTAAAAATTGCTGTAGCCTATATATGAAAATTAACAAGCTCATCAAGTTTTATCCCCACCCACCCCCTAAAAAACATTGAAATGATGTTCCAGACATGAAATGAGTATGCATGGGTCAAATATAAAGTGTGTCAAATACAAATAAGAAACAAAATAAAAGTCAGTAACATACCAGTCTGAATGTAAATGAGGAATAAATTGAATTAAACAAAATCTGCATGAAAAACAAACTTGGTACATAATAATAAAATGTATCTTCTAATTAATTTCACAGTCTGATATTTTGGATGGCTGTAAACTGATTCCATTCATCATTTCATCAAATTAAAGGCAACTGCCAAGTTGGATGGCAATCAAACAGGCAATCAAACAAGTTGGATGGCAATCAAACAAGTTGAATGGCAATCAAACAGGCAATCAAACAAGTTGGATGGCAATCAAACAAGTTGGATGGCAATCAAAGAGGCAATCAAACAAGTTGGATGGCAATCAAACAAGTTGGATGGCAATCAAACAAGCCTTAAAATTGCTATTATGTGGAAAAGAATATCAGTAGCTTGAGCAGTCAGGGCTATGCATGTTTGAAATTAAATTCATTTAAGGTCTTATTAATTTGGAACTGCACACCAAGTTTGGTTGAAATCAAGCAATCACTGTTAACGTTAAATTTTAAGAGGACAGGCTGTAATGCCTCTAAATGAAGACACAGATAAACAGTATGTTAAGTACTTAGAATACATCCTTACGCTAACAAGATACAAAATCGTACTATTCTTTAATAGACTTGTTCTAACACCTATTTAGAATCTATTGATTACACCACTGATTCAGGCTAGGCTGTACAAGTGTGCTATGTCTAGACTGGTTCTGTTTCTGACACCTATTTATTATATCAAAACATCAGAATGTGCCATCTACACCATTTATGTATGTATAAGCATGTTGAGGTCTGACAATGAGGTACCTGATATCAATAAAAGAAGAGTGTACATGTCTTTAATATATTCCAATCATAATGGCTGATATCCTTGAACAGTGCCATAATAAAAAGAATAACCTAAAAATGCTCAGCCTTGTTAATTATCAAAATAAACTTGCATGGGGATAAGTACAAAGTATATTTTGATAAACTATGTATTAAGTGGTTCTGAGCAATGGCATTTATCTTTATGATAAAATGAAAGAAAAATTTTCACCACTTTTAATGAGTTCTTATAATCACAACTGAACTCAAGTATCACTATTGACATCAGTTGCACAAGGTTGTTATGGGATCTCTAGACTGATTCTCTGTTTCTGAAGCCTTTTCCTCATAGCAAAAATATGAGATATAAGGAAAACAGGAGAGCATGCAATCAACAGTATTTACATACGAGTATGATGAGGTAGATAATCAGTTACTTGACAACAACAAAATAAAAGTGTACCTGTTGTTCAGATATTCCAATGGTATTTTCAAAGACAGTCCAAATGACAACTTCAAGGCAGTTTGGTGTTGTCAGGCTGCCACTGTAACGATGATAGGTCTGAGGACCATGAAGATCTGGGAGAATAGACTTTAGACTGAAGTTGGAACTCAGGGACACCAAATTACTGCTGTCTGAAAAAACATAGAGCACATCATGTGACCACTAGCTCATGGACACTGATCAACAAAATATGCAAATGCTCATTTATGATGTTAGATAATCTGTCACTTTCACAGGTGAGATCTATTCAATGAAATAAAATCTACATTAAGAATATAAATCAATTCCATATATAAATCAGTAAGATATCATATAAAAGAGGCTTTTGAGGTAATGTCATCATTAGTCTCTTGACCTTTGCAGCACTACCAGTTCTCTCAATTTGTCTTGATCATGTGCCAATGCCTGTGTCTCTGCAAAACATTTCCTGGTCCATTCTGTGATTTTGTCAGCCCACTTTTTTCACTGTCTACCTCTCCATAAGCCAGCTAGGATGATGCCCTTCAGGACTGTTGGCTCTAGTAACATTGCCATTATGTGACCATTTCAGCTTTGATTCTCTTTTTGACAGTGGGGAGGAGGTCTTCATATTGGCCATCTTTGCACTTGATGGTGTTACGCACTTCTTCATGTGTGACGTAGTCCATGTAAGAGATGCCAAGGATGGTTTTGTAGCATCTCATTTCAAGTGCCTGGATTATTCGTTGTAATTCTGCTGTCAGGGTCCAGGCCTCACATGAATACAAAAAGATTGAGATGACTAGTGCTCTCAATAGTCTGATTTTAGTTTTCAAACTGATATTCTTGTCTCTCCAAATTGGTCTTAGCTTTGACATAGCTTCCGTTGCTTGTGCTGCTTATGACAAAAATTTCTGCTCTCAATCCCTCTTACGTGATTATGGAACCAAGATATTTGAACTGGCTCACTGATTCCAGTTCCTGTACTCTGACTTTAATTTTGGCTAAGGTAATGTAATCTTCATAATAATTTTAATCACCAATTGATTTAGGCATTGGAAAATAACTCATTTAGTACACAAAAAGTATACATTTGTGACTGATGGTCACTACATTAGTAAAGTTCTAATTTTATTTAGAAACCGACTTTAAATGGGTATGAAAGCCTTCATCATTGACTTAAATATAGCATCACTGACTTAAATATAGCATCATTGACTTAAATATAGCATCATTGACTTAAATATAGCATCATTGACTTAAATATAGCATCATTGACTTAAATATAGCATCATTGACTTGAAGCCTTTTAGCATTACATTGGACCCTAGAGATGTATGCATTGTACTTACTTGCATAACGGACATCATCAAGTTCAGACAGAATTGGTAGAAGGTCCTCATTATCGCTAGATGTGACCTGTACATAAATGAAAAAACAAAACTTATACAAGATAATAAGGAATGGAATAAAGTGGTTCTTAATTCAAAATTGAATGATACAACTGTAATTTAATATATACAGTATATTTAATTAACTTACCTTACATTTTAAAATACAACTGACTATAACATTATTAGTGTATCAATCAGGGTATCATTTATATTTCTAATACTGTGACAAGTAATGTTGGACAGCCAAAATGTTGATAGAAATACAAAAAAAAAAGTTTTCAGAAGGCAGGCAAAGACAGTTTCCATTCTCACGGCAATTAACTGCTCTGGTGGCCCAGTGGCCCAGTGGTTAGAGCATCCACTGCAGAAGCAGTAGGTTGTGTGTTCAATCCCTGGCCATGTCATACCAAAAACTTACAAAAATGATACCAATAGCTGCCTTGCTTGGCACTCAGCATCAAGAGGTGTCAGGACTTGTCAACCTGGTGTCAGAATAATGTGACTGGGTGGGACATCATGTTACATGAATGCGGCATGATGCCCCAGTGCTAGACATCACTATAAACTGCCTCACTGCAGATATTGTAGTGATATGACTGAAAAATTGTTAAAGCTACACACACATAATTTCAGTGTAAAATGATGCAAGCTTAACTTGAAAGGATTATACCTGATAGTACTTGTGTCAAGAGCATGTTGTGTTGCTGATGATGATAATGTTTGCTTGTTAAAAAATAATTCATATAACAAGTCCTTCAGTAATCTTTCAAATGCTAACTTAAATTCTTTAGTGATGTGTACTGGTATTATGAAGATTATTGATAGCAATATATTTTACAATATTAAAACAAACCATGATTGGCAACAGATATGGAATTATCACATAGTTGGTGCCCCTTACATACAGTGTGTGCTGTTTAATATTTTTGATATTTCAACATGTTAACAAATCACTTTATCTGAATCTTATAATAAATCCAAATAAGTCCATAAATTCCAGTGTAGTATCCTCGTTACTGTTTTGCCATGAGAGTTTGTTTGTTTGATTAGGATTTTTAAGGTAGCGTTAACAATTAACATGTAGCATGATGCTCCACCCAGTCACATTATCCTGACACCAGGCCGACCAGTGCTAACACTAACCTCTTAATGCTGAGCGCCAAGTGCGGCAGCTGTTAGTACCATTTTTTAAAGTTTTTGGTATGACCCAGCCAGGGTTTGAACCCACGACCTACCATGGTTGCTCTAACCAGTAGGCCACCATAGACACTGAAACCATAGATTGTTGGTAACTTTGGTAAGAATGTTATGTTTATTTTTAGTAATATTAAGTAAAAAGGAATGGAAACCATGCCAAAAGGCATGGAGGGAGTTCAATTCATCCATGCCAAGAACTACAATGATGTGGATCTCAAATAAGCTATTCTATTTTACAATTGTGGTCTTTCGTCAAGTTCAGTTGTTTTATTGAGCTACGAAATAGGATATATGCAGAGGTGGCAGCAATGTACTTGTATACTGTGATATAAAACTATCTATATGTGACCACAGCATGTTGTTTTGTGGAACTGAAATCACTGTGAGGAAACCAATACATATTGAATTACTGTTGTGTACATGTGACCCGTTCAACTAATCAGATTTCAGAATACTTTTCTAGTTTTTAAAAGGGTACTAATTAGTAGTATTGTTAAATAATAAGTCATGTTCTATTTCCCATCTAGTATAGAAACTATTTTAATTCATATATAAATTAATATAATAAAAAAATTAATTGAACCTCAAAGAAAAATCCTAGCACAGCTAGGGCATCTGTTTGGTTTGAAGTTACCGCATTGGCTATCGACCCGAGAGATGTCTTGTAGTGAACGACGTGCAGCTGAAATAAAGAAGATACAAGAAGTCATGAAATGTTTTTGTATGTGCCTCGGTTTTCAGGCTCGATGATGTGTGCCTCGGTATACAGGATAGACAAGCTCGATGATGTATGCCTCGGTATACAGGATAGACAAGCTCGATGATGTATGCCTCGGTATATAGGATAGACAAGCTCGATGATGTGTGCCTCGGTATATAGGATAGACAAGCTCGATGATGTATGCCTCGGTATATAGGATAGACAAGCTCGATGATGTGTGCCTCGGTATATAGGATAGACAAGCTCGATGATGTATGCCTCGGTATATAGGATAGACAAGCTCGATGATGTATGCCTCGGTATATAGGATAGACAAGCTCGATGATGTGTGCCTCGGTATATAGGATAGACAAGCTCGATGATGTATGCCTCGGTATATAGGATAGACAAGCTCGATGATGTGTGCCTCGGTATATAGGATAGACAAGCTCGATGATGTATGCCTCGGTATATAGGATAGACAAGCTCGATGATGTATGCCTCGGTATATAGGATAGACAAGCTCGATGATGTATGCCTCGGTATATAGGATAGACAAGCTCGATGATGTGTGCCTCGGTATATAGGATAGACAAGCTCGATGATGTATGCCTCGGTATATAGGATAGACAAGCTCGATGATGTAGTCTGACGTAGGAACAATTATGTGGCTGTTAGAGATGGGTGGTGACAGAACTCGACTATACTTTTGTCCACATTCATAAATCACATTACCTGAAAGATTTACTCAATGAATAAGTTCCTCTGTCATGATATAGATAAGTAATGTCATTAATTTAACAGTAATTTGCATTATCAGAGTAAAGGTGCAAGTCAACAAATGCATCCTCTTTAGTTTGAATAGATCACAAATGCTGAAATATTTCTGTGGCCCTAAATCAACTGCTAACCAGTCTAAAGTCTGATTTTTTTAAAAATGATTGGTCTTTATAATTTAAATTGGAGCCAAACGCAATATGCTCAAAGTTACTAATAAAAAATAGCTTTCCATAAAGCCTAAACAAAAATAAAACATGTGAGAAGAACAAATGGTATCAATGTATGGAGTAACAACATCACGGAATGGACCCGGAAAAGTTTTGCGGAATCACAGGCATTGGCACTTAATCGAGACAAGTGGAGGGAACTGGTCAGATGTTCAGTATCACAGTGCCTGAACAACCAAACTAGGTCAAGAGACAGATGGTGATGATGAAAGACTATCTAAATTTTCTTAGAACAATTATTCCTTCGTCCAAGTAGCTCGCCAACCTGTGGTCTCCACATGCACATTTGACATTTGACCCTTGCTGACAGATAATGTCACTCTATATGGTTACTGATTTGGACCTTCATTGATATAATGTAATGCTATAGGGTTAATGATTTGGCCCCTTGCTGACAGATAATGTCACGCTTTAAGACTGATTTGTCCCCAAGTCTACCAGTACAGTAGTTGTTCAACGTTCTTTGGGGGACTGGTTCCAGATAACAGTTGGAGTACACCAAGGCTGTCTCCTGTCACCCACGCTTTTCAACATCTACTTAGAGCGCATCATGAGTGAAGACCTGGAAAACAACTGTGGGACAGTCAGCATTAGAGAGCATAGCATCACCAACCTACGCTTTGCAGACGACATTGATGGGCTGGCAGGCAGTGAAGACGAGTTTGCCACCTTAGTGGAGAACCTGGTTGAAATATCTTCCAAATTTTACATGGAGTAAAGCGCTGAGAAGACAAAGCTGATGAAAATTAGTGGCAAACAAATCTCAGCCAAGATTAAAGTCAGATGATAGGAACTGGAAATAGTGAGCCAGTACAAATATCTTGGATTCATAATCACCAAAGAGGGATAAAGAGTAGATATTTTGTCACGAGCAGCACAACCAACGGCAGCTATGTCAAAGCAAAGACCCATCTGGAGAAACAAGAATATCTGTCTGAAAACTAAAATCAAACTATTGAGAGCACTAGTCATCTCAATCATTTTGTATTCATGTGAGGCCTGGACCCTGACAGCAGAATTACAACGAATAATCCAGGCACTTGAAATGAGATGCAGAACAGAACCATCCATGCCTTCTGTTACATGGACCACGTCAGAAATGAAGAAGTGGGTAACACCATTAGACACAAGGTAGGCCAATATAAAGACCTCCTCACAACTGTCAAAAAGAGGAAGCTGAAATGGTATGGCCATGTTACTAGAGTCAACAGTCTATCCACAACAGTGCTGCAGTACAGCGTCCAGGGTGGCAGAAGAAGAGGTAGACAGAGGGGGAAAATGGACTGACAACATCACAGATTGGACTAGGAAAAGTTTTGTGGAGACACAGGCATTGGCATATGATCGAGACAAGTGGAGGGAAGTGGTCAGATGTTCAGTAGCACAGTGCTTCGACGACCACACTAGGTCAAGAGACTGATGATGATGATGATGAATTTGACAAAAATGGCAAAGGAGAGAACAAGCGTGACAGAATGAATTGCTTTAGCTTCATAACAAACAAACTATAAAAGTGGATTTAGAAAATATTAACCGTTAATTAACGGTTTTCCTTTTATCTGCATGTATATTTCCAGTACAGACAAAGGCATATTGTTTTACTGCTATTAGAACGTCTCTGATCCGTTTTAGCACAATAGAACAAATCTAAAAAATGAGACCTGAAACACCACAAACTGTATAATGCTCATATGGAGACGATCTGATTCAACTTCCCGGTTCTGGACTGTTATGACTTAGCTTCTAGCACTTTTCATTCTTTTTTTTTTTAAATACCTACTCCGACACCCAAAGCCGCCCCATCACTTCATTATCAGTAGAGATCATACTGTTTTTCGGCTGTTAGTGCGTATGAAAATAACAAGTGCATTTAGTATTCTAGCTGCCAATATCCGCAGAGATAGCACTGACGTTCTTCGTGTGTTTTTACACTAACCAGTTCATATAGTTAACCATTGTCTATTCAAAACATTTTAGATATTTTTGGTAGGTCATGAGGTAATTTTTACAATTTTACAATGAATGTTTAATCTTAATTCTTCTATAAATCAAGCTTCTTAATTAATCACTTATCTGGGAATTGGAATCGTCATTAAACTAATCTTTTAATTGCCTGTTACAATACGCAATGGATTTGGTTTAAAACTGTATTGTTCCTACCATACAATACAATCCTGTATTTCACTGGTTTTCTTTCTAAAATTGCCTGATCTTGTTCTTGTTTAATCTTGTTTAGTTTTGCACACGAACCACCTAACAAAGGTTTGGTATCTCTAAAGTCCACAAAAAGGAATGTTCAGTATTAAATTTTGTTCACAAATGGTTATTTATATTATTTTAAACAACAGCGACCATAATATGTTTCCATTGGAGTATTATATAAAAACACGAGTCCTGCGCAACACTAGGTGAAAAGATATTTAATGAATTTAAGATTAGATTATTTCATTTTTTGTTTGCTGTGTACTTCTGGGACTTCCAGAAAGATGGCCGCTATCGCTTAACCAGCTTGAAGCAACTGTTCCGTTTAGTGTGTGTTGTTTTTCATGATATATGTGCTTGTTGTCTATCTTCGTCTACATAATTGTGTTTCATCATACATTGGCTGTTCGGTTCGTATGTTTTTCTTCATCTCCTTGTTTTGGAAATGAGAACACTTGGAATTTGTCTCAGCTGTCTTACTCCACTTCTACAAAATCCTTTGTTCTTGAATAAACCGCCATCACGTGATCAACGGTCAACCCGTTTACACTATGATGGACCCTCATTAATTGCATTAAATGACCACACCTTGGCTCTTAATACTACATTGTGCTAAAGACTAAACGAACTTGGACTACATTCATCATGACTTAAATGTAAACGGAAAAATGTTTCAAAGCTGGCTGGCTTAGAACAGGAAGAAAAATTCCAGTTATGTCCCTTT
The DNA here is from genome assembly GCA_029339505.1 of Unio delphinus. NCBI lineage: Eukaryota > Metazoa > Mollusca > Bivalvia > Unionida > Unionidae > Unio > Unio delphinus. The sequence continues at coordinate 4,185,817 of JAQISU010000277.1, forward strand.
CGCTGGAAAGGTCCAGCTAAGTAATTTAAGAATTCGGCCGTTAATTTAGACAACCTGGTATAAATCCCTATTAAATCGGAAACCGTTGTGTAAACTATCCTAGATATACTACTGCGTATTGCATTATTCAATGCTCAGTCAGTAGGACCACTGGAAAAACGCACATAAATGGTTAATTCTATCAACGATCAGAATATCTACATCTTCTTCCTGACAGAAACATGGCTAAAAACATCAGGTGATGAGCCCAACTGCGCCGATTTAACGTCCACCGGTTACTCCATCAAGTCGTTCCCCCGCCACTCTCGCGGAGGTGGAATTGCCATCATCAGAAAGAATTCCATGATAGAATGTCTTAAAGATAACACAACCTTCAATTTTTACCATACATCGCTTGAACTATTCCAAACAACACTCACACTGGAACACAGGTCAGTCCATATTTTCTGCCTCTACTGCCCTCCTACTAGTAAAATAATCAAGCTGCCCGAATATCTCTTTTTGGAGCAGTTTCCGAATCTTCTGAATTATAGAAATTTGATACGTGGCAACCTGATTATTCTTGGAGATTTCAACTTTCACGTTGACTGTCCAGGAAATCCATACACATCAAAACTCCTAGATTTCATTCATGTTTGAAACCTTAAACAGTCAATTAACCAACCCACTCATAAATGTGGTCACATTTTAGACTGGATTCTTCATAGACCTGATGATAATATTCTACGGTCCACCCTTGTATCCCATGAACTTGCATGAGATCGCATCTGTATTATATGCCATCTGGGCGTATCAGTCAGTAACCTTCCACCTTTATTTGCTACTAAGAGAAACTTCCGTATGATAAATGGAACCAAACTATAGCATGACATCCAAACAAATCTAACAACTTGCTTTCCTCCTACAGCAGAGTAACTCGATAACTGCATGCGTTCATTGCCAGGTGCAGAGTATCAATTTAAAAGTGTTCTCAGTGGTATAGCAGGGTTAGGGACCAGCTTCTCACATCTAAAAAAGACCGCCGTAGAGCAGAGAGGATTTTGCTTTCCACCAGACTCACTATTCCTATTCATAAAAAAATATATGAAGCCGCTAAGAAGAACGTCACAGATATAGTCCTTTTAAGCCAAATTATCCCTAAACAGTACTAAGATCAAGGAGAGTTTCCGTTGCTATTCCTTAAACTCAAATTCTATTAAACATTTTATTTACAGCTTATAATCATGACAAAAGTCAGGTATGCAAAACTCCACCCACAGACCCAAATTACCGACAGAATATAAATTAAATAGACATAACAATGATATGTTTACAAAGTCAATTAGTTCTCTGCATGAAATATCATTATCCTGTCATTTTTGATGAAACAAGAAATTAGGTATATATTGACATTGAATTGCACAGTCTGGTTACGACAATGATGCTTACCTCCATTGGGTATCTTTTTCCATAAAGGGTGTGCTCAGATCCCCGAGAGCTGATTCCTCCCCAGTGGAAGTGAAACTGCGCGGCTGTGTACATGGAACCCAGACCTCCACCGCTTATAGTTATGTTGTTCTCTATGATGTCTACTTGTACTGAAAGATAAATGATGAGAATGAGAGAGAGAGAGAGAGAGAGAGAGAGAGAGAGAGAGAGAGAGAGAGAGAGAGAGAGGAAAGGGTTGGGAGTGGGAGTGAGCGATGGAGGGAGGGAGGGATAGTAGCTGACTGATACATTACGAAAACTTTGTAGTAGTAATAAATTAATTTGCGCAATTTTAATTATATTGCTTTTATGTTCTCTGACTTCAAAACAAATTTTTAACGCCTTTGGTCGAGTCAGTTAGCAGCGAGATAAAAAAGGACACATATTGTTTGAGTTTTTTTAACTTCAGAGGAAACAGTGCATTATTCAGGTTCAGTTACTAAAAAAGGTGATATTTAATTTATGGGACGTGATGGAAATGTAGATACTGATTTGCAAATATCACAACTGAATTTTACAAATCTGTATCCGATATATTACTTTTCACTGGAATACCTGGATTATGTTAGAAAATCTGTCGTTGATTTTACATTTTCGAGCTCGCGTAAAAAGTGATGTTCTTGCTATTCCTAGTTATAAAGCATGTTATACTTAGTGATAAAACAATGTTACTTGAAGGTACTGGTGGACGAATGAGAGTTATAGATGCCCCAGTAGAAAACATGCAATTAAATAGTATTATAAAATGTCATATAGTCACGTAAATGTCACCCTGACTTGTAGTAAGGTAAGAAAAATATAATCAAAACTTGTAAGTTAATGTGGAACAAAATTAACATTAATGAAAGATCGAATTTCTAGTGTTGGTCCAAACAAATCATCATTAACTAAAACTCAACCAAACATTTTAACAAAACTTTTAGAAATCATCATCGTCGTCGTCGTCTTCATCATCATCGTCTTCATCATCATCATCATCATCATCATCATCATCATCATCATCATCATCAGTCTTGACCTAGTGTGGTCGTCGAGGCACTGTGCTGCTGAACATCTGACCAGTTCTCTCCACTTGTCTTGATCATGTGCCAGTTCCTGTGTCTTCCGCAAACCTTTTCCTGGTCCATTCTGTGATGTTGTCAGTCCACTTTTTTCTCTGTCTACTTCTCCTTCTGCCACCCTGGACGCTGCCCTGCAGGATTGTTGTGGATAGACTGTTGGATCTAGTGACATGGCCATACCCTTTCAGCTTTCTCGTTTTGACAGTGGTGAGGAGGTTTTCCTATTGGCCTACTTTGCGTCTGATCGTTTTATGCACTTTTTCATTTGGGATGTAGTCCATGTAAAAGATGCACATGATGGTTCTGTAGCATCTCATTTCAAGTCCCTGGATTCTTCGTTGTAATTCTGCCTTCAGCGTATAGGCCTCACATGAATACAAAAAGATTGAGATGAATAGTGCTCTCTATAGTCTTTTTTTAGTTTTCAGACAGATATTCTTGTCTCTCCAGATGGGTCTTAGCTTTGACATAACTGCCGTTGTTTGTGCTGCTCGTGACAAAATTTCTGCTCTTGATCCCTCTTCGATGATTACGGAACCAATATATTTGAACTGGCTCACTGTTTCCAGTTCCTGTCTTCATACTTTAATCATAGCTGAGATTTGTTTGCCACTATTTGTCATCAGCTTTGTCTACTCAGCGCTTATCTCCAAGTAAAATCTGGACAATGTTTCATCCAGGTTCTCCACTAAGGTGGCAAGCTCGTTTTTACTGCCTGCCAGCCCTTCTATGTAGTTTGCAAAGCGTATGTTGGTGATGTTATGCCCTCGAACTCTTGACTGTCCCACAGTGGTTTTCCAGGGCTTGATGCGCTCTAAGTAGATGTTGAAAAGCGTGGGTGACAGGAGACAGACTTGATATACTCCGACTGTTGCCTTGAACCAGTTCCCCACAGAACCTTGGGCAATTACTGCACTGTTAGCCTTGGCGTACAGCTGCTTGATGGTGTTGGTCAACTTTTGACCCATGCTTTACTTCTTCATTGTGGAGTGGATGCTCTGCATCTAATATTATATAAATCCATATTATTAATTATATTTCTACAACATGGATGCCATTGATTTTCAGAGATATGAAAACAAGAGCCATCCAGCATTACCAACTTCTTTCAGAGCGATTATCAAAAGCCTATCTGGGTCTGGGAAGACGCAATTAGTACTAATCTAATAATTATATATCTCAGGTGGGATAAATTATATTCAGTGGCACCATCCGTAGATGATTAACGATGCTAAGATGTTCTTAAAGATTGTAATGAAAACTCAAAATTCTTGAATGAAGACGGTGATTATATTGCTAATTTTATCGCCGATATTGATGAAGCCCCATCTGTAGATGATCTCGACGGATTTATTAATAATCAAGTAGTATATGATGATGAGATGCCAGCTAGGATATTTTCTCGAGACAGACACAAAAATACAGACGTGATATATGTTACTGAGCGATATACACAAACACCTAAAGAAATCGGGAAAACTGTAATATTTTAGCTGTATTTAATGGAATTGATGCACATGCTCTGCGAAATATTCATCAGACTTGGTGATCAGCGGATACAGATATAATTAAGTTTAGAAACTTCTTTTCACGTGCACAAATTACCCCCCCCCCCCAAATCTACGGATATATAATAAAAATTAACATTATCCTCAATCGCGACGTGGTGGTCTTGATAAAACTATTGATCAATCATCCATTATTTCTAAAATCTTCATCAGTATCTTTACAATCCAATTAGCTCCATCTAACTCTGATTTATAATCATTTTTGACTCGTATTATTTGATGTATACGATTATCTCTTACTTCATCTATAATTGTTTTAACTTATTTACCGATTCACGTTCGTGATTAAGAGACATGATACTAATTCTAAATTCAAATTATTTATCTAAACTCAAACCTAAACAGCAGCAGAATTGATTGCGGAGTCAATATAACGTCTGGGTGGGTAAAAACAACATATATACAATATTTGAAACACACACTAACGACAAAATATAAAGTAACTCCAATGAGCTCATTCAATTAGAAAAACTCTCGGTCAGTCAGAGCCTTCGGTTTTATTGACTTTGTATTTTTAATTTTCGTAGAAAGCTTTATTGTTCAAAAATGACATTCCAGCAAAAGGTCGGTTCACCCTTTCTGCTGCTTGTCTCTAGACAAGTGGCACTGTGTTCCTACCTATCCAAAATCAGCAGGCCACGTTACTTGGTCACTTCCCGCCACTCATTTGACGTACATTACATGTCTATAACTATTCCACCGCTTTGTACAACATAATCAATGCATAGAAGATCAGCGTCATCCACAGGAATGAAGTACCTAAGGGTATAACCTTAGCAAAAAAGATCCAAGTAGCTACTAGAATGTTTGTTTGTTTGATTAGGATTATTAACGTAGCTTTAACAATTTTTTTCAGTCATATATCTACGATGTCGGAAGTGATGCAGTTTATAGTGATGTCTAGCACTGGAGCACCATGCCGCAGACTAGTAGCATGACGTCCAACCCAGTCACATTATCCTGACACCAGGCCGACCAGTCCTAACACTAACCTCTTAATGCTGAGCGCCAAGCGAGGCAGCTATTAGTACCAGTTTTGTAAGTCTTTGGTATGACTCGGCTGGAGATCGAACAAACGACCTCCCGCTTCCGCGACGGACGCTCTAACCACCAGGCCACCGGAGCGCTATGCAACTAGAATGACCTGATAACGATAGATGTCGTCTAAATGATGTAATCCACAGGTGCGTCATGTTGCAATCTATGAGGTAGAACGGAACATCAACATGATGACAGATCTGCTAGCCGATTGACTTAGCACGGAGCCCCGTTCACCTATGCCCGATTCGATGTCTTTGTCCTATGAATGATCACCTTACGTCGGACAAGGGCAAGTCACGCGGACAACAACCGGTGGGAGGTGATGTTGATATGTATCAATATGCGTGCTATTCACATTGAAATCATCGAGTTAATGGACACCCCGAGCTTCTTAAATACAAATCCGGAGGTTCTTCTCTATTACAGGAACCGTTTAAGAACTTCGTTTTGAATGCGAAACCAGTTCGAGCGTGTAAGAAACTAAAGAGCAAGGCAACTGGTGGTGATAACATCAGCATTAAGAAATACTCATGTGAATAAGAATGCACAAAGGTGTTCAACCCACCAACCCACCTTATTCTTTAGATGTGGGTGGAGCCTGGGAACATGATATTGGGGTTACTTGCTGCATCTTATACTCCATGCTCTGATATATTTTAGCCCACTCGACTTTCGCATGAAGTACTCACAGCTCCAATGGTCGACGTTTCAACCATCGTTAACACAAAAACTCTGATTCCCGGGTCTACCGACCCAGAGTCGTCACTCATCCTGACTCCCCAGTATGCTACTCTGAAGGATAGCAAGACCTCAACGCCACACGGGAAGTATGACGCCAGAGACCTCTGTCAGTGGAGACGTACAAGCTCAGCAAACACGTTCTGAGATTGATGGAGATGTAACTGGAAGTATATCGGAACGCTTCAGTGTAATGGATGGGATATTCAAGCAGGATATCTCGTCTTATACAAGGTAACTAACTCTTCAAAGACTCCGTTCTAATTTTTCGATACTATCAACCTGTTGAGTCACTCATGACTTACACCACCGAAAAGAAGACAATCAACTCCTTTTCTTCATGTATACGTATTGATTTGGAATGGCTACCTTTCTTCAAAGTTGATCAATGAATTCAAAAAATTATAATAATTTTAATTGTTGCTTGATCTCCACTGACTGTTAAGTAAAAAATAATGTGTTGATTCCGTGCCAATTATTCAATATTTAAGATCCTCCTGAAATTTAATTTAAGCAAACAAAATTTGATACAATGCATTTAAATAGGACACGGTTCACATTATTACCAATTTATTTGATGGACAATAAAATGATAAAAGAGTAATGCCGATTTATTTTTATCATCATTACGAAATTATGAGATAAACTGCCAGCTAAATTCAAGGGCATGAACACCGTTTATGTGAATTTATAATTCTCGATGTTTTCACAGTTATACAAGAACAAAACTATTTACTGTAGTACAAACTAAATCATATTTATATTCGATGTTAAAGTTTCATTTCTGATGGAGTTTAGCAGTTTACGGTTATTTTATACACTATAACATTATTTTAAATGTAAGAAGTAAAGGATATAATTTTGGCGATATGCTTCTCTTGCCTCGAAAACCATAAAGTAAAATAAATCGCTTCAAGTGGAACACATCAAAGGCGATCGCCAACAGCTCAAACTTCTAAAATGGAGCACTGATATCTCAAGGACTTTTACATTGCTTTTAACAATACATAAAACGGAATATCAATGAATTTAAAAGACAGGAAAACGGATGGATGGATGGATGGGGTTTAAATGGATTTAGAGAACAATCCTAGCTATATGGTACCGATTACAACCTAAATTCTAACAACATAAAGGAAGGTTCTTTTCATTTGCTTGGTCTGTTTCAGCTTAAAATGAAAAACAAGTTTCAATTCACATGATTCACGATATAGGAGATGAGCTAATAAATTAATCTTTGGAGAGGGTTGGAGCTATAACTAATGAATCTTCAAATGGAAATGTAGAAAAAAAAACTAAAGTCGATAAATAACCTCAGCTTAAGTTGTAGGAATGAACATACAAGTCACGGGTTTTCTGGTTTGACTATAGTGAGTATACCACATAAGTTGCAATATACCCGTTTTACAATGCCAGTTATCTTGCAAAATCTCTCAATTCCAAAACGAGGCGCTCGTTGCTGGGAGATTTACAACCAAAATGTCAAAGCGTGATCTCTCTCTCTCTCTCTCACACACACACACACACACACACACACACACGCCAATGATGAATACTAGTGTTTAACCGTCAAACAATAAAAAATCTTAAATCTAATTAAGGATAGCACCAGGAGACAAACGTCTATTATAGCATCATGAATCTAAGCCCTATATTGCAGCAGGCAAGACGCGCGCATTAAACATAATAGGTGTAAGTGTGATTTTGACATCCAACACTTCACGATCTGTTATGCCTCTCCGAAAACGTTCACTAGACTGGAGATTTATTAAAAATTTGTAAAAAAAATTAATTCCTTATAGATTCATGGTTATTAAGTAGAGAAAGCATTTGCATTTTTCGCTGAATAGTATGTCACTGAAATTTGTGCTTCAAGGAACAGACCATATTTGTGTACTTTAAATGTGATCGAATCATTGAAAAATAAAATATCAAAACTAAAGAATAATGTAAAAATTAAGTTATAATATTTAAACCATAGAACAATATTATTTAAAATAAAATACCTAAACTATATAATAATGGTATTATTAAATTCCATAAATATATAATTATGTTTTTTTTTTAAAATTTAAATACATAGCGATAGTTGTTTGTCTTTTTAACTATAGAATACTGTTATTTTAATTAAAATACCAACACTATATCATAATAACTTTTAATAAAATACCAGACTACAGAATAACAGTGTTTTAATTAAAACGCCACAAAAACAGAATTAAAATTTTAAAAAATTAAAATTGTTTTAAAAATGACAAACTTAGAGGATTCTAAAAATGGGTTTATGTAGATATTGTTTTAGTTGAAACTAACAATAGTCAGAGACTAAAAGATTTCACTGCAGACTAAAATTTGTACATTGGTATTAGTCTAATTGGACTAAGAAGAATTATATTTAGAATTTACGCTCGACAGAAAAGGCGGGGAGGACTGCTGTCTTAAGAATCTGCACGGATAGTGATTACTGTTCTACCTATTGTAGTTAAGTTTATTTAAACTACACACTTCTAAACATGCTTTGATAGCTAAACTGTATACACCTCTAAACAGGATTTGATAGCTAAATCGTATACACCTCAAATACTGACTTAATAGCTAAACTGTATACACCTGTAAACATGATTTGACAGCTAAATTGTATACACCTCATAACATGATTTGACAGCTAAATTGTATACATCTCTAAACACGATTTGACAGCTAAACTGTATACACTTCAAATACTGACTTAATAGCTAAACTGTATACACCCCTAAACAGGATTTGACAACTAAACTGTATACACCTGTAAACATGATTTGACAGCTAAATTGTATACACCTCAAAACATGGTTTGACAGTTTAACTGTATACACATCTAAACATGATTTGACAGCTAAATTGTATACACCTCTAAACATGATTTGACAGCTAAATTGTATACACCTCTAAACATGATTTGATAGCTAAACTGTATACACCTCTAAACATGATTTGATAGCTAAATCGTATACACCTCAAATACTGACTTAATAGCTAAACTGTATACACCTGTAAACATGATTTGACAGCTAAATTGTATACACCTCATAACATGATTTGATAGCTAAATTGTATACATCTCTAAACACGATTTGACAGCTAAACTGTATACACTTCAAATACTGACTTAATAGCTAAACTGTATACACCCCTAAACAGGATTTGACAACTAAACTGTATACACCTGTAAACATGATTTGACAGCTAAATTGTATACACCTCAAAACATGGTTTGACAGTTTAACTGTATACACATCTAAACATGATTTGACAGCTAAATTGTATACACCTCTAAACATGATTTGACAGCTAAATTGTATACACCTCTAAACATGATTTGATAGCTAAACTGTATACACCTCTAAACATGATTTGACAGCTAAATTGTATACACCTCTAAACAGGATTCGATAGCTAAGCTGTATACACCTCTAAACATGATTTGACAGCTAAATTGTATACATCTCATAACTTGATTTGACAGCTAAACTGTATTACTGTATACACCTGTAAACATGATTGACAGCTAAACTGTATACACCTGTAAACAGGATTTAATAGCTAAACTGTATACACCTGTAAACATGATTTGATAGCTAAACTGTATACACCTGTAAACATGATTTGATAGCTAAACTGTAGTACTATATACACCTGTAAACATTACTGACGGCTAAACTGTATACACCTGTAAACATGATTTGATAGCTAAACTGTATACACCTCTAAATAGGATTTGATAGCTAAACTGTATACACCTCTAAACAGGATTTGATAGCTAAACTGTATACACCTGTAAACATGACTTGATAGCTAAACTGTATACACCTGTAAACATGATTTGACAAATGTTATCAAAGCTTAAAAAGAACTTGCTTAAATTGGTTTGGTGCAAAGTAGGATAAAATACATTCTAAAGAAACTTTTAGTACAAACCAATTTCTAAGATAAGTTTTTCATTTGCTAGCCTATATGTGTGTGTGTTTGTTTTTTTTTAAAAAAACATATTTTGGGGATAGGTTATTATTATTATTATTATTATTATTATTATTATTCAAAATGTTCTTATTTTTTTTTTTATCAAAACTATAAGTACATGGTGCGATGACATTATTCAGACTTCCCAACACAGATCTCCACTTCCAAGTCAATATAAAGAACATTGATCTAGCAGTGAAAACCACGTTTTGATATTTAACGCTCGATATCAGGAACAGCAACACATCCAAATCGCGAAAGGGGTCAATGACCAGGCGTACAGTGACACAATGCCCTGACTGTGATTTTGTCTCCATCCGCTGCCATATTGTGCCATGTAATGTTGCGCTTAACAAATATTACGCGCGTGACAGATATTACACACTACTGACTGAGTGACGAGTGTAGGGTAAAATTGTTTCCATTTGCAACATGCAGTGGAGAAATTGTTGGCATACCTACCTCTAAGCCACATTTATGTCTGTGGCTAAATTTTATTGCATGTTCTAGTTTTGAGCAAACCTGGCTCCCCCATATTTTCATATCAATCACAAAAACCACCTAATTCATATCACTTACCAACGCCATATAGCAACGTCAAAAGTTCAACGTTATGTGATATATCCTATCTCAAATAGGTACTGATTGGATATATATATATGATATATCCTATCTCAAATAGGTACTGATTTGATTGGATATATATATATATATATATATATATATATATATATATATATATATATATATATATATATATATATATATAATATCCTATCTCAAATAGGTACTGATTGGATATATATATATATATATATATATATATATATATATATATATATATATATATATATATATATATATATATATATATATCCTATCTCAGATAGGTACTGATTGGATATATATATATATATATATATATATATATATATATATATATATATATATATATATGATATATCCTATCTCAAATAGGTACTGATTGTATATATATATGATATATCCTATCTCAAATAGGTACTGATTGTATATATATATGATATATCCTATCTCAAATAGGTACTGATTGGATATGAAGATTACGAAACAAGTAGCTACTTACGTATAATAGAATTGTTTGAATTGCTTCATTCATTCGATATTGAATGAACACTGTTAAAATATTCTCTTTTTCACGTTGAAACATAATACTAAATGAAACTTTTCGTCATGGTCATTAATTAATCACACACGCAAAATTGAAGAAAAAAAAGTCAACTAAAGACTTTTACTTTGTGACATGTGAAATTTGTGCACACTATGTCATGATTCAAGTTTCAGTTTTGCGAATTAGATAGTCGAGCCTTTCTGAATCGGGACGCGAGCATGATGTGTGCGTGCGTGCTTGCGTGCTTACTCGTATGGCCATTGTTCTTGATCTTGTACATGTCGGTCCCTGTCACATCATTCCCAGTGAAGTTGAAGTCTCCCAAGCTGGAGTTATAATTACTAGACGGGATGTCTACCGGGGACTGTGAGCGTCCACCGCATGTTGGCACGTGCTCTGGCCAGTATTCAGGACCTTACAGAATAATAATAATAATAATAATAATAATAATAATAATAATAATAATAATAATAATAAAAATAACAATACTACTAGTACTACTACTACTACTACTAATAATAATAATAATAATAATAATAATAATAATTATAATTATAATAATAAAAGACAAATAAGTATAAAATAAATAAGGATGTAGCTGACGGAAGGTTTAAATAAGGATAAGGGATATTGCATAAGGTTGAGCATAACAGATTTAAATTTTGGTCTGATGTCTTTTTATTGAAATGCCTGGCCGATAGCTGGCCACTTAATGGCAAGAACTTTCAGACGCTGCTAACAATATTTGTATTTTCGTGATTTAACAAAACTGTACCATATATTTTGAACGGTAAGTGAATAAATGTAATGTCTGGGATTGTATCGTGCCAGGTCAGGAAGAAAAAAAAAAACGAGCAGTGCTTTCTTCATAGCATCATATAGCTAGACCTTAGGTTCACATTTTGCCTGAATCAAGTAGGCAAGACTTTAGACTAGACCATCTGATGGGAGATATTGGAATATCCAGGCTTATGTTTAAAACTATTGTTTTATTGAGATCCACTATGGCCGAATCGTTAGTGTGTCGGACTCGAGTAGTGAAATAAAAGGGAGTTTTAGACCAGGCTGACATAACTATGTTAACTTCATCTATGCTTAATGACTTTAGCACTCGTGAAGACGCAAGTGCAGCACTAACTTATCCGTATGGGTAAACAACGCGAATTCGTCTCTCGCGAAAAAAAATTATATGGACACATCTGGTTGGAAGCCATACTTTTCAGCCATTAATTCGATATTTCCGGATTCAAACCCAATTACACGTTTTCACAAAAAGAGTTGTCTGAAGGTTTCCGTTTCGGTCAACATCATCATAAATTCGGCCATGGTAATGCTTTTGTCTTCGACTGAACCCTAGATATTCGTTCGGGGATGCAAACTTAGTCAACATAAATCGGAAGCGTTTGTAGAATTTATGAAATTAGCACGCGACAGCTTAAAATAGCAGCGTGCCTATCAATCTCACATATATACTATCGACATCGCAACCCTAACGGCGATAGTTTCCTTTTCTACGAGAATATTATATTAAATAGATACTGAATAATCACAGTGAATAATATCGAAAATAATATTTCCAATAATGTACTCGTGAAGAAGAAAAAAATCACGCCCGTAGAAAAAACGGTAATGAAATTGCCCGAAAATGGTGTAGCTATTTCGCTGCAAAAAAATAAATCGTTGTTCAGCCGGGATGCATCTTATCAATTCGTTAAAGAGACCCCCAAAAATGCAGTGTGATTTTTTCACACATATATCCAGGAAAATCTGAACAAATTAAGCATGGCTGAGAATCGCGTTAGATCGTACACGGCAAAAATTCGGTACAAATTCAACAAAAAGTGTGAAAAGCCATTTTATAACATGGTGCAAAAAATTAAACTCACTTACTATAAATGAGTCGCTGCGACATTTGACTACGCTGAAAACAGCACAAAAAAAAAAAAAAACCAGCAAAGGCAATTTAATATTTAACGAATACGATGGTCCGTCAGTTTTGCTTTTGAAGGACGCAATTGAACATGCTGATTATCAAACGTATATCCAGGATAAAGTTACACGAGTTGTTTTCGTGTACCCACAACACGATAAATATGCCTGCCAGACCAGATTATAGTGGCTTCACTATATGGATTCCAAACCTGAAATACGGCCTTGGATCCGCGTCTCGTCAAGAACAACTTCATGAACCCTCATAATCGCCATTCCTCTCCGACACATGTTGAGGTTTTGCAGAGATGACCGCAACTTTTTGGAGCCAAACACACGTTATACTGATAGGACAGCATCAGTGGTGCAATTTGGCATAATTATGGAGCTGATGGTTAATCCTGTGTTGTCGAAAATGACAGTGTAGATGCATGTGTTAATCACTTCAATGGCTGCATAAACACGTTTGTTGTCGTTTCGGAATTTGGAGGCTTATCACCGCCGTCATCTCTCACACTCATCAGACTTGTATGTAGAACACCTTCAGCAGTTAAATAAATAAATAGTCCCCAAAATGTCAGCTCACAATGGCATACACAATAGAGTTTCAAAATACAGATCAGACGAATGGCAGGCGAACGAGTAATACAAGCTTTTTGACCGGTCAGTAGTGTTTGATGTTTCCTGGCGGTTAAATGGTCACCGCGAACAAATCGAATAATATTTGCTTGACTTTACAATCACGTCGTATATGCATATCGCAAGCTGTTGTCCTACATGGGCCTTGGCAAAACGTTGGAACGGGTCTGCATATGTCCCAGAAATATTTAAATACGTTGTCTATTACTTTCGAGCACATAACTTGTACCGACTGTTTGTTGTCGACAGACACTTTCATGCACGTGCAACTGAGGACGACTCACCTGTTACAGATACGGGCTGCTTTGGAGGGTGACCGAATGATGGTCATTGGCGCTCCTGTCCAACTTTAAAAAGTAAATAGACAATAGGAAACGATTGCTGGCTGACACTGCAGCTTTCTCTGGCAAGGTTAACGGGAAATATTACCGTGTGGTCCAGTATCCGGACAACTTGTTATTGCAGTACTGAGTGCGCTCCCGGGAATCAAACACTTTCACCGACACTGCAAAGCACTTGTTGAGTTGCTTGCAGGCTGTTTTATACAGATCACGTTGTGCATACAAATTATAAAATCTCACCTATTAAAAAGTTTTTTTATATGGTATAAAAATATAGGAAAATATGTAGCTAAAATGAATAAAACACCTGACAAGTTTAAATCGACCCTATTGTTAACGTTTGTGTACATTTGTCATGACTTCGTTTTTCTTTTGGGTGATGGTGGAGAAGAAAACAACATTACCTTTTATTTCTTTTTTTAAAAAAAAAAACAACAGGGAAATTAAAACACATTTATGTTTATATTCGAATGTGTCTTTCTGTACAATATATGTGAATGCAAGTGTGTGCATTTGCATGAGTGTGTGAGGGATGTAAGTAACGGAGGATATGTAAGTATCAGGATGAGAAACAATTTACAGCGATGCCCCATACACCAGTTCCGGTGATAATTTAGGAGATTATACTCCTTTATCGATAGCAAATGTAATTATTGCTTTGTCAAATTCATCTGAATACAATAATATACTGTTCCATTTTAAAATTTAAAAAAAAACAACAACGTTTCTGATTTAAAATATTTAGCATTACATATCAGCTGCTGGATTGAATTCATATTATAATTTTCTTATCGAACTTGTGTAATAACGTTCTTAACTCGTGTTATAAACGAACTATTAGCCTTGCGAAAGTAACTGAGAAAGAAGGATATATCAACATATCAAAAATGCAAATTGTTGAGATTATTTTTCTTTAAAGTTATGAAGCCAGAAAGGTGCAAGAAATGTTTAAAATTGGAGACCAAGGTGAAATGTTCCTACAAAAGTGTCTGAAATTATGGATAGTGAATCTATATATCAGGTATAATATAAATATGGACAGTGTATTGAATTTAATTAATTGACATTCTTAAAGTATGGAAAGGAAATATTTAATTATCTGATATAATGTAAGTATGGACACTGAATCTAATTTATCTGATTTTATAATTATTCTTCTAGTATGAACAAAATAAGTTTGCCATATATAATTGATTCATTGGTTTTCCTTTGTTAACTTTATGTTTTGCTAATCAGGTGTAGAACAGTAAACTATCCGGAACTGGATATTTTTTGTGGGCATGCGCATTGGAGCTAAGGGAGGTAATTTTAGGCGCTACGATCAGTAACTCCGTTGTAACCGTGAAATCTCTTATATAAATCCTAACAAGGATCAGACCCTGCAAGTCGATGCCACGATAACAGCATTGCTGTAGAACGTGTGAACTTGGTTGCATGGTCAATAGCTGGAGCGTGGATGTCGCAGAATTAATTTTCTTCCCTTTATATTGGGGACAAAATCCATTGAGGAGTTTATGTCATATAAGCGGGGCGTGTCAGCGTGTCACATTTATTAACAACTGTAACTTGACAATGAGTGATCTAAAGTATTATGAAAATCCTGCGAAGAGTTTATGAACATAAAATAAATTTAAACATTCGATCAAAATCTCAAAGTTGTCTCTTTGTGATTGTGAGATAAACCCTAATGTGAAAAAAGAGAAAGTATATTGTCGAATGAATCGTCTTGGCATCATCACCGTTTATGGTGAGTAAGACGAGAATGTAAAAGGAGGCTTAAAAAAGAAAAGCAAATAAAAACACTTTATCCAAAGCCTTAATGCAAATATTTTATGACTGTGACTTTGAGGCCAAGGTGAAAATGGACAGTATATCATTTTGATAATGATCTATCTAGCGACTTAAATATATGCAAATAAAAATCGTAACCAAATATGTAACATAAATGAAGAAGATGGAGTGTAGAAACAAATAGGCTCGCGGGAAAAATATATGTTGTCAAAGAATTTAGAATTATGTTGTGTAATGCTGTTTGTTTGTCTGATTAGGATTTTTAACGTAGCTCTAACAGTTTTTCCAGTCATATCGTTACAATGTCTGAAGTGAGGCAGTTTATAGTGATGTCTAGCATTGGGCCATCATGCCGCAGACATGTAGCATGATGTCCCACCCAGTCACATTATCCTAACACCAGGCAACCAGTCCTAACACTAACCTCATAATGCTGAGCGTCAAGCGAGGCAGCTGTTAGTACCATTTTTGTAAGTCTTTGGTATGACTCAGCCGGGGTTCGAACCCACGACCTCCCGTTTCCACGGCGGACGCTGTAACCACTAGGCCACCGGAGCAGTTATCGTGTAATGTAATTACATGTATGCATTGCACATGCAAAGATCACTGAGAGAGAAAGTACACAAATATTGTACATTTAAAGAAATACGGGAGTAAGCAAGAGAAAACAATGTATAACAACATAGAAAAATTGCTACTTCTCACACGTATCCAACAATTTTTAATATCTGCGTACGTCTTCCAAGGGCATGAACGCAGTTACTTTAAATAGAACGTATGTAAACGTTTAAATGCTAGTAAGAATAGACATAGGTAAAATGAATAGTATTTAATTCAGTACAAATGAATACTACTAATTACATGTAAAATATTTATAACGATACGTTTCATTTCTATACAGTATATTTTTTGTCGTGCATCATGTTTTCTTACCGCACGAAATTATTTCCAAGAATCTTCTACTAAACATCATCGCCGATTAAAATTATATATTTATTTTAAATAGCTGTCATACTAAACAAAATTCCGGATCATTAACAATATGGCAGTACGAGAGGCAGTATGGCTGGTCACCATACATATTACGGCCCGGTCAGCATGCATATAAAAAAAACGTTATACTGTACTTGTATGTCAAACAACTTCTTCCATCAGTCATGCAAAAGTACATGACACTAATCCTCACAGGTGTATGTCGGACAAACTATTAGGCAGTACATTGCTTTTCTTATATGGTAATATGTCTAGAGTTACAAATGGCCTAAATTGTAAGTGTACTATTACCGGTAACTTAGAAAAGTACAACTAAGGTCAAATTTCTTCATTGTTGACGTTGAAGACTTTTAATGTTTAACCAAATGACATGAATTAAACTCCACAAGCCACCTTGGTAGCATTAAACCCATTTTTCGGACGTGACATATATTGCAGATAACAAAGCGTAAGGCTTATCACGCATTCTCCACGGATACCTGACTGCCGTAAGATCACCTTGGCAAAATCACTTTCGCTCCCAAAAAGTATCCCCACATTTAAACTGTAACAAAGTGGGATGGGTTGCAATTCCATAACTGCTGTGCAATCCTACAGATCGCATCGAATCATATGGCAAGGATTGAACAATCATTTGTTGTTTTTTTTAAAAATAAATAATTCTTTTAACAAAGTGTAGACGCAGCTGTGCGGCAATTATAAACCAGAAATTACACATACATTGGAAGTTCTGCAACCAATTTTTATTTTGACAATTTTAAAACCGGTGTGCACCTAAAAGATCGTCGTCATCCACGTCCCGAAGTTTCATGTCCCTACCTGTTTTATTTTTGTTTTTTTCCCTTTAGAGCGGGAGTTATAATAATAATAATAATAATAATAATAATAATAATAATAATAATAATAATAATAATAATAAACCAGCCTACCTGCAAACTGCACAGACTCAGGTCTGCTGCAGTTGCATGTGACGGTAGGTATAGATCTATACAGTTTGCGAGAAGTGTGTGTGTGTGTGTGTGTGTGTGATTTGGAATTTTAAGGTAGGTTTAAAAAATTTTCAGTAATGTCGCTACGATGTATGCAGTATGACTCTTAACAGCCGGGGTCTCAAATTTAAACAATCCTGAGGGCCGAATGAGGGCATTTTCGATGGACCAAGGGTCGCACCACCTTTGTTATCTTTCATGACACCATGTGACGCCAATCATTTTGCGGCCACATGATACTGCTTAGTGGGCCGCGTGTTGGTGACCTCTGGTTTACAGTGATGTCTAGTAGTGGGGCATCTTGCCGCAGACATGTAGCATCATGTCCCACCCAGGTACATTATCCTGGCACCAGCCATATCACTAACTCCTTAATGCTGTGCGCCTAGCGGGGCAGCTGCTAATACAATTTTTTTAAGTGTATGACTCGGCCGGGATTCAAACCCGCAACCTCCCGCATCCGAGGCGGACGCTCCAACCACCAGGCCACCAGAGCGGTCGTTTGCTAGGATTAAAAAGTAAAACAAAAACGCAGACCCTGATTTTGATTATGTGACAGCAGATAAGGGTCTATGTCGTTTGTAATAGCATATAACGTATATGTTTCATGTCCAATGTTTATGAACTTTCTTTTTAATTTGTATATCCTGATTAACAAAAATAAGGAAGATAATTAAAATTGATCGATAACATGTTTAACTTACCCGATGTACCATTGTATCCCCAGTGAAAAACTGAAAGCAAAAAGAAAGTGTAAGATTAAGTATAAAGAAGTGTTAGAAATCATATTCATTGTAATTAAATAAGAGATCTAAGTTATTTTCCTGATAAATATATGAAACTGATTTCAAGATACACAGCACAAGAAGCTACAATTCATATACAAAATTGGATGATAAAGTAAACTATCCTTCGTGTGCAAACAGAACCATGTATAGTTTATTAATTCTCTCTCTCTCTCTCTCTCTCTCTCTCTCTCTCTCTCTCTCTCTCATTGCAGAGACTTTTGAGTCAAATTCGTAGTGGTGGGCATGCTGCTTGTTTAATCATTCACTTCACTATCTCGTACACAATGTAAAGAACTGAGCATAATGGTCCTGTTGTTGATGTAAACATACTGTTCAATGTGAATGTCGTAAAATATAGTACAAGTGGGAGAGGCTAACTGTAGCTCATATAGATATATAAAACATATCTAGGGACCCGATCAATCCTAACGAAGAAGTTAAAAGTTATAAATAATTAACATTTTGTATAAAAAATTTAAAACAAGGGTATATTTAAAAAAGATGAATGTAAAACGTTGGATTGTTCTGAAAATTAAGACTTGGGTTATATTGGGCTGAGATTAAAAAATACAAAAATTATTATTGGGTCTAAAATTATAACTTATTCATTATTTGTAGTTTAAAGCCTTTGATTAAAAATATTCAAAATATAGCGCATGAAAGTCAAGAAAATGGAACTGGAAATGCATAGGAGTTTAGTTTTCTCTAACGATTATGTTTTGAACAGTTTTACACCCTTCTTGTTCAAGGCAAAAGTTCAAGACTCATTTTTTAATTTTTTTTAGTTATTTCAACTTTTATATTTCAATGTTTCGTCAGTATAGTAATAGTTTTACGAACACACAGTACAACTATCATTAAAAAAAAAACGCTGACTGCAGCTAATAACGTAGTGTATTTGCAAAGGTTGACATGGTAACATCATTTGTACGTGGGGTTTACCCATGCGCAATTAAGGTAGATATAAAATGGTCCACTGAAAAACTCAAATTACCCCTCTGACAATCTATCGATCAAATTCGCTAGGATGTCGTACTCTGCAAGTTAAGCAGTCACAGTTTCAGGGATTTAGATTTATGAAAAAGTCTCCTTTAACGTAAATTCATCGGTATTTAATCACTATGACAGACAATACTTTCGGTAACTCGCTATCCAAAATAAGGCGAAGTATTCCAAATTTGGGTATTGAATATACATATGTGAATCAGACCAGGCTGCTCCATTTATACATACAGAAGCATATTAGTACCCATAATAGAAGTAGGATTCGTTTGGTGCTGTACGGTAACAAAAGTTTTTTTTTTTTATTTTTCATAAAATCTTTATTCAATATTTACATATTAAATTATACAAATGATAGTCAAAACCCCCACCAGCACCCGTCACTCATACACACATTTTCACCACACTCACTACATACAGACATTTAAAAAACACTTATATTTACACATAATAGTAGAAACATGTAATAAAGATATATGAGTAAGAAAATATTGAAATTATCTATTAATTATAATGCAAGAATATATATGCACACCACTTCACATTCGCACAAAAGTACATAGTATTAGAATACAAAAATGATATACACATTTTGTTTGCAAAAACATACAATAAATGGATACAATTTGAAAAGTTATTGAAATTATTGTTTAATTATAATATTGAAGCCGAGCAAAAACAAGAGAGAGAAAGGTAGCACGTGCAGCCTGAGGCACCGTGAAGACCGGCAGACGTGGATTAAAAATAGCGATATACGGAGATTCAAGGATTATGTGTAACTGGATTTATCAAAGAGAAAAGTAATATAACGTTAGTCTAAGCTTATATCTACTACTAGTTCAAAATTATAAAGGGAATAAAATAGTCCGGCTAAACACCATTTGTCTATAAAATGAACGATATTAAGTCTATAAAAGTCAGTTTTGATTCTACATTTTAAACGGGATAAGAAGAAGGATAACAAGGTGTTACTGGTTACCACTTCTTTATGGAAATATGCTTGTATACGTTTAATCCATATAGCATATTTATATTCAGCACATAATAAAAGGCACAAGTCCTCGAATTCAGGTTCCGAGAACGAGGCCCCATTCGGGATAAGACCGAATTTAAGGAAAGTGTAAAAGGTATTGAAAGAGTTTCTTGAGAGTTTTTTCAACCATTTAATAATCAAATGCTGTAAAGGAAGTATTAATTTACACTCAAAAAATAAATGATCGGTGGTTTCTATCCCCCCGCAAAAACTGCATAACTTTGATCTAGAAATTTTCTTTAAGAACATGTTGTAATTTACTGGTAAAATATCATGTATGGTTTTAAAACATACATCACGAGTGATGGGGTCTAAAAATTTATTGTGCAAGTTTTTCCATATATTGTCAAAATTTAAATCATATAATTTAGTTATTTTGGGCTTAAGGGTATAATTTCGTAATTGTCGTTGGTAAAAAATGTTTGTAGGAACTTTGCCAAAACAAAGATCAGGATTATTTTGATGAAAAGTTTTAAAAATGGTTATGCAGTTTTTATAAAATTCAGGTACATGAAGCGTATGAGTAAATTTATTAAGGCCTAAATTGGGGTTGAAAAATCTTAATTGTAAACCTATCCAATATCTTGCAAAATCTTTCCACTTGGCTGAAAATTCATCATCGAGCAGTTTTTGTATATGTTGTATACGTATTGATTGTATTTTACATTTCAGATGTATAATATTCAAACCCCCATCACAAAGGGGATTGACACTTACTGCCCTAGCAAGGGGTTCAAATTTTGAGTTCCACAAAAAAGTGAAAATACTTCTATTTATTAAACATTCGTAATGTTTAGGTAGGTCAGTCACGGTTGCAGTATACCAAATTTTGCTGTACGCTAAAAGATTTATAATGTGGGACTTAGAGATGAGAGATAAATTTCTTCGTTTCCATAGTAATAGTGTATTTGTAAGTTTATTAACATTTTTGTTCCAGTAATCATCTTTACTTAAATTGTTACCGAAAAGAAAACCTACAATTTTTGCCTTATCAATCCAAGAAATGCCAAAGGGGTGATCACTGCGGTTATGCCATTTTCCCATGAACATACCGTTTGATTTACTATAATTTACCTTAGCACCAGAAGTACGATCGTACATGCGAGACCAAAATAAATACCGCTCGATCGACTTGTCCGTGCAACAGAAGCCTGTACTATCATCCGCATAAAGGGAGATCTTACAGGCCTCTGTTGCACCTGGTACCTTAATACCTATAATTTCTGGGTCGTTTCGAATTTTGATTGCGAAAGGTTCATACACTATTACATATAAAAGGGGGGAAAGACTGCAACCCTGACGGACTCCTCTTGAGATTAAAAAGGGGGCCGAGATAAAATTATTGACTATTACTGATGAACAAATATCAGTATAAAAAATTTTGATCCATTTAATAAAGTCTGGATGAAAACCAAAAGACTCTAAAGTTTTTAACATAAATTTATAGTTTACCCTATCGAATGCTTTTTCTTGATCTAGGGATATAAACGCACATGATAATTGTTTTTGTTCTATATAGTCACATATGTTTCTTATAAGGTGACCGTTGTCAAAAATAGATCGACCTTTAACTCCACATGTTTGATCCATGTGTATTATTTTGGACATGACATTTCCAAGTCTATTAGTAATAATCTTTGATAAAATTTTGTAATCCACATTTAATAGGGAGATAGGTCTCCAATTTTTCATATTATTTGAATTTTGAGGATCCTTACATAATAAAGTAATATAGGATGATTTTTGGGAATCGGACATAGTGTTCGATTCAAAGATCAAATTATATAAGCGGACTAATGTGTCGCCTAAAATTTCGAAGAACGTGACGTAAAATTCTTTTGTGAGACCGTCAGGTCCCGGTGATTTATTAGATTTCATCTTATTTAAGGCCTTCCAAATTTCTGGTTTAGTAATAGGTTGGATAAGGGTATGATTATCTTCAGCATTTAACTGAGGCAATCCATTTAAAAATTCATTAAATAAATCTTCTTCAATGGATTCCGACGTAAATAGATTTAAATAAAATTTTTCGAAACATTTTAAAATATCACCACTAGAATTATAGGTCACGTTATTATATTCAATTTCATTAATAGTTTTTTTTGAACCCTTTTTATTTTCTAATTGGAAAAAGAATTGGCTCGGTTTTTCATTGTTGTCTAAAATTTTAGCCTTACTTCTAATAACTGATCCTATATACTTTTCGTTTTGCAATTCTTTAATAGCCATCCTGAGTTCTTGTAGTTGTAAGTGAAGTTCCTCTTTATTGGTTAAATCATATTGTTGTCTTATAGATTGGTATTTGTTTCTCAACGATTTAATTTCAAAGTTTTTCATTCTTGAGAATTCTTTTGAATATCGAATGATCTCTTCTTTCAATTTGAGTTTTAGTTCATCCCAATATTCTAACGTGAGATTATGATGTTTCAGTTCTCTCTGTATTAAGACCGTAATAAGTGTTTTTAAATTGTTGTGGTATAAAAGCGAGTTATTGCATTTCCAGTAACCAGCACCATAAGATATTAATGAGTTGGAAGTTATACTTAAAATTGCCGCATCATGATCAGATTGAGTAAAGTTTACAATTGTCGAATTAAGGATAAAATCTGCTATGTTTTTTGAAACATATATTCTGTCTAGTCGACTTGCTAAAAGTGGTATTGAGGGGTCTAGTGTGTTTCTATGCCATGTATAACTTTTCGATAACGGGTTCAGTTTACGAAAAGTATCAATTAATTTAAAGTTGGATATAAGAGACCTTAAGGCATGGATGGACTTATCGCTATAATTTGTTAAGTTGCCTATCCGATCAAGGTTAGAGTTCAGGACACAGTTGAAATCTCCTGCAAAAATGAGATTATGTTGGCCAGTTAAAAATGTGGATAGCGAATTAAAAAATTCGCATTTTTCCGAATCTGGATTAGGGCCATATATATTTAAGGCACGATAAATTATATTATTGTGCTGAAAGTCAGCACATATTATTCTACCATCATAATCAGTTTCATATTTAGAGAAAGTTATATTAGGATTAAAATTAAAAATAGCGACACCAGATGAACGAATGGAGCCAAAGCTCCATATTGCATTGCAACATTGTAATTTATTTTGAATTTTTGCAGAAAGGGTTCTGTTTTCTACATGAGTTTCTTGTAGAAAAACTAGGTCAATATGATAAGAAGATACAAAGTTTCTAATTTCGTGTAGTTTTTGATCAGTGTTGGCTCGAAGGCCATTTACATTTAATGTAAGGATATTAATTTTGCTCATTTGTTTGTTATTAACGTGTCATGTCCAGAATGGGTTAAACATCGTTCATACATGTAAGACTGACTGCTGCGTATTTAGGTGTACGAAGCAAGTCAGTCCAAGCTCGAGATGAGTAGAGTTCAATATATATGTAGACAAAACTCGTGACCAAAACTGACTTATATACTAATAACGAACTAGGGGAGGGTGTATAGTTACGGGTTAAATTATAATGAGTGAACAAACAGCTGTGAAAATCTATAAATGTTGCATGAAATATGAAAACAAAAAGGGAAATTAAATAGTAATTTGAAAACAAATTCAATTTATATTCAAAGTTAAGGACAAACCTTATAAACAGGGAAAATCCTGAAATTTTTAATCCGTTAGCCTTAATCATAGTCCGTTTTACTGTCCGTGTTGTTTTCGGGTCCATTATATTGCGTTCATTGTCCGGGGTCATTCCAGTATCATTTTCACAGAATTCAGTGTTTTTAAGAAATTTGAATATCCATATCCGAATCTATTTCCGTATGGTTTTTCTTTGACCGTTTGGTTTGTACAGCTTGCCATGATCCGGAATCAAGGTCGAATAACAATTCTCTCTTGTCTGATGGTTCCTTGGATTTTGTTTTTTTCACTGGGGTTGGTGGCTTTTTCTCCGTTTGGGTATGTACTGGTTCCTCTACCCCTTCTGCAACATCTGAGGGGGAGGTAGGGACGGCGGGGTTATCCACAGTGTTATTTTCTGTTCTTATTTGTACGGTAGAAGTTGACGTAGATTCTTCACTTGGTTTATTGGTTTTCTCTGGTGTCCGCGTCTGGGGGGGAACGGGCCCTTGGCTTTTGGCTACGGCTGCATAACTGGTCCCTTTCTCTGGGCAGTCTTTCCGCAGGTGACCAGACTGGCGGCATTTCAAACAAAGTGGCGGGCGGCCTTTCATAGTGATAAGCATTCCGAAAATTCCAAGAGAAACTATATGTGGGATATTTCTTCTGTCAAACTCCGTAGTTCTTAGTTTTACAATCCTTGTCCCATTGTCTATCATTTGGTCTCTTGTTATGATAGTTTTGTCTCTTGTAATTTCCAAGACGTGACCGTATTCTTGTAAAACTTCTTTAATAATGTCGTCTTTAACATAAAGAGGCAACCAATGCACCCTCAAATCAATTACTAGGTTAGCGATGTAACTGATTCCTTCTGCTACCACCTTTTTGGCTTGTTCATGTGTTTTTAGAATGGCGTGCCATGGGGAGCTCTCCCCCTCTCTATAAAAACCTTCTAAGTCTGTGGCCTCCACACCTGCGGCTTGTAACTTTCGGAGCGCTTCTTCTCGCGACATGCGTCCATCTATCCTCAGAGTCCTGTGATACAGGTCAGGGTTAACAAACTTAAACAAATCAACTTCAACACGTCTGAACATTTTCTCTGATAACTCTTGTGAGATTTATAGCTATCCTGGGGAAACCTAGGTGGGGGGGGGGGGGTTGTTATTCCCTCCCTTATTACGGTAACAAAAGTAGGTTATTTAATGCCGAGACGACTGGAGTACAAGTTCCTTGCCCCAGTAAGGGTACTTATTTTAAAACTAATAAAATATTCTTTGTCATGGTATTTTGCAAGATGTTTCAAAGGTTGATGTGAATAAATTTACTTGTTCAGATGTTCAACACGATCTGGTTTCGGAAATGTTTTGCGACAACTTATTAATTTGCTTAGATAACCGATGACGATATAATTAACAAAGAAGATTGTATAAAAAATAATACCGAATCAAACAATGGCGTCAAACAGACAAATAAAAGAGTAACTTTGCGGAAAAGGAACAGAGTTAATATGACGTAAATTTAAGTCGTGAAGAGTACTTCATTAATGACTACGTGCTTAGACATGACCCAATGGAATTATATATATGATAGCATTTAATATATATTTTCAAAGCGAGCGTGATCAAATCGCTTGCAAACACTTGCACAAAAATTAACTTGATGAAGCGATAGCTGAAACAGCATCCAATTGCAAGGTCTCAATACTAATTCAACTCTCGCAGTAAACCTATGACACCTCTTGGCAAAGAAGAGGTTGTGATAATTATTATTTGAAATGATGAGATAAAAATAAATGAGATAAAAAGGGCGATAGCGCTTCTTCCTGTTATCTATCCGGTTTTGGAACGGATTATTGTAGAAATGTTATGCACTGATTTAAAATCAAGTTTTTAATTAACTTACTAGAGGGAGTCTTTCAGATGGGTCTGAATTGCAATATGACTTCTGTTTTGGCCCTCGACCAGCACAAATTTAATGCACAGCTTTTTTGAGAGAGAGAGAGAGAGAGAGAGAGAGAGATTTGGATACTGTAATACATCACTATTTATTTAAACTTTATTTCAAACCATATAATTTGAATTATGATTATCGTTTATACACAAATATTTACATCAGTTTTATCCTTTCAAGAAGATTTGTAAAAACTAGTTCCGGGAGCCCCCGAGTGGCCGAATGGTCTAAAGCGCTGTCCGTTACGGGTTACTGCCATCACACCTAAACGTGGGTTCGAGTCTCGGATTCGGCCAATGTATGTATGTGAGAAAGCTTGCCAGTAGCTTCTCGTGGGTCGGTGGTTCTTTCCGGAAATAAGAAGTTTTCATCGACTTGGCTTATTGGTTATGAGACCCTTTATTTTCTATCATAACTTTCAGTTGCATATTTTTTTTTTCTTTCTCTCGAATTGAATACTTAGACTTCTAAAATGGTACGTCTCGGATAGATATGTGATAGCGCATGGTCTCAATATGTTTTTGTCTAGTCTTTTTTGTATACCGCGGAGAGCACTGGTCATAGTCTTAACCACTATTCCATTTACGAAATGTTACGAAATGTTACGAACATTTCTCCTAAAAAAATTAAATGATAAGAATGTCATTTTCAATACTGCTTTTGTTGTGGGCATTACCAATATTGCGTTCATTCGTTTGCTTTCTCGACAGCTTCATTTTTTTACTGAGTAAGCTCATCCATTGTTCACTTTATCATCTTCACTTTCAAACAGACGAAACAGCTTCTTCAGCGCATCCACAACCAAATCTAATAAACTAAAAGGTCTACTCGAATGTATATGTTTTGTTGGTGGCAAAGTAGTTCCTAATTCGCTATGCTATATTTAGACGACATGTATTGCAGTATTAAGGTGTTCGGTATCTTAAAATCCAGAACGATTCTGACAGTGTAAAGTTAACATATGAAAAGAAGGGTATATAATAAGTAGTTTACTCCGCCATTTCAACTTTCAAAACCCAAGAGCGACAATATAACAAACTGGTTTATTTCCTGTCAGTTTCAGACCACTAAGGAAAATTGATCTAATTGAGTCTTTTTTTTAAAACCGTTCTTACTTTAAAATCGGTTCCGGTCTTAAAAACCTGATTGGAATAGTTTTATTAAACACAAAGTCCATTCATCATATGAGATGTCTTGAACTGCAGATTAAATGAAGACGCATTGGATAATAAATTTCAATAGTTAATGTTTAATAATAGTTTGATGCCTTCTGTGATATGGGAAGTAGCTAGACCATCTCCTTCCTCTCATGAGTCGTGTAGAGTCAGGCCAATATTGTCTAAACATATTTCATCTTTGGATGAGAGTGTTTGTACGCCTTGTCACAATGTGTGAATGTCTGCTCTTCATTTTTTCATTTGTGCGAGCAGGTTTCTTAAACTAAACCGTGATATATTTTGGTGCAATATTATTGATGAATTAGATGTGCTTTTTTACATGTAGTTAGATGTTCTGTCCGATAGTGCTTTTGTCTACACTCTTATGAGAATTATGTGCTGTGATCTACTGGATATTATTGGTAATTATTAAATTATGTACTTCCATCTTCTGTGTATCACAACTGTAGCTTCGTTTACAAATGATACACGAACAACGGTTTGCTGTGCACCATGTTGATATGTAATCTGTTGAGATGCTACTGCTATTTATTTAGAATGAACAATCTTAGCTCTAACTTGTGTTCCTTATTCCATCGGCTCATTTAACACCTTTAATGTGCGGAATAATGAAATGACTTTTCATATTTACCTACACGCCTATTTCCATGCTGAATGTATAGCGTTCAATCACTTTGTTAACAAAATATGATGTGTTGGCTATTTGATATTTTCTTTTCTCAAAATTAGTTCAAAGTTTTCGGCTGTTTATTTATGTGGACGTATGACTGACTGTATTATTCATAACCTGGATAATATACAGACATCAATTAATTTAACTGGCGACTACCTACAATTTAAAGCTCTACATAAACATACACAGGACATGCTATCTAAAGAAGACATTAAACTATAATATTACTGTTATTATATAGACCTAAATTCCAACAAACGCAACATGTGCATTCAATTTGTTTATAATGAGATGCGTTTAATGCAATTTATGATGACGAAAATTAGAGGACACACGGTGATTGTACGACAATTATGTTGAGTCTTCTTGTGCCACTTTATCATGTTATTGGTCAGATAATTAATAGCTAATACTACTTTTTCATTAATTTTGTTGAATAACACCAAAGTGTATAAGACCATTTGATGTTCAGCTATCGTATTAAAATCACAAGATGGAAATTCGTAACTGTAAGTAGTCATGTTTCAAACAGATGTTTCGGTTATTTACCGAAGTAGGTTATTTCGTACGCTTTTTCGATGACTTAAGCCTACGAGCTTTCAATCGATACTATCGCATCCTCGCATTCTAAATCTATGTAGGCCACACAATCGCATGTTGCTACATATCTTCGATCGCCAAGACGTCGATCTTAATCATTCCACGTCAACTATATATGCAGCTAGCACAACCGGCAGCTGCCTAGGCGTATCCTTGGGAACGCACTTAATTAAGTCTCATTTCCTCGGCATGATAAGCCACTAATGTAATAAAAGTGCAGTAATAAAACAATTAAAACAATCAATCCAATTCACTACGCATTGAAAGTATCAAGACACGGACCTAGTCAAAAACAGGTTTCAGGAATCAGCGATATATCTACAGCTTGATGTCTTTCAAGCTATATAACGCATTACTCTACATATACTGGGAGACTTCATTCTAATTTAAGATGTCCTCCTAATGCTGACATGAAACTCAAGGTTTTCCTGATAATGTGAAAAATACACACACACACACACACACACACACACACACACACACACACACACGTAAGTTGAAGCGTTCAAATGTCCGCAATTTGTAGCACGAGAACTCTACTCAAGCGTCGATTTTCATTTTGAAATAATTTCGTCTTTCAGTTAAAAGTAACGTCACTCTCATGTGTACAAAGGTAGGCAGAGGTCCATGAGGTGCGTATATTGGATAAATGAACCATATTTGTTTTGAGAAGTCCAGTTCTGGTCTACTGGTATATTCTGTTCGTGTCTCAATTTCAGGCTGGTATATGCCTGTCTGAGCTAGAGATGACGATGATAACGTCATATGTGCACTTTCTAAAGTTTGTGTCAATGCTCTATGAATCGCTCTCGAAAGGTTAAAGGTTATCGTTAGATTGAAACACAACCCGTACCTACATGAAGGAAAGCTTCTTTAAACTATATTTGCCAAACACATTTATAAAAGAAAATTATGAATAATGTGTTAATTAGCATGGGCACATTCCAACTGTGCACATTTGCGTGTTTCATAAATCGGGTTTGACTAAAGAGTTTTAGTGAATACAGGAGCAAACTGAAATCAAAGTCAAACAATTAGACATGAAATCAAATGGTCTTAATTAATGGATATAGGGTGACAAGACAGTTATTGTCTTATTATCGTAGAACAGTGTATTGATCTGAAAAACAGGTTCATGTTGTTTTGTTTCAAGATATAGTAAACAGAAAGAAAAGCAATCGACTCCGAACGCGTAGTAAAGATTCGTATCGGAGAAAAACGACAATTAAAGAACCAACGCTATAATCGTGTAAATGTGACAAAGTTCATCACGTTGAGGAAATGTAAAAATAACACAAATCTCCGATAGAGATCATTTTTAAATTTTATTTTTACTCTCTAAAATGTTTAGGAAGAAATGCGAAAGTGTTGTAAAAGGGTGTTCGATCTGCACAATACCACACTGTCAACGTGAGAATCTATGAGATACAGTGGAAAAAAGAAATTAAAAGGTCACATCAAGGCGAAGACACGTATAGAATCATGCTTTTAGACATAGAGAACGCTTACAAGATGTGCAATTATCAAAACTAAAACTACAGACGATTTACAAGTCGAAACCTCGCCTTGTCTGCGTTTGATCTATACATTTGAGTCAAGAACCACTGATTAAAAATGTGATCCGTTTGTTACAAGTACGACTTAAGTCTGCCTCACGTAATATGGAGATCACACCATTATCTAGTAATTGCAAAGAATATTTTGTGCCAGAACAAATATACATTGTCATAGAATAACTTCACGAATATAATCTTGTATGTCGTTACGCATAGTCACGAGTATCCGGTGTGGGCCGGATAGAGAGTTATAAAATGGTGTTATTGTTGTAGGGTTTAACGCCATTTTTCAGCACAAGATAGGCTATATATTGCAGCCAGTATTAATGGTGGAGGAAGAACCCTGGACAACCCCGGAAAGAACGACTGATCCAGGAGAATCCGAGACTCGAACCCACGCAGACAGAGGTGAGATGGCATTGATCCGTAACGGAGAGCGCTTTAGACCACTCGGTCACTCGGGGTCCCGATTTTTAAAATGTACCCGTAGGATGTACATATGACCGAATAAAACCTGATCGTAGGTCATAAGTTTTGGTTGCCTGACCTCACATTCTTTGCTAATAACAAAGTTCAGTATATATGTGAATGAGTGGAGAATTTTTAAAAAAACCCACAAAAACATTGTACTAATTGCTGCCAAGTAAGAGATTGATGGGCAATCAATAAAAAAATGAGAATTTCACCAAATTTAGATGCAACTATATGCACAAGTTTAATTAAGTACATAAATGCAAATAATCAACAACAATAACTTGCATCAAAGATATTGGTCATTGTTATTAATAACTCTGGATAATCCAATATCGTTATTAATAATCATCCATCATCGTTAATACAGTATCTGACATTTTGACAGTACACAAGGCGCTGCGACCAATAGTTTTTCATGGGCTTGTACATATTTTGTCACACTAACATACCCATAATATTCGATTGTTAATTAAATTAACAATTAATGAGTGTATATAGTTTGTCTCAATATTTTATATCGAAAACTGACCATTCTCCTATTAAACTTGAGTGACTGACTCCAAATAAGCTGATAACACGTAAATATGCCGTGACGAGAAAGTTATATACATAAACATGTAACTTGCTAAACACTAGCAGTATTACGAGATGGATAAAATTTTACTTTAAAAACAATCTGTCAAAGAAACCACTCCTGCGTCATTCTTTCTTACATGATATGTTACGTTCTTGTTAAACGATATCCGGTAAACGTTGGGAATGAAGAAAATTTAATACCATGACCGGTTTATTCTTCACACTGTTGCACACGTCGGCGACAATGTCATCCGGATATATAAGGATATCATACTTAGCCAAATTAGGGTCCCATCCCTATCTCGATTCTGATTGGGTAGCGCTGTGTCCAATCGACTAAGCTGCCAATTCAACCTGGGTCGGGAAAAACGTGACATATGTATTTATTATTATTATTATTATTATTATTATTATTATTATTATATATATATATATATATATATATATATATAGAGAGAGAGAGAGAGAGAGAGAGAGAGAGAGAGAGAGAGAGAGAGAGACACGGGGCCCCCAGTGGCCAAGTGGTCTAAAGCGCACTCCATTACAGATCACTGCCATCTCACTTTTCTGCGTGAGTTCGAGTCTCAGATTCGGCCAATGCGGGTATGTGAGAAAGCTTTCCAATAGTTTATCGTAGGTCGGTGGTTCTTTCCGGAGTTTTTCCTGGGTTCTTCCTCCACCATTAATACTGGCCACCATGTATAGCCTCTACGCTGCATGCATACGACTGAATTGGCCACCGGTCATTTGGAATCTCCGCAATATAATACTTCATTGAAAAAAACCACTCTTAAGGGGTGAGTTACTCCCAAATGTTTAATCGAACAAAAGTAGTTCCTTAAACCAATTAAGCAGACAAACTCGCCATATCGTAATAGTTCAACTAAGGATCTTTGTTGTGTTTATGCTATCAAGTCCAATACCTTTACATAACAATGCTATTAAGTCAAGTCGGGTTTATGAATTATTGTCAAACCTTTACTTTGAACGAAAACAGACAACCAGAATCAAACAAAAGAAACTGTTTTCCTTTAATCTCTGGCTTTGCGCATATTCGAGAAAGTTTCCATCTGTCAGTTATACTTACTGGGATTAACCTCCACCATGTGCCGGAAAATAATGGATACACACCCACCCAACCCCCAAAACTGCGTATAATTGAATGCATATCTAACAGACAGGTAACAAAACAATTTCATATAAGTCGTCTGTATAGAGAAAAGAGAATTGTTTAAGTCGTGTGTTATCGCTATCATTGTCATAATGATAACGATCTCGGGCGACCTTAAACACGTTGTAAATTGAAATTTTATAATGATTTATATATATATATATATATATATATATATATATATATATATATATATATATATATATATATATATATATAGAATAACAGAGATTATCTGAGTCATTCAAATATATTCATTATACATTTTCACGAATTTTGATAATTCCACCAATGTGGAAAAATGGTCTAAAAGTCTTGAAAGTTTTTTCAAGATAAGTAAGATATACCGTCGTGTTTGTTTATAATAAATTCTCTCACAATATCTTCAAAATATATTGTTCAAAAACACTACCATAATAAATTTCAATATTCTCAAAGAAAAAACAAATTATCAGCATAATTTTTATATACAATATCGGTGCGATGAATACTTCTTTTCCTACAGCAGTGTTCCGGTCTCAGAGAAAGATGAATGTCCACAAAATACATAATATTAAGTATAGTCGCAACAGAAGCTTATTGAATCACATCACGAGAATGACACTTACGTGGCTTGCCGGGATTATAATCGTATTGCTTCATAATCCAGAGATTAATAATAGTGGTTAGTTCTACGATGTCTGCAGTGTGGCAGCTCATAGTGATGTGTAGTCCTGGGGCATCATCCCGTAAACATGTAACATAATGTCCCACCCAGTCACATTATTCTGACACCAGGTCGACCAGTCCTAACACTAACTTCTTAGTGTTGTGCGCATAGCGAAACAGCTGTTATTACCATTTTGTAAGTCTTTGGTATGACGCGGCAGGGGTTCGAACCCTAGACCTCCCGAGGTGGACTGTCTAATTACTAGGCTACCGAAGCTCTCTCTCTCTCTCTCTCTCTCTCTCTCTCTCTCTCTCTCTCTCTCTCTCTATATATATATATATATATATATATATATATATATATATATATATATATATATATATATATACCACATACATTAAAAATAACATGGCATTTAAAGTGTTGGTATAAAGCAAATCTATATACCAATACTATTGGTATATCAAATAGTGATCCGCCCATAGCGCAATAATACGAATATATAAACATTCTTTCTACCGTAGGCCTATAGCTCTATGAAGAATTTCTACTCATTCATTAATCATAAATGACATGAAATTAACGACACAAATATTAATAGTCCCTGTTTTCTAAATATTAAAATGGTACACAATTTCATCGGAATCCTGTCTTTTTCCTCTCCCCCTCTCATGCAAAATAAGCACAAATCTGGAGTGAGAGAGAAATATATTGCGCTGGACGAAAACATTAAAGCTGAACTTGTACCAAGTAACCCACAGTACTCTGTTTCCTCGTAAACCTATGCTTACGCTTTTCTTGGAATTTATTTATAGTATTCATAATATCAATGATACATAGTTGCAATCGTCAGACGACACACAAGGCCTACATGTTAAATTTGTCGGTTACGATGCGCACATACTGTATTGTGTTTTAAGCCTTTGTTGTTTCTGAAACCCGTTTTAATCGAGTATTAATAATTAAATATAAAACTGTCCAAATGGTCGCCAGCCCCCCCCCCCCCTCTCTGGAGCAAAAATACACGAAAATACAAGCGTTGTGGATTTTTGCTTGTGTCATACGACGATGTCTCTGGACCTATGAATGATGACAATGTTAGTCAAGACGTACACAGAGAGAGAGAGAGAGAGAGAGAGAGAGAGAGAGAGAGAGAGAGAGAGAGAGAGAGAGAGAGAGATTTTTATTCTGTAGAATCGCTAATTAAATCAAAATGATGACTTAGTTGAACTATCAATATATTAAAATATTTTAATTACCTCCTGTTGGTTCGTGATTCCAATTCGTTTATATTCCACGCGAATTTCCATACGACAGTAGGTCAATGACAGTACATGCATAGTCTATAATAAGATCACCATGTTTGCAGTGCACTACTTTCTTCATTAAAAAAAAACAACACAACAACATATTTTATGTTTAAATAATGCGTGTGTCTTATATTGATTTAATAAATGTGAATAAAAAAAGAAAATGAAAAAGAAAACAATCAACTTATCAATTTGAATATGTGATTGTGAATAACAAGAAAAATCGTAGAACTAGATTTTGTAGCAGACAGCCACTTGGCTGTGAGGAGGTCATTTACTCGGGCAATATATCAGGAGCACATCGTAACTCCAACTTGCAAATTTTTGTATTTGTATGTGATATAAATAAAATATATGTATAGTATGTACGCTGTATCATTGATATACCACTCGTTGTATAAATTTTTCATTAAAAGGAAACTCGGGCAAGCCTCGTTTCCTTTTAATGAAAAATTTATACATCTCGTGGTATATCATTGATACAGCGTACATACTATACATATATATATATATATATATATATATATATATATATATATATATATATATATATATATATATATATATATATATATATATATCTTGATCTTGTAGAATCATATTATTTAAGCATATAAGCATAGCTCACCGGTGGAGAATATCTCCAGTTTTCATCACACAGGTGTTCTCTTACAGCTAAAAGAAAACGTTTGATTGGCTCATCAACACATTGCATTGTTTGTGATAATTTATTATTATGCATGACGTCACGTTTCCTTGCCATTATCGTATCACTTGATATCAATAATTATCTAAATGATCTGAGTTTAACCTCATTAGCAAATTTAAATTGAATTTTTCTTTCCTCTGTATTAAAAACCTAAAATTATACGCTCTCTCTCTAAATATGAACACATATTCAGTGTGTTTTATGTACCAAATATGTACGAAATACTTTTTTTTTTTATTAGGCGGGTGGGGATTTTTTTCTTCGTGAAAATCATACTTAAAAATGATTGCGTCCTATAAAACGTTTTGTTTGGTATTGCATTGTCATTTTGATTCAACTGTGTATGCTGTATCGTTTTTCGACATATTAGCACATTAGTTGCTATATGATATTCTGATGCGATATCGGTTCTGACTCTGAATCTCTGTTGTTAACCTACGTCTTGACGCCAGGAATGATATAACATACACATTCGTGATATCATCAGTATTTCATACGTGTTCACCGATGCATATGAAGAATCGTTTAAGCTTTTAAACAGTATCATTCATACAATGCTTTTTCGTTTTGCTTTTCTGAGATATATGTCATCAATAATGCTCGCATAAAATGCATGCATAAATTATTATTATTATTATTATTATTATTATTATTATTATTATTATTATTTAAAAGGGCTAAATATTTCTTTCTTGATCTCTGGGTCCCGGACAATCGAATTAAACGTTTCCTGATCCTTACCAACCTACCAGCCTTCAGGGCCATCATTTAAATTTTTCCGAGGGGTGGGTGGTGTGAAAAAAATTGCAAAACATGAAGGGCTTGTTAATTTTTGAATATAGGTTACATCATTTGTACAGCACACACCCCTAATGACACCCCCGTCTTTCTATCTATCTGTCCGTCTGTCCGTCCTTCCGCCCATCCATCCATCCATCCAATCTATCTATCTATCTATCTATCTATCTATCTCCAGCCATCCATCCCGGTTACAGCGTTATTTCCGCAGTACTTTATACTTTTTCACTGTACGGGAATTTTTGTAGTGTCCGTCTGGAAGGATCGTACAGAAAATCCCAAGTAATCATGTTACGAATTGGATTTCATGACAAATGAATCGAAAAAATATTATTACTTTTACAAAACAATCGCATTATTCACACGTTATTTACAAACGTTTATTTAATGTTAGGCTAACGTATACCTTGGATCTTCGGGAGAACAATTTTTTTCTTTTGTTTTTTTATATTGCACAGTTTCCCAATCTATCTATCTTTTTTTTTCGTTTGTGTTATGTTTACAGGTGTTTGATAAATTTCTTGTTGGATATTCCCTGCATATTATATCAGTAATGTAACTAGTCTACGTAGTGTCAAGACTTTCTAGTCTTATGGTGATCATGTTGTCAACACCAAGTCTTTAAAAGGGTGGCATCTACAGCGTTGAGTTTAGTCGTCGCACTTTAATTGCAATTTTGATATTATAAGTTATTCAACAAGTAACACGTATATAGAAAATTTATCTCCTATAAGGTGCTAACCAATTAAATGTCGGAGGGGAGGCTGCAATCTTCTATTGAGACGATATAGTTTATGTTATTTTTTCTTTTTTTATCTCAAGATAATATTTTTTTCTAATTAATACAACGGATATAATAAGGTGTTATTTTGCTATAAATCGATGCAAGCTATTTTCCAGTTATTGACAAACGAAAATTTAAAACAGTTAGGCCATTGCCAAATCATTGGTAGTTCCTAATATAATTTCGATATACCATGGTATCTTTCGCAGAATGCTATATAAGTCTCAACTCTAATGCATCAAAGCATAGAGAAGGATAAAAAAAATATTTACTTACCATCATCAGTCATAGAGAATCTAAGGATGCTGAGAACAAACAGAAACGTCAACTCCGTGTTTACTCGCATGTAAGAGGACATTTTAAAAACTGAAATAGGTGGTTTACAGTCGGTTGGACTAGACGCACATTTACTCTGATCGTACACCCGAATTGGGAATGAAACAACGGTTGTAGTTGTACACTTATATACTGTGATATCCGACTAATTGACACTGGACAATCGAGTGGTTACCGGATAAAACTGGGTGCAGTTTACGATTTATGTCGTACATATTCATGAGTGAGACACATTACTAACTCCAAGTTCATACTTTATTGTCGTATTCAAAGCAAAATAAAGCTAACACAGAAAGTTCAGATAATTATATTTAAGATTTAATAAGTGTAAATGAACATTCCGTTCTGGTGTAACCTACATATACAATGTACTCTATATCGATACATTGGAAACATCCATTTTAACTAGTTATGGGACACTACCCGAGTACAGCAAGGCATATCCTGCAATGTTACAAAATGTGTGTAATTGACACGTTTTGAGCTAACCGGATCCATCAGGTCAGGTTGTCTCAAGCTTAAAAAACCAAATTAGTGAATACAAAGAGAATAAGGTTGTATAGCGAGCTATCAATGCTGGACTCATTTGGCATTGCGCAATTAGCCTTATTGTTGTTGGACAAAACTATGTTACATTGTTAAACCTTATTACGTAATAATAATAATAATAATAATAATAATAATAATGAGGAATTTGTATAGCGCCTAATCTTACGAAGCTCTAAGCGCTTTACACCATCAATAATGATATGACTACACTACAGAACAACGAATGACAAAAACAATGAAATTGGAAAACATAAAAACATGCTGAAAACATACAAGATACAAAACATGATTAGGTCGCCAAGTTTGTCCCTGCAGTCGAAACAGCCTTAATGTTGTGGGACAAAACTATGTTACAGAGTTAGTTAAACCTTGATGCTTATCGTTGTTGTCATCATTATCAAAGTGAGACCTTTGTGTGGTGTCCAGAAAGGTTTTTAAATGAATTGTTGTGCAATAATGTTGTTATGGAAATTTGACTGTTGCAGGCTCTGTCCATTCTTTTTCCCCGGGAAGATGTCAGAATAATAATAATAATAATAATAATAATAATAATAATAATTGATTTGTATCTCTTTGTTTCAGAATTACAAACAAGTACATTTTAATAATACAAAACGTCTAACTTGATAATAAATGACCCAGACCCCTCTGAATTTTAACTGAGAGTAAAAATGTTTTCCTTATGTTAGAGAACAACCGACTTAATTTAATTGCCATTATGTTACAGAACTGATACAAAGACTCAAGGGCCTGGACCATACAAAAGTTATAAGTGCACATGTATTTTTTTTATTACGCACTTATAAAACGATTAAACGATATGTTGCCAGAAATTTGGGAGGTAGGTTGTGAGGGTGCAATTTTCTGTTCATCTGTAAAGAGCAGAAAAATTTGGGTCAGAGAACAATTAATCTGATTTATAGGAACATGTGCTTGTTAAATTGCTATGCTACAATGCTTTTTAAGGTCTGTCTCGGGGGAGGAAGTGATTCTTAACGAAGCCTTCGTTTCTTTAACCGTTTCAGACAAGACTAGCAGGAAGGTTAAGTTCGATTTATATCGAACATGTAGAAAATGTCATGGATATTCTTTAGGACCAGTTATTGGGCAATCTAGAAGTCAGGCTGACCGAAAATGTTGGCGCCTAGTTATAAAAGGCGGTAAATATATTTAATCCTGATTGGCTACGCTAAATGTGGGGTGTGTTTCCCAAACGAAAAACCCTCGTTTTAAGTAAGACCCATTGGAACACCTAGTGCATCTACGTAATTTCCGCCAGAGTGAAAAAAACGTACTCAGAGAGGAATCGGAGAGAAATTCTCTCTCGTAAATCATTTGGTCCGAGAGACAAAATGTCTGAAAGGTCTACATACTCAATTTGACACTGGACAGCATAATTTTTATATACAATATCGGTGCGATGAATACTTCTTTTCCTACAGCAGTGTTCCGGTCTCAGAGAAAGATGAATGTCCACAAAATATATAATATTAAATATAGTCGCAACAGAAGCTTATTAAATCACATCACGAGAATGACACTTAGGTGGCTAGCAGGGATTATAATGGTATTGTTTCACAATCCAGAGATTGATAATAGTGGTTAGTTCTACGATGTCTGCAGTGTGGCAGCTCATAGTGATGTGTAGTACTGGGGCATCATCCCGCAAACATGTAACATAATGTCCCACCCAGTCACATTATTCTGACACCAGGTCGACCAGTCCTAACACTAACCTCTTAGTGCTGTGCGCATAGCGAGACAGCTGTTATTACCATTTTGTAAGTCTTTGGCATGGCGTGGCAGGGATTAGAACCCACGACCTCCCGCTCCGAGGTGGACACTCTAATTACTAGGCCACCGAAGCGGTCTCTCTCTCTCTCTCTCTCTCTCTCTCTCTCTCTCTATATATATATATATATATATATATATATATATATAAGTATAGATATATCTTGTATAATCATGTTATTTAAGCATATAAGCATAGATCACCGGTGGAGAATATCTCCAGTTTTCATCGCACAGGGTTCTCTTACAGCAAAAAGAAAACGTTTGATTGGCTCATCAACACATTGCATTGTTTGTAATAATTTATTATTATGCATGACGTCACGTTTCCCTACCATTATCGCACCACTTGATATCAATAATTATCTAAATGATCTGAGGTTAACCTCATTAGCAAATTTAACTTGAATTTTTCTTTGCTCTGTATTAAAAACCTAAAATTATACGCTCTCTCTCTAAATATGAACACATATTCAGTGTTTTATGTACCAAATATGTACGAAATCTTTTTTTTTTTTTGTTATGCGGGTGGGGATTTTTTCTTCGTGAAAAAATACTTAAAAGAGATTGCGTCCTATAAAACGTTTTGTATGGTATTGCATTGTCATTGTCCCGGACATTCGAATAAAACGTTTCCTGATCCTTACCAACCTACCAGCCTTCAGGGCCATCATTTAAATTTTCCGAGAGGTGGGTGGTGTGAAAAAAATCGCAAAACATGAAGGGCTTGTTAATTTTTGAATATAGGCTACATCAATTGTACAGCACACACCCCTAATGACACCCCCGTCTTTCTATCTATCTGTCCGTCCTTCCACCCATCCATCCAATCTATCTATCTATCTATCTATCTATCTATCTATCTATCTATCTATCTATCTCCAGCCATTCATCCCGGTTACAGCGTTATTTCCGCAGTACTTTATACTTTTTCACTGTACGGGAAGTTTTGTAGTGTCCGTCTGGAAGGATCGTACAGAAAATCCCAAGTAATCATGTTACGAATTGGATTTCATGACAAATGAATCGAAAAAATATTATTACTTTTACAAAACAATCGCATTATTCACACGTTATTTACAAACGTTTATTTAATGTTAGGCTAACGTATACCTTGGATCTTCGGGAGAACAATTTTTTTCTTTTGTTTTTTTATATTGCACAGTTTCCCAATCTATCTATCTTTTTTTTTTCGTTTGTGTTATGTTTACTGGTGTTTGATAAATTTCTTGTTGGATATTCCCTGCATATTGTATCAGTAATGTAACTAGTCTACGTAGTGTCAAGACTTTCTAGTCTTATGGTGATCATGTTGTCAACACCAAGTCTTTAAAAGGGTGACATCTACAGCGTTGAGTTTAGTCGTCGCACTTTAATTGCAATTTTGATATTATAAGTTATTCAACAAGTAACACGTATATAGAAAATTTATCTCCTATAAGGTGCTAACCAATTAAATGTCGGAGGGGAGGCTGCAATCTTCTATTGAGACGATATAGTTTATGTTATTTTTTCTTTTTTTATCTCAAGATAATATTTTTTTCTAATTAATACAACGGATATAATAAGGTGTTATTTTGCTATAAATCGATGCAAGCTATTTTCCAGTTATTGACAAACGAAAATTTAAAACAGTTAGGCCATTGCCAAATCATTGGTAGTTCCTAATATAATTTCGATATACCATGGTATCTTTCGCAGAATGCTATATAAGTCTCAACTCTAATGCATCAAAGCATAGAGAAGGATAAAAAAAATATTTACTTACCATCATCAGTCATAGAGAATCTAAGGATGCTGAGAACAAACAGAAACGTCAACTCCGTGTTTACTCGCATGTAAGAGGACATTTTAAAAACTGAAATAGGTGGTTTACAGTCGGTTGGACTAGACGCACATTTACTCTGATCGTACACCCGAATTGGGAATGAAACAACGGTTGTAGTTGTACACTTATATACTGTGATATCCGACTAATTGACACTGGACAATTGAGTGGTTACCGGATAAAACTGGGTGCAGTTTACGATTTATGTCGTACATATTCATGAGTGAGACACATTACTAACTCCAAGTTCATACTTTATTGTCCTGCAATGTTACAAAATGTGTGTAATTGACACGTTTTGAGCTAACCGGTTCCATCAGGTCAGGTTGTCTCAAGCTTAAAAAACTAAATTAGTGAATACAAGAGAATAAGGTTGTTTACCGAGCTATCAATGCTGTACTGATTTGGCATTGCGCAATTAGCCTTATTGTTGTTGGACAAAACTATGTTACAGAGTTAGTCAAACCTTATTGCTTAATGATAATAATAATAATGA
This sequence comes from Unio delphinus, assembly GCA_029339505.1. Lineage (NCBI taxonomy): Eukaryota > Metazoa > Mollusca > Bivalvia > Unionida > Unionidae > Unio > Unio delphinus. The sequence goes on from JAQISU010000277.1 coordinate 4,227,353, forward strand.
GGACTTTGTATAGTGTCAAATCTTTCGAAACTCTAAGCGTTTTACACCATCAATAATGATATGACTACACTATAGAACAACAAATGAAAAAAACAATAAAACCGGAAAACATAACAAACATGCTGAAAACATATATGATATAAAAAAAACATGATTAGGTCGCTAAGTTTGTCCATGCAGTCGATACAGGTGAGTCTTAAGAGCAATCTTAAAAGGGACCACTGTGTCTTTGTGTCTAATTTCAATGGGCAATTCGTTCCACGTCGCCGGGCCCTGGTGTGCAAACGAACGTTGTCCATATGACTTTGTTTTCACCTTGGGAACAATGAGTATATGATTATCAGAAGAAGAGCGTAAGGATCTAGCTGGTGTATACACATGGGTGAGGCTGGATAGGTATGTTGGACTGGAGTCTGTCATTGAAACAGAGCACAGAGAACAAATTTTGTGTTTGATTCTGTATCGAATTGATAGCCAGTGTAGCGTACAGAGCAGTGGTGAGGTGTGCTCTGATCGAGGTACTCTAAAGATGATCCGTGCAGCTGTGTTTTCAACTTTTTGAAGTTTCTGGAGTAAATATTGTGATGAACCAGACAGAGCTGAGTTACAATAGTCCAGTCTTCAAAAGTACTAATGAACACACAAGTGTTTTAGTGGCATCAACTGAAAGATATTTACGAATGGAACTGATGCGTATCAATTCAAGATATGCAGCCTCGCATATGTTCATGACATGTTGGTGCAATGTGAGAGTAGTGTCTAGAGTAACGCCTACGTTCCGTACTGACTGTGAGAATTTAATGTTGTTGTTGCTGATATTTATTGTCTGAAAGTAAAGGATGTGAATGAGAAAGTATTTGTGTTGTGATCAGAATAGCCTCAGTTTTATCATCATTCATCTGCAGCTTGTTACATGTCATCCATGATTTCACATCAGAAATGCACTTCTCTACTCCATGGATGGTAGCATCAACTTCAGTTGGGTGGCTAGACTTTTATATTTGGGTGTCATCAGCATACAATTGGTGCGACACTGGGTGATGATCTATGACACTTGAGAGCGGCTGAGTATACAGAATGAAGAGAACAGGTCCAAGAACAGATCCCTGTGGAACACCACAACATACGTCAACTGGGCTGGAGTGTATTCCATTTGCAGATATAATTTGTGTCCTGTTGACTAAGTAGTACTTGAAGCACTAGACCTACCAGACCAATTTGCAAATTTCTTCGATGACAAAGAACAAACCATTAGAGATTCGCTTGACAGCACAATTTCAACTGATTCGTCACCATGAAGTTATGATGCAGAATTTCAGCGACAACCGTTAGGAGCATTTGAACCTGTTTCAATTGATTTAGTACGGACAATCGTGATGAAAAGTGCACCAAAGTTTTGTGAACTTGATCCAATTCCGACATCACTGCTGCTTGAGTGCTTAAACCCAATAGTGCCTTCACTAACTGATGTTATTAATATCTCTCTCTCATCAGAGGAATTCCCATCATTTTTCAAAACTGTCATCGTAAAGCCACTGCTGAAGAAACCAACACTGGACCATAACGATTTAAAGAACTACCTCCCAGTTTCTAATCTCCCATTCATATAAAAAATCTTAGAAAAGGTTGTTCTAACTCAACTTGTATCTCATTTGAATTCAAACAGTCTTTCTAGCAATGTACAGTCTGCATATCGATCTTGCCACAGTACGGAAACTACTCTTCTGAAAGTATTTAGTGACATTCTCTCTGCTTTTGATAGTGGAAAGATTACAGTCCCCACTCTCCTGGATTTATCTGCAGCATTTGACACAATAGACCATGATATATTGCTTCACTGTCACCAGCATGTACTTGGCATTCAGAATATAGCCTTACAGTGGTTCAAGTCATACTTAGTGAACAGGACAACAAATTATATCTGCAAATGGAAAACACTCCAGCCCAGTTGACGTATGTTGTGGTGTTCCACAGGGATCTCTTTTTGGACCTGTTCTCTTCATTCTGTATACTCAGCCGCTCTCAAGTGTCATAGATCATCACCCAGTGTCGCACCAATTGTATGATGACGACACCCAAATATACAAGTCTAGCCACCCAACTGAAGTTGATGCTACCATTCATGGAGTAGAGAAGTGCATTGCTGATGTGAAATCATGGATGACATGTAACAAGCTGCAGATGAATGATGATAAAACTGAGGCTATTCTGATCACAACACAAAGACTTTCTCATTCACATCCTTTACCTCAGACAATAAATATCAGCAACACCAACATTAAATTCTCACAGTCAGTACGGAACGTAGGCGTTACTCTAGACACTACTCTCACATTGCACCAACATGTCATGAACATATGCGAGGCTGCATATCTTGAATTGATACGCATCAGTTCCATTCGTAAATATCTTTCAGTTGATGCCACTAAAACACTTGTGTGTTCATTAGTACTTTTGAAGACTGGACTATTGTAACTCAATTCTGTCTGGTTCGTCACAATATTTACTCCAGAAACTTCAAACAGTTGAAAACACAGCTGCACGGATCATCTTTAGAGTACCTCGATTAGAGGACACATCACCACTGCTCTGTACCCTATAATGGCTATCAGTTCGACACAGAATCAAACACAAAATTTGTTCTCTGTGCTATGTTTCAATGACAGACTCCAGTCCAACATACCTATTCAGCCTCACCCATGTGTATACACCAGCTAGATCCTTACGCTCTTCTTCTGATAATCGTATACTCATTGTTCCCAAGGTGAAAACAAAGTCATATGGACATCTTTCATTGGCATACCAGGGCCCAGCAATGTGGAACAAATTGCCCATTGAAATTAGACACAAAGACACAGGGGTTCCTTTTAAGATTGCTCTTAAGACTCACCTATTTCGACTGCAGGGACAAACTTAGCGACCTAATCATCTTTTGTATCTTATATGTTTTCAGCATGTTTTTATGTTTACCAATTTCATTGTTTTGTTTTGTTGTTCTATAGTGTAGTCATATAATTATTGATGGTGTAAAGCGCTTCGAGCTTCGAAAAATTAGGCGCTATACAAAGTCCTCAATATTATTATTATTATTATAGAGACAGACGCATGTGAACGAGCATTTCAGACGTTAAAGGACAGACTGACTGTAACGGTTTTTTTTTCGGTATCAAGCGCTATTGGTACAATATTGCACAAACCTTGGTCAGAGGTATTGCGCAACTTGGAAAAACAGCACTCGAAACCGCCTCCTGCTAATACTCGTTATCTAAAGGATGACCTCTACGGTGTGATTTGGCCGGTCATAGAATGGATATGGTAATCTGAGTCGGTATCTTAAACAAAGACAACACACGAGCCCCCGTAAAGATAAATAAAGAATTTAATTAACATAAAATCAAGAAAAGAAGGACACAGTAAATTACCATTTTTTTTCCTTCTGAATACTTTTAGTTCAGAAGCACTTTAAAACCGAAGTTTTAAAAATAATGGATACATTAATTAAAGTTCAAACACTAATAAAATAGACGAATTTAGCCGTTAATAGCTGATAGCAAATTTCATCACGAAATCGAGTGTTCATTAACATTGGACCGCTTGGTAAATTCACAGTGACCTGTTCGACGACTGTTTTTTCCTTCTTATTGCGTCTCGACTTTACTTTGCCCTCTGGTGAACGTGGGATTCCACAACTCTGACTTCTGACTTCTTTTTCCTTCTTTGAATCTCGATCTTCTCGCTATTTCTCTCTCCAACAAACTATTTTCCTTTTGAAAAGAAAAGGGTAAAACGCCCTAAGTGTCTCGTTAGGTTTTGAGAGCTGTGATTGTCCGTCCGTCCGTCTTTCTGGTTCGAACAATCAGATCTTACTATGTGATAGCTTTTATACGGCTAGCAAATACTACACAAGTCTTTAGATCAATACAGTTATACCGCTAATTATCGACATCAGAATTTGGGGAAGTCACATATATTCCCGTAAATCATTACGTAAAGTGAGGCAATATATCATAGCCCACAATCAATATTCACTAATAAGATAATTTCAAATTAATGTAACACTTTCCAATCATAAATGTACACGGCGGGTTTTCTACACCACCCATTAACGTACCTAAGTATATAAGGTGAAAAATCTAATTCAGAATTCAAAGTACATTACTAAATCACTGTAAAAACCGAACTATCCATACAAAAATCAACACGTCATGCATCTGTAACGGAGAAACATCATATAAATTACAATATGATAAATGTGAACGATTCCTACAAAATCAACAGACCATGCATCTGTAACTAAGAAAACATCATACAAATTACATCATGATAAATGTGAATTTGAGTTAAATACCTTGTGTTATTGGAGTGCTTCTGCCGTTTGATTTTCCGGCGGACTTTCCTGAGCTTATTGTTACGAAGGCACTGCTCTAAAACTACCTCCGGAGTCTTTATTTTCAGAATAATTCGGCACTACCCTCTCTTTCAGAGGTACTTCCAAGACTGGCTAAAATCATTTGATCCGTAGTATATATTCCCTTCAAAATTCAGGGGTCGGCCCACCCCTCATTCTACATTTGACCAATCGGAATAAATGCTATTCCTACATACATTTGGGAAACTGCTTAACAAAGTGCCAAAAATGCCACCTGGGTTTGAAATAACACCCTATCATTTGTCTCAAATCATTTTTGACAGTTCTACGTGCGAATTTCACTTTCTTTAGCCCGTCATACAGCTAGGTCGTTTTTACTATAAACATAGGACCAGCGTGACCTAGTTTAGAAAAACATTCCTTTGGCAACTCTACTCCAAGACAACAGTTAATTGTCGGCTAGACTAAAAATTAATTAATGGATTTCACTGACGAAAAATTTGGCACTTGACACTGACGTCAGACGCAATAGTGAAATTGCCTGATGAGACACGAGATTTTGTCTTACGTACGGACACTTGTGATAAAGGCTTAGGGGCAGTGTTATTGCAAGAGCAAGACGGATGCTTAGTCACAGTTTCATACAGTAGCAGAAAATTGTCAACTGCAGAACGCATTTATTCGGTCTCTGAGAAAGAATGCTTGGCTATTATGTTTGGGATATCTAAATCCCAACGTTACCTGTATGGCCGAAAATCTATTTTGGAAACGGACCTCCAACCACTCGCCTATTCAGCTCAAGCTAACTTGACAATTGGACGTTTGATGAGATGGTCATCATTTCTGCAGCAGTACCAAGTCCAGTTACAATATATTAAAGGCAGTGAGAATGTTGGGGCCGACTGATTAAGTAGTTTAGGGACGTCTGAGGTGAAGGAGCAGCAGAGAGAATGAATCGGACAACTTTTCAAACAAAAAACGATTTTAACCATTCAAAACGGCAAATACAGCCTTCCTACGAATTTTCATGTTTTAACCAAAAAAATAAGAAAGTCTCCATTTGCCAAACAGAGACTTAGTGATTTTGTCTGAAACACGATCTTGCAGAAGGCTTCGAAATGAGTAAAAACTCACCTCTATGATTTCAACTGAATATTTTATCAAGTCCGACACGATATCGCGTCCGAGGGTCTTAGGACGAAAATTCTTTTAGGATTTCACAAACAGACTAATTTGTAAAACCTCACCTTGTAAATCAATCAGATTATTAGACTGGTCAGTGAGTTTAAAATTGATTCTGGTTAATGAATTATTATGACATCGCATATAGACTGGATTAGTTGGATCCTCGATTATTAGAAAACCTGGAGGAGCTGTTGGTGCAAATGAATACAAAATATATCCTTGCTGAGCTTGATTTGATCGTTCTAGATTTATTTGATAGCTTCCCTCAATAACATAGCATACTAAATTGATCGCTATCACCGATGAAATATTCACATTTTGAGGAGCAATATGCCTGCCACCACCATTTGGTTCATTATTATGTTTGAGGATTTTTATTTCCGGTGATGATGTTTTTTTCCACGTATCATGAATTATTTTAAAACCAACATCGATGGTGTCACTGAGAAGTTTTTTTTAGTTCTGGTACGTTATATCCTGGTAGTTTAAATACTGGAATATCTTTGACGGGGATTTTATAGTGTGTTGCAAATGTTGTTCTCGATGTGGAACTATCGTCATCTAATATCACTTGAATAATTTTCAAATTAAATGTTTCCATATCGTCGATAATTTTATTGCATGTTTCTACGACGTTGATAAATTCATCACGGGTGAGAGAGCCGGATTTAAGGGATATTAACAACAGTGAAAAATCATTATTCATTGCTGTGAAATTTTCAATAATTTTAGGTTCCTTAACAAAATGATGTTCTTCTAGGTCCTCCTCCCCATCTCTCCTAGTTAGTTCGTATCCGATACTAAAAAAATCTCTAGTAATTCTATGATCTTTATAACTCTTTACTGGATTATCAGATTTTATCCTGTCTGTGACATAATCAGATTTTTGTGGTTCTGGTAAATTAACGGTTTCTTCCTGGGGTGGTAATTCAGGCCATCCCAGTACGATTCTAATAGAACTCTGATAGATATCTACGACGTAACCATCTGTGCCTATCTCAATGGCAGATGATAGTGTCTGCTCATGAACTGTTATAGCTATTTTTGATTCTTTTCCAGTAATCGATTTTATTCTACGTTGCAATTCAGCATTGATTTGTTCAATTTGGTATGATCCAGTTGGTATGGAAACAACGCTCCAATCTGGGGTACCGTCGTCTTTATTCTTATACGAGAACACCAGTGAATTATTGGGTTGTTGACCACCAAATGATTTTGATCTGATATTAGGCCAACTGTGATACACTCGTAATTTTGCTAACGCGATTTCCTTCACGGGGACTGGGGTAGGGAAATCCACACTGAATTCTGGATTCGTTGAGGTTATTGAGATCATGCTTGTTTGTACTGTGTTTGTGTTCTCCACTATTTGTTGAACTAATTCCATCAGTGTTGTCATCGTTATTATACTGTTGTTGTCGCTCTAATTTTGACATCGCAGAATCATAAATACTGACCATTGCTGAGAACTCACTATCTGATATAATTGTATCATCGAGCGATGACGATATCAACGAGGATAATTGCGAGTATGCGGTTGATACAACATGAAATTGAATTATGTAGTCTTGTAGTTTGCGTTGGCTGCATGATGATATTTTTTTTGTTATAATTGAAATTATTCCCGCGATTGTTGTTGCCGCAGAAATGCAAATTGGAACAGCTATCGGGGCCATCATTGTTACCGAGGATAGTATAATACCAGCTCCGGTGATTACACCACTCACAGTGAAACCCGTACACAGTAACATCAATTGCGGTAATTCTTCGTTGGTATTTTTTTATTTTTATTTGATACTCCTCAGTGAGGGTTTTGAGTCTATTTTGAAATTCTCTGACCTGATCATAGCGATATTGCGATGATGAAATCATTTTATTTTTAAATCAGTTTACGATTTATATTGAAACCGTTATTTACTTAAATCCGCTACGAATTCCAAATACCACGTTGTTGAAACCCTAACCAAATTTTTATCAGTAGATGTTATCGTGAACTTTTCAGTTGTATCTTTGTCGATGATCGTTGAAATCGTATTGTTGACCCCTGATGAACTCGACGATGAAATATTAAATTGAGTCGTTGTCACTAGTGTTAATCGATAAATGCCTTTGACGGTTGCAGTGATATCTAATTTGTTGTTTGTAGGTGTCCACGCAAATGATCCGTGTTGGATCGTGTATACTATGTTGTTGGTTTTCTCATGAGGAATTTTTGTTTTTTCAATGATTGTTATCATCCTCTAAAAATCATTTTTGATGGCTTCGATGAAGTTTTTCGTCTCATCGATGGATTTTTTAATATCAGGGAGTTTTATTTCAATTTTATCCAACGGGGTTCCAATAAATTTATCCACGATGTTTCTACGAAAATTTGAAAACTGTTTTCTTTGTTCTTCAGTTTTAGATTGAAGTGTTGCTAGTTCCAACAGAGAATTTTTTAACTCATCGTTGAGTTTTTAATCTATCTGTAATCGTCGAAAAAAGTACACCCGGTTTGAGTTTACCCTGATCGGAAAATAACGCGATAGTATCCTCGATTGCGTTTCGTTGTTTACCCAAAATATCATCCAACGACACATTACTAGTTTTCAATTTACGCTGACGATCTTGAAATACAACTATTTCATTAGGATCAACACTTGTTAAGTTCAACGTCTCAGCTATTTCATCTTCGATTATTTTTTTATATCACCGGTTGCAGATATTTCTGTGGTTGGTTTCTTCATCGCTGATAAAGATCTCCCCCAAATATCAATCATTTTATTTTATACATCTCTCTCTAAAATCGTTTCGATTACCAGCGATTACTGGTGTATTCATTTACGACAACATGTGGTGGTTTTCCAGATGTTGAAATAGCGTCAAGGACATTTAATACTTCGCTGCCACATATTGGTGGATCATTCATTTGTTGTGTTGGTAGCGTAGAATACGAAGTCTTCATTGGAAAAGTCTTTAAGCGGTTTATATAACGCATAAACTCTTTTGGCGGGGCTAATCCATATGAATCAAAATAGACGATTGCACGTGGATCAATAGCGTATGCAACCCAGTGAGTTCCAGGTCCGGTGCTGTTATCTAAATTAATAATACCGGTTTCAACGCTGTTTGGTTGTGCCGGTAACTGATCTTTCATAAAAACACCTCTGAAATTTTTAATCGCTAGTTTTTTAGCGGCATCAATTAAATCAAAATTGGACATTGTAGTCAAAGACTCTCCAACTAGTAAACCGGTCCTAGTCTTAGACCCTTTCCGCTGTACCATGAATATGGGGTTCCTGGTAGTCTTAGACCCTTTCCCTTTTTATACCCTCGTCCTTTCTTCGGTTCATATGATTCAGCAATGCCTTGTATCGCTTTTGCTCCCAAGCCTCCAGCTTCCCCCAATGCGACAGCTTTTGCAACTGCTGGTGCAGCCGCTGAAATTAATCCTGGCAACGCAGCAAATAACGGGAATATACCGCCTGTTTTAATCATATTTTTGATAGCAGCCGCAGAAATAGTAATCTGGACACCTTTTTTTGCTACAAGTGCATCATTGAAGTGTTTTACTTGACGAGTTGTCAGCGATAATTTATTCGCCCCGCCAGTCATTTGATTAGGTTTCAGCGTGATAGTGGTTCCACATTTTTTAGCCGACTCTGATTGCAATTTTTTGATTTGACCGGGGGTTAACGCAACACTAATAACACTGTATGACATTATACATAATAGATTGATTCTAAATCGTTTACAATTTCAATCATAGATTTTCCACTGGTGCATCAATGATTCTCATTCTTCCACCAACACCTTCAAGTAGCATTGATATATCACTGAGAATGACAGCAACCGCTCTATAATTAGCAATAGCACCAGGACGGGTTACACGGGCTCTGAAGTGTATATCAACGACAGATTGTCTTGTTAAATCAAGATGTTCAAGTGAAAAGTAATAAATCGGATAGAGGCTTTTAAAATCAAGTTGCGATATTTGCAAACCAGTATCAACATTTTGATCACGTGCCATATATGACAACAGGTTATGATATACACGTGCAATATGGTTCTGATTATAATCAAGTTGTATATCCTCGGATGGTTCCTGCTGTCCGTTTATTCTCAGCGAGACTTCTCTAACACCTAACTGATCAAATATCATATGACTTCGCTCTTGATTACCAACTCGCGCAGTATTCTGTAACGCAATAAATATATGACGTGGAGCTGAAACACTTTGTTTTGATGCCAGATGCCATGTGAATGTATCATCAACATTATCCTGTTTAATATCAGTGGTCACTGATAACCAACTCAACAACGACTTTCCTCCTTGATCCATAAATGATAACAATTTTTCTTCAGTTGTGATTGATGGAGTTAACACTGGCATCCACAATGATAGTTTTGTTAAAATGACTTTACCCTCGGGAACACCAGCATCACGCCAGATTGCATCATTATCAGTACCCTTTCGCACAAGCGCTACTGTATGCTTCGCTCCATAAATAACTTTTCGGACGTTTCTACAGAATCCAAAAATATGATGCAGTGGAATCGCGCATGAAAATCGTCGACGCTGCTCATGCAACGTTGCTACGCGTGTTGCAAACCCTAGGTTGTAGTTAGTGATATTATTTATAACATCAAAAGTACCAGCTGGTCTTGTATATCCGGCTGGTGCCGGATCAACTGCAGTGGCAAGTGTTGCCTTTACTCTAGAATACTGGACGTGTTCAGGGTGATCAGTAATATCCTTAGAAAACATCATAGATGGACCAGCTGATCTTGTATCATCATCAGAATATCTCGCTAACCCTATGATTGTTGTAGCCACATCAACTTCACGGTCAATTGATTCAATTTCTTTTCCATCAATGAGATATCTTGCACTTTCAAATAACGCCATGATACCGTTATTAACAAAACCAACTTTGATAGTTGGGTTATTGTCATATGGTGTATTAGCAGGAACATTTATTACAAGTTCTCCTTGTACTTAAATAAATGCCTCACACGGTAGAAAATATTTACTGGTATCATGAACTTGAAGTTCAATTCGCGATCGGAGATCTGGTTGTACTGCGTGATAAGAATAAAATTGAAAATCGCGTATAGAATCATTCTTGAGCACTGGGGTATCCATATCAAATGCTGGATCAGGTGACCTTTTGAACATTTTATTCTATTTATCAGTCTAAATCGTGAAATCCGTAGGATTTTCATCATAAAAGATTTTTCATCGTCGTGTTTTTTTAAAGCCACTTTTCGCTATCATGTTTGCTATCATGTTATTTTGGTCACTCGGAGTCACCAGCGATGCTAATTTTTCATCTACTGCGTTATTTATTATTTTACTAACACTTGCAGGCATTTCCGCTGTAGATGGCAATGGTACCTGTTTCTTTCTCCGTCTAACTAATGATGTTATTTTATTCTTCGCGGCTGAAAACGCTTTTCCGGCAAGATCTCCAACAGTACTAATACCCTTATCACGAATAAAATCAATGGCTTTCATTCCTAGTTGTTTAGCTAAAGGCATCACTTTTGGGGCCATTCTTGAAAATAATCCTAAAATGGTATCACCGAAACCATCTCCGTAATATGCTCTATAAACAGGCAATCGTGAATTAACTACATAGACACTGGCTGGTTTATCATGATTGTAGTGTATGATCATTAATTGAAATTGTAAACAATTTTTCAATTGTAAAACAATTTTTCAATTGTAAATCACTAGTGATTTCAGTCACTTTGATACCCATTTTCCACTAAATCGCTAATGAAACCACGATATGTTTTGATATCCATGATACCACCTTGAAATAACCGTCTACAGATATCAGCTGCTTCATTAATTATTTCCGGTGAGTTATTTCCAGCTCGGAACCCTCCGATTAGAACATCTAATCGTGATATATCATTGATAACACTATCAGGACATGAAACGCTAGCGTTTCCAATTCCACTAGAATCTCTTAATTCCTTCCCGCTATAACCAGTTGCTTCATCCAGTTTATCATCATCATCAAGTTCTTCTTGTTTTGTTTGGCGTTTTCTTTCTTGTTGTAAATGATAATCAAAATTTCTCTAGAATCCTCATATTTCGTCTTCCTTCTATCTATACTCCCGGTATTTATTTCATACACTATATCAGCCCATTCATTATGTGACATTCTATAATCCGTATAATTGTCCGTGAAAAACTTCTTTTGTGAATTATAGCTGTTAGCAGCAAATTCACTTAAATTGCCCTCCTTCTCATTGAGAATTAGTTGTTTAGCTTTATCAGTAAATAGATCCGCTAATTTCTTTGATTTAGGTAGTCCACTTGATATATCCTGAGGAAGTGTTTTTAATATTTTTTTGTTTGTTTATTTCTTTTTGCTATTTTTTCTAACACAGGGAGAAAAGACTCTTCTTGTTTAGGAATTGCTGATGTTACATCCTCAGTTGCGCTAATTATTGGTTTAAATAACTGTTGTGTATCAGTAGAAAAGTCAGTCTGAAGACTCTGTCGTTGTTGCAGTTTATTCCTTACGGAGTCGCGAATTGGTATAAATCTCTTAATTGCATCTAGTCGTTCACGAGCCAATCGGGTCGTTAATGCTTCATTGACCATTATTAAAAATCGTAGATTTCAATTGTGAAACAATTTTTGAATTGTAAAACAATTTTCCCCATCGATGATTAACTAATCGGAACCATCCATTAACGGTCCAATTTTTTTATTCAGTGTGAAATATTTTTCATTCAGTGTGAAATATTTTTATTTTTTATTGCTGTGAAATATTTTTATTTTTTATTCAGTGTGAAATATTTTTTATTCAGTGTGAAATATTTTTTATTCAGTGTGAAATATTTTTAATGCTGTGAAATATTTTTATTTTTTATTCAGTGTGAAATATTTTTTATTCAGTGTGTGTGAAATAGTTTTCACTCGCTATGTGTGAAATAGTTTTCACTCGCTATGTGTGAAATTATCGATTTTGTATTCGCTGTGAAATAGTTTTTATCCAGTGTGTGTGAAATTATCGATGTTTTATTCGCTGTGAAATAGATTTTATTCAGTGTGTGTGAAATAGTTTTCACTCGCTATGTGTGAAATTATCGATTTTTTATTCAGTGTGTGAAATATTTTTTATTCAGTGTGAAATATTTTTATTTTTATTCAGTGTGAAATATTTTAATCTTTTATTCAGTGTGTAAAATTATCGATTTTTTATTCCGTGTGAAATAGTTTTCATTCGCTGTGTGAAATAGTTTTTATTCACTATGAAATGTGAAATATTTTTTACTGCTGTGAAATATTTTTATTTTTTATTCAGTGTGTGAAATATTTTTTTTGGCTGTGAAATATTTTTATTTTTTATTCAGTGTGTGAAATATTTTTTATTGCTGTGAAATATTTTTTATTGCTGTGAAATATTTTTTATTCAGTGTGAAATATTTTTTATGCAGTGTGAAATATTTATTCAGTGTGAAATTATCAATTTTTTATTCAGTGTGAAATATTTTTTATTCAGTGTGAAATATTTTTGTTTTTTATTCAGTGTGAAATATTTTTATTTTTTATTCAGTGTGAAATATTTTTATTTTTTATTCAGTGTGAAATATTTTTTATTCACTGATTTTGCCTGTTTTTCACTGATTTTTTGACAGTTTTGGTGGTTTTTGTGCCATTTTGTATCATTTTTGCGTCATTTTGATGGTTTTCAGTCGGGTCAAACGGTCGATTTTGCATGTGATTTTTCGTAGAGAAAAGTTGTTAGAACTCATTTTTGATGATTTTTAGCCATTTTTCATCAATTTTTGCCTGTTTTTATCGATTTTTAGCCAGTTTTCATCGATTTTTGATGAAAAATGAAAAAAAAACAGTAGGGTCAAGTAGTCGATTTTGCATGTGATTTTCCGTAGAGAAAAGCTGTTAGGATTTCATTTTATTTTTTATGCAGTGTGAAATATTTTTATTCAGTGTGAAATATTTTTATTTTTTTATTCAGTGTGAAATATTTTTATTTTTTATTCAGTGTGAAATATTTTTTATTCAGTGTGAAATATTTTTTATTCACTGATTTTGCCTGTTTTTCACTGATTTTTTGACAGTTTTGGTGGCTTTTTCATTGATTTTGTGCCATTTTGGTGGTTTTCAGTTGAAAATCTCCTTGAGATTTTACGGTCAAGTAGTCGATTTTGCATTGGATTTTCCATAAGGAAAAGCTGTTAGGATTCATTTTTGATGGTTTATAGCCATTTTCCATCAATTTTTGTCTGTTTTCATCGATTTTTGGTCATTTTTCATCGATTTTTGATTTTAAAAAAAAAATCCGTAGGGTAAAGTAGTCGATTTTGCATTGGATTTTCCGTAGAGAAAAGCTATTAGGATTCATTCAGTGTGTGAAACATTTTTATTTCTATTCAGTGTGAAATATTTTCACGGATTTTGACAATTTCAATCAAAAAATGCTTAAAAATGAAAATCTCTTTGAGGGTCGGTCAAGTAGACAATGTCATTAAAAAAATGACAAAATCTCTTTGAGAAGTAGACAATTTCGGTCAAAATCGTTCATTTTCTTGAATTAACGCTCGTAGGTTTCTAATTTTAGAATTAACCTCTTTTTTCAATTCGTATTCGTTACCCAATTCTTTTTGTATTCCCTCTACGATAGTTTATAACGGGACACACACACTTACGTCACTGGAAAATGCAAGAGAGTCCCGAATAGAATTCTGAATTCTTTTGATTAGCGCATATTTCTTTGTCAGCATATACTTGTTGTTGTTAACTCCGTATTCTATATCCTGAAAATCTGACATGATTTGATCAGGATTTAAACCATCTGATAGTTTGATATCCTGACTTTTCAATTTTAAAATTTCAGCTATAATGCTATTCATTTTTTCAGAATTCATTTTCTATAACAATTACATATTTCTAAATGAAAAATATGATGCATTAGACATAAATAAATTGAATTTTTTGTCCGCTCTTTTTTGAAATGGCCGATCGATAAATCCCCTCTGCAACCTTTTGTACAGAGGGTGGACAAATATTGAAATGCCTACCGGCGCTTTTCATAGATAAAAATATTTTTTCCTCGTTAGTTGCCGTATTAAAAGATTTTATTGGTTTCGCTTTTTTCGAGCATTTTCCAGTTCTTCCAGATGAATTATTCTCACTCTGTGTAACAACTCGTAAATTATCTAAAGAATTGTTCTTTGGATTAGAATCGATATGATCAATAACAAAATCATCCTCGATCAATCCACGGAAACATTCATACACGAAACGATGATTGAGATATTTCTTCTTTCCAGCGCCAAACCTCAAATATCCATGATTATTCACAACACCAACTGGTTTCTTCAGTCTACAGTGTCTGACAGTACCATCACTGGATGCTTCATAATTTGTAATCAGAGGGTGTGGTCTGAATTCTTGGTTCGTTTATATACTATACTATTGTTTGTCTAATTCATTGTTTGGTTTAATAATGAATCTCTCGATGTAGTCTTGAGGGGTTCTTATGATTTTATTGATGACTTTGTCAGGGACTCTGATTTTGTCAGGGTCACTGATTTTGTCAGGGTCAGAATTTTTGATTGAAAATTCATATGATTTTCCATTTTTAACTCTATTGTCATAATAACGCTTCAACTCCCTGTATCGCTTTCCACCACAACCGATACACAATTGTGATTTTCCCCTGACCCCAAGCCCACAACGAATACAGGGTAACGGACCAAGGCTTCCACGTCGAAAACTTTGCGTATGATACCCACAGAATTCATTTCTACATGATTTGTTACAAGGAGTCACTGATCCAATCATGAGCCATTTGCAATGATTCATTATACATAAATCTTTCATTTAAATGCTTGTTTTAATTATAGTATGAAGGAGTTCAAGAGATTATCGAAAATTACGCCCTGGAAAAATGTTCAATTCAATCTTGATAGAGTTTCTGATACACCAAAGAATAAAATTCTTGATAGAACCATGATTAGTAAAATCAGAGATTGTTTTAATGAATTCAAGCATGATGGAGCATCTCATTGTTGGTCAATATTTCGAATTGATGGCCGTGTTGACGCTAACATGAATGATGAAAAAGCAGAAGTGATAATCTCACATCTTTCGCGGAAAAGGCATTTTTTTAGAATAAAATTCCTTATCCGTGACGACACTGGAAACTAGATCATTAGGGATAAATACGAACCCATTCTCAAGGACAAAAAAACTGTCACTGTGAATCAAGATTCCAAACCAGGAATTTTGACTGGAATTGACAAACCATACTACGAGAGATCTTATCCTGTAACAGCAGTTGTTTACGGGATATATCCGTTAAATGACAAACCTGATATTGCAAAACTAGCACCCATGAAATATTCTTCTTCAAGGCTCAATTGTGTAGCAACACGAATAATAGACCACTTCACAAATGCATCCCGGGGAAATAAATTAACTGATCTAAGACGAAAAAAAATAACCGAATGGGAATTAACGGTGAAACAGCATGGGGCAACAATTCAGGATATAATCAAATTAGAAAAATCATTAAGATTTCCAATATCAGTAACGACAATAACCGGTGAAGTATTAAACGAATCAAAATATAAATCAAAAGGAACTCCAATACAAATTATTGATCATAACGAACACGCGTGGTCATCTGCAGTAACAATATTCCCACGGGATAGAACTGTAAAATATATCCCCCCAACAGGGTTAGGACCTGAAGAGTTTTTTTCCGAGCAGAAATTATTTGATGCTATTTACAATTTGAGTAAAAACGATCCTGTGTCGATGTGGCTTTTTTACAGTGCTGCAGATGATGAATGTAGATTTGATCAGTTTGTAAGACCCAACGGAGAATTGTTCCGTACTGAAGAGCTGCATAATCAAATGAAAAACCTAGCTAGTGAGTTTTCTTCAGAGGGTATTGAAGATCAATTATTGACAAACTGTTGTACACTTCCATCAGTTGCAGCACATTTTGCTAGGAAGAAAAACGCGTGGAAACCAACCCGAAGTGAGTTTTTATCAGATGTCAGATTGTCCTGTCTTGAATACAGCCATGGAGGGTTATGGAATACAAAATATGACAATGAAACCGTTATTTCAGTTGATATGATTGCGTGTTATCCAGGGAGTTATCTCGGGTATGGAGAGTGTGCTAAATATTTCAAACGATTTGGACACCCCACACACGAAATGACTCGTGTTGCAATTAATGGACCACTGCCTGATTTTGATTTAACCGGATTCGCTCGTGTAGTATCATTTGAATTGGATACAGGACTTCATCTGTGTAGTTATGTTTTTATTGGTAAACACATGTCTGAAAAACACTGGATGCCAATAGTGTTATTACGGTATATGATTGATTGTGGGATGTTAAAATCATTAATTGTCAGTGAAGCGATTATATCCTATCGAGCACAGAAATCAGTCTGGTTACCACAACCTGATCTAGAAAAAATAATTAGCGAACAGCGAAAACTGTTTCCTGATTTTGATGAACAACAAATCATGGATTGGTCCAAACAGTTATTTGAAATCAGAAACAACGAAGCAAAAGATCTTGGACGAAGAATAATAGGTAAATTTACTCAGGGTGGCAAATATGACAATACAAGATATTCTTCACGGTTAATTATAGACAAAGCTGAATACGATTTTGTAATCGCGGATCTAACGAATAAGCGGATATATGTCAATCGTAAAGACGCATTTCTGTCCGATGGAACCAAATTGGGTACAATTGTTACTTACAACGATGGGTACAATCCGCAGTATACACATTTGAGAGCTTCTATGCTCGGTTATGCTTTTATCAATTTATTTTCAATGATAAATAGATTTCCTAACACCGCAGTTAGAGTCGCCACTGATTCATTTTACATAAAAAGCGATATGGCTGATTTTATAAGCAGTAGCAAAGCTACTGGCAACGAGAATTGGGGATCATGGAGAATTAAGCGAGAAATGCTTCATGATTATATTCAATCAGCAGATGTTACGATTGAAAATAATTATAGGAATCTCTTTGAGATTCAATCAGAATTTTCTAATGCACCACCGGTATCTGGTCCAATATGCCGGTATAAAACAGTTTATTTAAACGGCTGTGGTGGGTCAGGAAAAACAACCCGGGCAATTGAATGTTTCCAACGGCTGTGGTGGGAAAGGAAAAACAACCCGGGCAATTCCGCGTTTCCAATCCAAACATGATTGTGCTAACACCAACTCACAGACTTGCAAGAGAGATGATACAGCGAGGTGTAAATGCCTGTACTTATCACAGTTTCTTTCGATGGAAAGGAGATAAGTGGACTCCTGAGCGTATGGGCGAAAAATTTATTCCTGAAATCATCATTTGGGATGAAATATGCACAGTGTCATTAGATGTATTACAAATATTTCTTGAGTGGTTGTTATTGAAAACTACAAAAGTCGTCATGTGCGGTGATCACGGCCAACCCCCACCATTTGTTGGTGCATCCCCACATGAATGGCTAAAGGGTTTTGTAGACTATTATGAAGAAATTAGTACTGATTATAGATCACTTGATGAACAATTACGAGAATTCAAAGCGCTAATCAGATTACAACCGGATAGAATCCAGTGTGAAATAGCCCGTTAAATAATTTCAGAAACTCCCATGAATGAGTTTTGGGAAACATGGAGACTAAATGATTTGATAATTGCAAGTAGAAAAATAGTCAGAGACACACTTCAGATGAAGTTATTTGAAACGCATAAAAAAAATTTGCAACGCTTCCGGTACCCCTTTGTTATAGGCCATCGGATACACGAAAACAAAATATCGAAGTTGATATTCCAGGCTTGACAGAGTCAAGAAAACAAATTCTCGTATTAAATGATATTGTGCTGGTTGATATCAATGTCGTCGAAGATGCATTGCGTGCTAATAAATCCCCATGGACGCTAGGATACGCAGCGATGATACATTCTTCACAGGGATTGACTATATCGGATACAATTGTTTGGATAGTAGATAATCGCATCGAATGGTCAAATTTAGTCTATCTTGCAGTATCCAGAGTACAAAAAATAAATCAGCTTCGAAGAAATGTTTTAGATGCTAGTTAAGACCCCGCGGTGATAATTGAGTATCCTTGGGTATCACTTGTAATTGTTGTCGAGTAAATCCTCGTTGAGGGGCAGTTGAATCCAGTTTATAGATTGCTGGTCTAGAAACGCTAGATCGTGTTATACTAGATATCTTGTGTGCAGTAACACTCCAAATAGGATCAGTAGCCCTTTTTCTGCCACCTTCAAGCTCTCCTGGTTCGTATAAATACCTAACAGTGATATTACTACCAAGAATTGGTTCTTTGAAATCTTTTTGTGGTTGTACGGGTATAGACTTCTTTTTAATAGCGCTGATAGGTTTCATGTTGATTGTTCTAGTAATCTCATTATTCAGTGCAGTAATCACAGCTGGTAATCTTTTAACCCATTCACGGGATATTTTTTTCTTGGATGAATTCTTTTGCGTATTGATATCCAAATAACCGCTCAGCAAGAGTCCGATTAAATCGTTCTACAATTGCCTGATCACGATGTAGCGCAGTATGCCCCCGTCTGATGGTGACATTATGATGTTTCCTTATTGATAACACTGCACCCTGAAATTCCTTGCCAGGATCAACTTGTAACAGATTTGGCCAGTGCAGAGGACCCCTTCGATAAATCCTTTCAAATGCAGAAGCCATTTCAGGTGATGATTTTATTTTTAACGGTTCTGCTTCTTTGTATCGACTTGCAACATCAACTACAGTTAACGCGTATTTGTAACCACCATCATGTGGCAGAAATAATATATCAGCTTGATAAACTTCATTAGGGACAGTCACATCAAAATGCGAGTAATTAATTTGTTTAGGCGGTGGTAGATAAATTTGCCATATAGCCTGTTTGGATAACCAATCCGCTGCAGTGGTTTTTTTTTCTCACTTTTTCAGCGCTAGCTAGTTTATTGATTGCTGCCTTGCCTCTCCAGTATCCTTTCGGAGAATAATAAATAGATTCCATGTTGTTATTAATTACCAGCACCTAACATCAATTTACTTTTCATAGCCGATTTTATCAAAAAGGAAGCCAATTTTTCTTTGAAGGATTTATCAGGAATAGCATTTAATGCATGAATTAATTTCACATCTGCTAGATGTCTATGCTGCAAATTGCTGCTTTTATAAGCAACATCATGAACGTGACACGCCTTATCAATGGCGTTTATTAGTTCTTCACCGGGTTTGGGTTGGTTATGATTATTGAGTCTGATATCAAGTCTTGTTCCCGGTCCACAATAACTATACCCTGGAAGGTGTTTTTCTCCTGGATACTTTGCCGATGGGGTTCCAGGGAGTTTAGTTAGCTTAGCTGCGATATCACCTCCTCGTTTTTTTTAAATTGTACGCATTTACCAGAAAGTGCTGATCGGTTATTTTTAGTTGTAATCGACGTCAAGTCATATGTGCCAGTACGTTTTTTACACTTCACACAATATAGATCCATAATTTATATATAACAGCATGAATATAATTGATTATTCAGCTACCCGACGACGGGAACCTATTAAACACCATGAAATGTTGCCGAATTCAATTAGAATGAGTATAATCGGACCATCTGGAAGCGGCAAGACACAACTGCTACTTAATTTGATAACGAGATGGATGAAATGGAACAAATTATATTTAATAGCCTCGAGTGTAGACGATCAGCGATGCTATGAAGTGCTAAGGGATTTTAACAAGAAAGCAAAAGAATTTCAAATCGATGATGATATTATTGAGTTTATAACCGATATAGAGGAAGCACCGAGCATTGATGCTATTGATGGAAGTATTAACAATTTAGTCGTATATGACGATATCATGTTAGATAATCAAAAAAATCCTGCTAGGATATTTTCCAGAGGCAGGCATAAAAGCACTGATGTGATATATGTCACTCAACGATACACACAACTACCAAAAGTGATCAGAGATAACTGCAATTTATTGTGTGTGTTTAACGGCGTTGATACTCATACTCTTAGAAATATTCATCAGACCTGGTGCAGCGGTGATATGAATCATAATCAATTTAGAAATTTCTTTAGTCACGCTCAGTCAATACCACACGGATTTGTGACGATAAATTTAGCAGACCCTCGGACGCGATATCGTGTCGGACTTGATAAAATATGCAGTTGAAATCATAGAGGTGAGTTTTTACTCATTTCGAAGCCTTCTGCACGATCGTGTTTCAGACAAAATCACTAAGTCTCTGTTTGGCAAATGGAGACTTTCTTTTTTTTTTGTGGTTAAAACATGAAAATTCGTAGGAAGGCTCTATTTGCCGTTTTGACGGTTAAAATCGTTTTTTGTTTGAAAAGTTGTCCGATTCACTCTCTCTGCTGCTGAAGGGGTTTCCAGAGGATGTGTAACTGAAGCAGATTAGATCTCCAAAAATGTGGAGAGTAAAAGTAAAATCCCGATTTTACTCTTCAAGGAGGGGCCTATGTGACGGGGCAAATTTCTGGCGATAAATCTTGAACCCATTAGCTGAGACAAGAAAATCGTCAATTAGATTTCTAGAGAATGAACGCGAATCAATCATCACACTGCCATGTCGGAATGTAATTTCGAGGGGAGAATGCTATCCTTAAAGCAAATGTTTGGACAGCAGCCAGAAGGACTATTAGGGACACAGTAACTGTTACATTCAGGGTAAAGCTGTCACAATTGAAAAGTTGCATAAACTCTGTAATTATGAAACTACCAGGTCAAGCTGACCTAGATTTTTGGCGCCACTGAAGAAGGGACCGAGAGATTTGACTGATTTGTTACGCTAGTTAAGGGGGTGTGTTCTCACCCAAATTTAGCCAGGTTCTATATCGCCTCATTGGACATTTTAATCAGTATAAGCTTTTTCCGCAAGAGAAAGAAACCTGGAGACTTCAAGGAATTTGCAAGAAATTTCCTCGTAAGAAACTGTTGTCCAAGCAATCAGACGAACAGTTTTTGATCGACGTGCGCAGCAAAAGGATATATATATATATATATATAATGCTTTGCTGAATTTATTTGTATTTACATGAATTTTGTCTAATACATTCGTATAATAATGTGCTTTTTGAAGTATAACAGTGGCGAGTTATGCATTGGAAGTCGTACATTAATTTTTCGTTTTTTAAGTTTGTCAAATTGTTTAATTTGTTGTCATGTTTGCATAAGCATTGGGTTTTAAGAATTGAATGCATTACTTTACTTAATACGAGTTCGAGAATCCATGTGACTTCACCTAATTTAGAAGATTTCACGTATGATTTAGAGCGAGTGTGAAATGACGCAACTGATTGCAAATGTACGTCATTTATTCACTGTATAACTTGGGGTGGGCACATATCCGTTAGGTCTCGTGTGGTCTGTGTTACTGAGTGATGTTAATGCGTGATGAATTAGCCATTTGACTAACTAGGGTCATTATAGGACAGGAGAAGTCGCTTGATATTCTTAGTCTTGGCATCTGTGTAGCACTGATATAAATATCTGATAACGAGCAGGTGCAATGCATAATCCCCGGTATCATAAATAACAGGAAATTTAGAGTATCTCTATTTATATTTATTAAAAACAGAGAAAATAGCCTTGAACATGCAATCTTAAGAGAGGAACCTGAGAGTGCAATCTGAGACGGGAAAATTTTAAAAGTGGAACCTGAGACGGATTATTGAGGGTGGATTCTTACAACGTAACCCTGCTACGTATAAATACTGAGTGTCCTGGGAAGGAATGTTGAGAGTGGAATCTGGAGATCCAGGCATCTGAATAGCTACAGTGTAAGTCGAGCAAGGAAGAACATGTTATGAAATCATACAAGACGTTGACTTCGACTGTTCACTCGATAGTATGATATACAAAATCTGTCAGTAAACAGATGAGCTATTTTATTTGAATCCATTTGTGCTTTCCTTTGTAAATCGCAAAAGTTTTGCTTCTAAAAGCTGAGATATTTCTAATGTAATGACTTCAGATAGTTGTATTATGTAATTGATTAAATTGTTTGTTTACCTGTACGGGGGCTCATGTTTGTCTGTTCTATATATCTGCTGAGACCTCCCTCTCTCTCTCTCTCTCTCTCTCTCTCTCTCTCTCTCTCTCTCTCTCTCTCTATATATATATATATATATATATATATATATATATATATATATATATATATATATATATATATATACATACATATATCTATAAGTTTCACCACTTATATTTACTCGAACCAGGCAATTGCATTTAGGGCGGTCATCTCCTAGATACCAAGTACCGAAAGAGGTGGGATATATAATAACAATATATACACCACCCCGTAACATAGAGTCAAATTTGCATCTAAATGCAATTTTCTGACAGTATTGAATTTCGCAGTCGAACTACAAGTCGATCTCTGATCATTTCATCATGTAGTGTGCCGACAATACAATTATCAGCCAACACATATATAACTGTAATAAAACTGTCCATTGTTTCTCCATCTTCCTGGTTTCTTTGATTAAATTTTGCCCTTACAAATTACATTCTTTTTTAAATGAAATATTGCACGATTCTATCTGTCATGGGCTTCCCCTTGTAATGATCTTTCTCTGTCAGGTTGAACAATGACAAAATGTCATCAGCCTCACTTCCCATAGAATAAATCAAGGTATTTAGTTGAATTTCTTCCTCTTTTTCACTAAGTCCAGATGATTGACGAAAGTGTTCAAAGCTACTGATACCACTTTTCCCAAGTTTTAGGTCTCAAAAAGTCAAATTTGTCCAGATTTTAATTTTGAAATGAAGAAATTTTTAACTCTGATAATTTCAATCCGGTGCTCTTACCTATGCCACCATGTAATGTTATTTGTTATTGAAGAATAACTGCAGAAGGCGCTATATACAATTTTATTTAATACAAGACAACAGTACAAGTAGTAAGGGGAGTAAAGACTGCCCTGAGAAGACATTCCCTTGGACCATAAACCCTAGTGAATGTGTAACATAAACCAGTTGTTGGTGTGTATCAGTTCTAATCCAGTGTGGAATATCTGATTACTTTACTGTCAAGTGATATTTCAAAGCTAATTGGATTAAAGCTTAAACTACCATTGATTTGTACACTGTTAAACATTTCAATTTAATGACAATATCATTAAATCTGTCTTCCTGCTCTGGAACATTACTTTATAAGGACATCAAGCGATACAATTTGTCTCATCTCCATGATGTCATGCAACATCAAAAGAAATGCATGCCAAGCAAGTAGGGCTTGCCTATTTCATAATAACATATTTAATCTCCATGAAAAACTTTCGCAGTTCATGCTTACAAACAACAATTATCTAAGTTTATTTAAAAGCCCTGCCATAGTTTGATAGATGACTTCAATGAAGCTAATATCATATAGGGTTGCTGGTGTATTGAGATAGGTTGCTGGTGTATTGAGATAGGTTGTTTTATACAGTTGTGTACTGTATGTAGTCGCTTTCTGGTCGATTCAAACTGCATACACCAGGATCTGCCTTCGCACAATGTGCTGGCAGATCTGGGCTTGTAAAACATGTAATGAGGAAACAGTCAGATGGTACAGACCCCGACTATTGTGCATTTATGTGATAGCAGATCTTGGTCAATGTCTGCAGTTGAAATTGACTCAAACATCAATATATACTGTATATTCCAACATAACAAAGATTACAACAAATAATATGACTGATTTAACTTTACAAAATCACAACAAAATTATATCTATCTATCTATTAATCAATTTATCTATCTATCTATCCTTATATATATATATATATATATATATATATATATATATATATATATATATAACTTCTTTTAATAAATTTGTATTATGCATTTTAATGAGTTTAATGAGATATATACATATATCTGTATGTATGTATTATTGGTTTCAAAAACATTCATTGTAGAAAAACAAGAACTGCCAAATAGCACAGTCAACATTAATACTGATCAAAAATTGAGTAATCATCTTTTTAAAGCTGACTTAAGGTTGTATACATGTTTTCAATGTCAGATGCGATCCTTTACGTTAAATGATTCCTAGTCATAAAAAAGCAGATGCCTATCGCTACAGATAGCATGGTTCCTGCAGATAAGGTTCTGGAAGCGGTTGAGATCTGGAAGTCTTTGAGTGAGAACTGGAAGTTTTTGAGGACCCGTCTGCCATTTAGCCTCTGAACCGGTCTATAGTTGTTGTCTATGGTGCCATAGGTCACAGGTATTGATGGCTTCTTGATGTGGTGAAGTTTCCGAAATTCCTGGAGCTGTGAATGAAATCAAGACAAGGGTTTAGATTCAGGATTTTCTCAGGATTTTTGTAGATATAATTAAAGTTCTGAATGCATGAATATGGAAGCTGAACAGACATTTGTAATGTCTTTGTAAATTTTTTAAAATCCATAAATAGTATTAAATATGGTCATTTTGTTGTCATGCACCAATACAATCAATACATTACTATACATTAAAATATATTCAACATATATACAATACAATCAATATATTACTATACATTATAATATAATCAACATATATACAATACAATCAATATATTACTATACATTATAATATAATCAACATATATACAATACAATCAATACATTACTATACATTATAATATAATCAACATATATACAATACAATCAATACATTACTATACATTATAATATAATCAACATATATACAATACAATCAATATATTACTATACATTATAATATAATCAACAGATATACAATACAATCAATATATTACTATACATTATAATATAATCAACATATATACAATACAATCAATATATTACTATACATTATAATATAATCAACATATATACAATACAATCAATACATTACTATACATTATAATATAATCAACAGATATACAATACAATCAATATATTACTATACATTATAATATAATCAACAGATATACAATACAATCAATATATTACTATACATTATAGTATAATCAACATATATACAATACAATCAATACATTACTATACATTATAATATAATCAACAGATATACAATACAATCAATACATTACTATACATTATAATATAATCAACATATATACAATACAATCAATACATTACTAGACATTATAATGTAATCAACATATATACAATACAATCAATATATTACTATACATTATAATATAATCAACAGATATACAATACAATCAATATATTACTATACAATCAATACATTACAATACGATCAATATATTACAAAACAATCAATACATGACAAGACAATCAAAATATTACAATACAATCAATATATTACAATACAATCAATATATTACAATACATGATACAATCAATACATTACAATACAATCAATACATAACAATACAATCAATATATTACAATATGGTCCTTACATTATAATACATTATACAAGCAATATATTACAATACAATCAATATATTACAATACAATCAATATATTACAAAACAATCAATACATGACAAGACAATCAAAATATTACAATACAATCAATATATTACAAAACAATCAATACACCACAATACAATGAATATATTACAATACAATAAATATATTACAATACATGATACAATCAATACATTACAATACAATCAATACATAACAATACAATCAATATATTACAATATGGTCCTTACATTATAATACATTATACAATCAATATATTACAATACAATCAATATATTATAATACAATGAATACATTACAATACAATAATATATTACAATACAATCAATGTATTTCAATACAATCAATATATTACAATACAATCAATATATTACAATACAATCTATATATTACATTACATTATAATACAATCAATACATTACAATATATTGCAATACAATCAATATATTACAATACAGTTAATACATTATAATGCATTATAAATGAATATATTACAATACAATTAATATATTACAATACAATCAATACATTACAATATATTATAAAATCCATACATTACAATACATTAAATACATCACAATACAATTAATATATTACAATACAATCAATACATTACAATATCAATATATTATGATACATTATGCAATCAATGCCTTACAATAGATAATAAAATCAATACATTACAATACATTATACAATCAATATATTACAATACAATTAATATACTACAATACAATTAATATATTACAATACAATCAATATATTAGAATACAATCAATACATTAGAATACAATCAATATATTACAATACAGTCAATATATTACAATACATTATCCAATCAATACATTGCAATACAATCAATAAACGACAATACACTCAATATATTACAATACAATCAATACATTACAATACAATCAATATATTACAATACAATCAATATATTACAATACAGTCAATATATTACAATACATTATACAATCAATATATTGGAATACAATCAATACATTACAATAAAATCAATATATTACGATACAATCAATACATAACAATTACAATCAATACATTACAATACAGCCAATACATTATACAATCAATCATTACAATACAATCAATACCTTATGTGGGGTGGGGTGGTCTGAAAACATATACAAGTTTTATTCGTCAGTAAGGGGTGACCTATCGTCAGTGAGTAGCATTTACACATTGAGAAAACAAACAATGGAAATATTGAGCACATTAAGACTAAACCAGTGTGAAATACACTTTTACATTGTCAAATTACATTTTGGTTACCTCTGTAATAAAATCCACAATAAAATATTGCATCGGTCACATCCTGATATCAATACCATTCACTACGAAAATGTCGGCATGAGCAAATGGTTGCACAGTAGTTATTTACATGCTTCAATACATGTACACTACTTAAATTGGCCTAGATTTTGGGCAGTCTGTTCCCATCTTATTGAGGCTATGAAGGGGATTAGCTAAGAAATGAGAACCTGCCAACAAGTTGGTTTAAATAGTACATGTACTTAGTTATAGAAGTAATCGTGAATATAAAGTTAAAAATGCAAAATTAACTTCTTTTAATAACCAATCACTTTGGAAAATGCAAGAATCAATCAGATTTCATTGCCTTTTTTAAGTCACTGCGAGAGGCCAACCCTATAGGACCAAATAAAATAGTTGTTTTTTGTTTTGTTTTTTGTCTCCGACCGCTACATTAAAGCCTTGCCGTGGTCAACTATTTGTTGAACGAAGTATGGGTCGGAACTGGGAGCTGGTCAACATAAATGATTAGGTGGGAAAATTAAATCCTGGTGGCATCATCAATTAATTGTGGAACAAAGTATGGGTCGGAACTGGCAGCTTCTTGACATAAATGACTAAAAAAAAAACCAAAGAATTTGTTCAAGCTGGGTTCAAGGGCTTCTGTCAACATGTATGTTTACTTCCCTTTGTTTAATCTCGACGTCGACATAAGCATGACAATTTTGGTTATAAAATTAGAACAAGGACTGGGACTTTGCTTTTTTGTCGAAACAGGCGGCTTGTTGACATAAGTGATGTCGATATAAGTGTGTAGGACTGTAATACAATCAACATATTACAATACAATTGTTATATTACAATACAATCAATATATTACAATACAATCATTATATTACAATACAATCATTATATTACAATACAATCAATATATTACAATACAATCAATATATTACAATACAATCAATACATTACAATACAACAAATACATTTCAATACAATCAACATATTACAATACAATCATTATATTACAATACAATTGTTATATTACAATACAATCAATATATTACAATACAATCATTATATTACAATACAATCATTATATTACAATACAATCATTATATTACAATACAATCAATATATTACAATACAATCAATACAGCACAATACAATCATTACATTACAATACAACAAATACATTTCAATACAATCAACATATTACAATACAATCAATATTTTACAATACAATAATTATAATTACAATACAGCAAATACATTACAATACAAACAACATCTTGCAATAGTATCAATACATTACAATACAATAAATGTTCTCGAGTACAATCAATATGCAACAATTTCAATCAACATGTTACAATGCAACTGACTCATTAACATGTATTTGCATGATCGGAAATGATGGAGAAAATGTGCGAACTGGTTGCATGACAAAGGTTATTTCATTCATTTAAAACTCTCCTCCAAAAGTGAGTCAAAACTGTAAACTTTCAACCCCAATACAGATTAACACCAAAACAAAGCCAAGGAAATGACAACAATAATATTTATCAATACCATATTTAATTATGGAAATGAAAGCAATAAGGTTTATCAATACCATATTTAATTATGGAAATGAAAGCAATAAGGTTTATCATGACCAAAACTAAAACATGGACAGGACATTAATAAGTTTAATCAATAACAAAGCAAAACCATCCCTGCTGAAAATGTGACTTAAATTTCAGTGAAAATTAAAGAAACTTCAAGGAATGTTTTGGTAAAATAATTACTGAGATTTCCCTAAAGTTTTGGTGAGATTTCACTAAAATGTCACTGATATTTTGGAAAGATTTAATAAAAATGTTGAGCAAAACTTTCACAGACATTTTGTTGAGAATTGAATGAAATTTTGAAGAGTAAAAAAAATCGAAATTTGAGTGAGATTTCACTAGACTTAAATCTACATTTTGCTGAGATTTTACTAAATGTTAGTGACTTTTCTCTAAAATGTTTTTCAAAAATTTCACCAAAATTGCACTGAATTATCAATGATATTTCAATTTAAAAAAAGTGAAATTCAGACTATTTAAATGAAATTTCAGTAATTTTTAACAGACATTTTAAAAAATTTTAAAGGAAATAATGGGTACAATATATATAGCACTTTATTATCCATAGTAATATTGCAATATAGACGAAATACAAATATACATCATGAGACACAGAAGTTTAAATAAATGTAGAATGAATTTTGTAAGATACAAAATGATGCTGCTGCTGTGATTGCATGAAACCGAATAAGCCACCTCTACGCAAAAATAGCAGTGACAAACGTTTATTATGACATAATTACACTGATTTTCCTCATAATTCCAACAACAACAACAACAACAATTAGTATATTGTGCTAACAGGAACGTTCATCGTTACTATCATGATTCTGTTTGTGAGCCATGATGAAAACAGCTCTGCAAAGATATGACCATCTTTGATAGACATGGGTGTCTGACAACAATATCATAACTTCTTTACCTTGGATTTTAACCTTGCCCTTTCTCAAATTCTGACAGGGATTCAGTAACTGTAAACTTATCTGGTCCAGTCCTTTTTTAACCTTGCCCTTTCTCAAATTCTGACAGGGATTCAGTAACTGTAAACTTATCTAGTCCAGTCCTTTTTTATTTAACTTGTTTGATACTAATATAGTATTAATTAATAGTTCAAATCTTTATGACAAAAATATAAAATTTCTTGTCCTGGCATTTAGTTTGAATAATTGGCCAATTTAGTTTCAATCGACTTTGCATTCAAGCCAATCTTATTTACAAACATTTGTTAACTGTTTCCAAAATGTATTGGTCAATATCCTGCTGGAAAATTAAAAATTCCATGCTTGGCAGGCATGCTCATTCCTATCGGTTTTTATTAAATCAAGATTCATTGGGCAACTACAAAGTATTAACCAATCAGAAAGCTCATTTACAGTGATTGAGCAAATACAAAGTTTTAACCAATCAGAAAGCTCATTTACAGTGATTGGGCAAATACAAAGTTTTAACCAATCAGAAAGCTCATTTACAGTGATTGGGCAAATACAAAGTTTTAACCAATCAGAAAGCTCATTTACAGTTATTGGGCAAATACAAAGTTTTAACCAATCAGAATGCTTATTTACAGTGATCATCTGATAAATAATGTACAGAACAAATACATGTAGTATCATAAGGATTATTGAGGAATGGGACTTAACAGACCATTATCTGAAAACTCGCTCAGAGAAGGAGAAAAAGTCCATGTCCACGAAAATCAGATTCAGGTCAAGAAAACAATGGAATTCTGTTTCAAAACAGAAAACAACCATTCTGTCAGAGGGCAGTTAAAAATCCAGAAACTTACTGTAAAAAAAATGGTAAATAGATCTAGAGTTATCAAAAATGGGATATAACATTTTTGCTGATAGTCAATCAAAATGTACCAGATGCAAACAATTAATTAGCACAAAATAAAGGTGAGGATTTTTGAATCAGTGAAGCAATGATGCTCATTGATATTTTTTCCATAAAATTTTATTTTAATCTAAATCCAAATCTCACAGATATGTTCAGAAATTTTCGCAAAATCTCAGTGAAATTTCACTGACATTTGATGAAATACCATATTTTTTTAAAACAAGAACATGTTTAAGTTACATTTTTGCTAGGGATGGAAGTGACAGCGTTTAACAGGAACAAGTATAAAACAACAGAAATGACAGAAATAAGGTTTAGCAAGAACAAAACAAAACTGTGAAAATTACAGCAATAAAAAGTTATAAAGTGAGACTAAAAATATATAAAACAGAATCAATAGCAATGTGGTCAATGACCATTTTCACTCAAAATAATTTACTTTCAAAACCTTTCAAAGATGAAACCCATTCAAGATTAGTAATAGCTAGACAGTCACTCTAACAACTATCACACTGTATGTAACTTCAAACCCAAAACATATATTCTTCGAGGTACACAATTAGCTGACGGTCATCCATGACAGTTTTGTTTGTAATGTGTGTGTGAGTTGGATTTTTAAGTAGCTTTAACAATCTGTCTGTAATATTGCCATGATATGTGCAGTGTGGCAGTTTATAGTGATGTCTAGCCCTGGGGTTCATGCCACAGACTTGTAGCTTGATGTCCCATCCAGTCACATTATCCCGACTCCAGGCAGACCAGTCCTAACACTAACCTCTTAATGCTAAGCGTCAAGCGAGGCAGCTGTTAGTACCATTTTTATAAGACTTTGGTAGAACCCACGACTTCCTGCATCCGAGGCAGGCACTCTAACTACTAGGCCACTGGAGTGTTGTTTATAATAACTGTGATACTGTGGGTTAATTTATCTATACCACTTTGTATTCATAATTTGTCCATACGAATTTCTTTTCAAGATCTATCCATACCACATTGTATTCATAATCTATCCATACAACTTTGTATTCATAATTTATCCATACCTATTTGTAATCATAATTTATCAATACAACTTTGTATTCATAATGTATCCATACCAATTTGTATTCATAATTTATCCATACAACTTTGTATTCATAATGTATCGATACAACTTTGTATTCTTAATGTATCCGGATCAATTTGTATTCATAATTTATCCATAC
This sequence comes from Unio delphinus, assembly GCA_029339505.1. NCBI lineage: Eukaryota > Metazoa > Mollusca > Bivalvia > Unionida > Unionidae > Unio > Unio delphinus. Next base: position 4,259,317 of record JAQISU010000277.1, read on the forward strand.
AACTTTGTATTCATTCTTTATCGATACCACTTTGTATTCATAATTTATCCACACCACTTTGTATTCATAATTTATTCATACAACCTTGATTCATAATTTATCCATGGAACTTTGTATTCATAATTTATCCATACCAATTTGTATTCATAATGTATCCACACAACTCTGTATTCATAATTTATCCATGGAACTTTGTATTCATAATTTATCCATACAACTTTGTATTCATAATGTATCAATACCAGTTTATATTTATAATTTATCAATACAACTTTGCACTCATAATGTATCCATACAACTTTGTATTCATAATGTATCAATACCAGTTTATATGTATAATTTATTAATACAACTTTATATTCATAATGTATCCATACCACTTTGTTGTATTTATAATTTATTGATACAACTTCAATTCATAATCTATCCAAACCACTGTCTATTTATAATTTATCTATACAACTTTGTATTTATAATGTATCCATACCAATTTGTATTCATAATGTATCCACACAACTCTGTATTTATAATTTATCCATGGAACTTTGTATTCATAATTTATCCATACAACTTTGTATTCATAATGTATCCATACCACTTTGTTGTATTTATAATTTATTGATACAACTTCAATTCATAATCTATCCAAACCACTGTCTATTTATAATTTATCTATACAACTTTGTATTTATAATGTATCCATACCAATTTGTATTCATAATGTATCCACACAACTCTGTATTTATAATTTATCCATGGAACTTTGTATTCATAATTTATCCATACAACTTTGTATTCATAATGTATCGATACCAGTTTATATTTATAATTTATCAATACAACTTTGCATTCATAATGTATCCATACAACTTTGTATTCATAATGTATCAATACCAGTTTATATGTATAATTTATTAATACAACTTTATATTCATAATGTATCCATACCACTTTGTTGTATTTATAATTTATTGATACAACTTCGATTCATAATCTATCCAAACCACTGTCTATTTATAATTTATCTATACAACTTTGTATTCATAATTTATCCATACCAATTAGTATTCATAATTTATCCATAACACTTGGCATTCATAAGTTATCGATACCACTTTGTATTCATAATTTATCCATATCACTTGTATTTATAATTGTTCTGTACCACTTAGTATTCATAATTTATCGATACAATTTTGTATTCTTAATTTATCCATACAACTTTGATTCATAATTTATCCATACTACTTAGTATTGATATTTTATCCATACCACTTTGTATTCATAATGTATCCATACGTTTTTTTAAATAATTTATCCACACCACTTTGTTTTGATAATTTATCGATACCACTTTTTATTTATAATTTATCCATATCATTTAGTATTGATAATTTATCCATACAACTGTCTATTTATAATTTATTCATACCACTTTGTTTTCATAATTTATCGATACCACTTTGTATTTATAATCCATATCACTTAGTATTGATAATTTATCCATAAAACTGTCTATTTATAATTTATTCATACCACTTTGTATTCATAAATTACCCACATCACATTGTATTTATAATTCAATTATTATTGTTCCATAACACTTTAATTGATAATTTATCGATATAAAATTGTATTCTTAATTTATCCATATCATTTTGTATTTATAATGCATCCATACCACTTGGTATTCATAATTTATCCATACAACTTAGTATTCATAATTTATCCATATCACTTTTGTATTCATAATATATCCATACAACTTAGTATTCATAATTCATCCATACAACTTAGTATTCATAATTTATCCATATCACTTTTGTATTCATAATTTATCCATACAACTTAGTATTCATAATTAATTTATCCATATCACTTTGTATTCATAATTTATCCATATCACTTAGTATTCATAATTTATCCATATCACTTTGTATTCATAATTCATCCATACAACTTAGTATTCATAATTTATCCATACAACTTAGTATTCATAATTTATCCATACAACTTAGTATTCATAATTTATCCATATCACTTTTGTATTCATAATTTATCCATATCACTTTTGTATTCATAATTTATCCATACAACTTAGTATTCATAATTTATCCATATCACTTTTGTATTCATAATTTATCCATACAACTTAGTATTCATAATTTATCCATATCACTTTGGTATTCATAATTTATCCATATCACTTTTGTATTCATAATTTATCCATACAACTTAGTATTCATAATTTATCCATATCACTTTTGTATTCATAATTTATCCATATCACTTTGCATTCATAATTTATCCATACAACTTAGTATTCATAATTTATCCATATCACTTTTGTATTCATAATTTATCCATACAACTTAGTATTCATAATTTATCCATATCACTTTTGTATTCATAATTTATCCATATCACTTTGTATTCATAATTTATCCACATCACTTTTGTAGTCATAATTTATCCATACAACTTAGTATTCATAATTTATCCATATCACTTTTGTATTCACAATTTATCCATACAACTTAGTATTCATAATTTATCCATATCACTTTGGTATTCATAATTTATCCATATCACTTTTGTATTCATAATTTATCCATACAACTTAGTATTCATATTTTATCCATATCACTTTTGTATTCATAATTTATCCATATCACTTTGCATTCATAATTTATCCATACAACTTAGTATTCATAATTTATCCATATCACTTTTGTATTCATAATTTATCCATACAACTTAGTATTCATAATTTATCCATATCACTTTTATATTTATAATTTATCCATATCACTTTTGTATTCATAATTTATCCATACAACTTAGTATTCATAATTTATCCATATCACTTTTGTATTCATAATTTATCCATACAACTTAGTATTCATAATTTATCCATATCACTTTTGTGTTCATGATTTATCCATATCACTTTGTATTCATAATTTATCCATACAACTTAGTATTCATAATTCATCCATACAACTTAGTATTCATAATTTATCCATATCACTTTTGTATTCATAATTTATCCATACAACTTAGTATTCATAATTAATTTATCCATATCACTTTGTATTCATAATTTATCCATATCACTTAGTATTCATAATTTATCCATATCACTTTGTATTCATAATTCATCCATACAACTTAGTATTCATAATTTATCCATACAACTTAGTATTCATAATTTATCCATACAACTTAGTATTCATAATTTATCCATATCACTTTTGTATTCATAATTTATCCATATCACTTTTGTATTCATAATTTATCCATACAACTTAGTATTCATAATTTATCCATATCACTTTTGTATTCATAATTTATCCATACAACTTAGTATTCATAATTTATCCATATCACTTTGGTATTCATAATTTATCCATATCACTTTTGTATTCATAATTTATCCATACAACTTAGTATTCATAATTTATCCATATCACTTTTGTATTCATAATTTATCCATATCACTTTGCATTCATAATTTATCCATACAACTTAGTATTCATAATTTATCCATATCACTTTTGTATTCATAATTTATCCATACAACTTAGTATTCATAATTTATCCATATCACTTTTGTATTCATAATTTATCCATATCACTTTGTATTCATAATTTATCCACATCACTTTTGTATTCATAATTTATCCATACAACTTAGTATTCATAATTTATCCATATCACTTTTGTATTCATAATTTATCCATACAACTTAGTATTCATAATTTATCCATATCACTTTGGTATTCATAATTTATCCATATCACTTTTGCATTCATAATTTATCCATACAACTTAGTATTCATATTTTATCCATATCACTTTTGTATTCATAATTTATCCATATCACTTTGCATTCATAATTTATCCATACAACTTAGTATTCATAATTTATCCATATCACTTTTGTATTCATAATTTATCCATACAACTTAGTATTCATAATTTATCCATATCACTTTTATATTTATAATTTATCCATATCACTTTTGTATTCATAATTTATCCATACAACTTAGTATTCATAATTTATCCATATCACTTTTGTATTCATTATTTATCCATACAACTTAGTATTCATAATTTATCCATATCACTTTTGTATTAATGATTTATCCATATCACTTTGTATTCATAATTTATCCATACAACTTAGTATTGATAATTTATCCATATCACTTTTGTATTCATAATTTATCCATATCACTTTTGTATTCATAATTTATCCATATCACTTTTGTATTCATAATTTATCCATACAACTTAGTATTCATAATTTATCCATATCACTTTGTATTCATAATTTATCCATATCACTTTTGTATTCATAATTTATCCATATCACTTTTGTATTCATAATTTATCCATACAACTTAGTATTCATAATTTATCCATATCACTTTTGTATTCATAATTTATCCATATCACTTTTGTATTCATAATTTATCCATACAACTTAGTACTCATAATTTATCCATATCACTTTTGTATTCATAATTTATCCATACAACTTAGTATTCATAATTTATCCATATCACTTTTGTATTCATAATTTATCCATATCACTTTGCATTCATAATTTATCCATATAACTTAGTATTCATAATTTATCCATATCACTTTTGTATTCATAATTTATCCATACAACTTAGTATTCATAATTTATCCATATCACTTTTGTATTCATAATTTATCCATATCACTTTGTATTCATAATTTATCCACATCACTTTTGTATTCATAACTTATCCATACAACTTAGTAGTCATAATTTATCCATATCACTTTTGTATTCATAATTTATCCATACAACTTAGTATTCATAATTTATCCATATCACTTTGGTATTCATAATTCATCCATATCACTTTTGTATTCATAATTTATCCATACAACTTAGTATTCATATTTTATCCATATCACTTTTGTATTCATAATTTATCCATATCACTTTGCATTCATAATTTATCCATACAACTTAGTATTCATAATTTATCCATATCACTTTTGTATTCATAATTTATCCATACAACTTAGTATTCATAATTTATCCATATCACTTTTATATTTATAATTTATCCATATCACTTTTGTATTCATAATTTATCCATACAACTTAGTATTCATAATTTATCCATATCACTTTTGTATTCATAATTTATCCATACAACTTAGTATTCATAATTTATCCATATCACTTTTGTGTTCATGATTTATCCATATCACTTTGTATTCATAATTTATCCATACAACTTAGTATTCATAATTCATCCATACAACTTAGTATTCATAATTTATCCATATCACTTTTGTATTCATAATTTATCCATACAACTTAGTATTCATAATTAATTTATCCATATCACTTTGTATTCATAATTTATCCATATCACTTAGTATTCATAATTTATCCATATCACTTTGTATTCATAATTCATCCATACAACTTAGTATTCATAATTTATCCATACAACTTAGTATTCATAATTTATCCATACAACTTAGTATTCATAATTTATCCATATCACTTTGTATTCATAATTTATCCATATCACTTTTGTATTCATAATTTATCCATACAACTTAGTATTCATAATTTATCCATATCACTTTGGTATTCATAATTTATCCATATCACTTTTGTATTGATAATTTATCCATACAACTTAGTATTCATAATTTATCCATATCACTTTTGTATTCATAATTTATCCATATCACTTTGCATTCATAATTTATCCATACAACTTAGTATTCATAATTTATCCATATCACTTTTGTATTCATAATTTATCCATACAACTTAGTATTCATAATTTATCCATATCACTTTTGTATTCATAATTTATCCATATCACTTTGTAGTCATAATTTATCCACATCACTTTTGTATTCATAATTTATCCATACAACTTAGTATTCATAATTTATCCATATCACTTTTGTATTCATAATTTATCCATACAACTTAGTATTCATAATTTATCCATATCAGTTTGGTATTCATAATTTATCCATATCACTTTTGTATTCATAATTTATCCATACAACTTAGTATTCATATTTTATCCATATCACTTTTGTATTCATAATTTATCCATATCACTTTGCATTCATAATTTATCCATACAACTTAGTATTCATAATTTATCCATATCACTTTTGTATTCATAATTTATCCATACAACTTAGTATTCATAATTTATCCATATCACTTTTATATTTATAATTTATCCATATCACTTTTGTATTCATAATTTATCCATACAACTTAGTATTCATAATTTATCCATATCACTTTTGTATTCATAATTTATCCATACAACTTAGTATTCATAATTTATCCATATCACTTTTGTGTTCATGATTTATCCATATCACTTTGTATTCATAATTTATCCATACAACTTAGTATTGATAATTTATCCATATCACTTTTGTATTCATAATTTATCCATATCACTTTTGTATTCATAATTTATCCATATCACTTTTGTATTCATAATTTATCCATACAACTTAGTATTCATAATTTATCCATATCACATTGTATTCATAATTTATCCATATCACTTTTGTATTCATAATTTATCCATATCACTTTTGTATTCATAATTTATCCATACAACTTAGTATTCATAATTTATCCATATCACTTTTGTATTCATAATTTATCCATATCACTTTTGTATTCATAATTTATCCATACAACTTAGTACTCATAATTTATCCATATCACTTTTGTATTCATAATTTATCCATACAACTTAGTATTCATAATTTATCCAAGCAGCAGAGAGGGTGAATCCTACAACGTTTTCAGACAAAATTTTGATTGAAATCCTAAAACGAGCCGTCTTATAATCTTATTTTAACCAAAAAAAGGCGAACCCTACAACGTTTTCAGACAAAAAATTGATTGAAATCTCCCTACGAAATCATTTTAACTAAAAAAATGAAAACGATTTTTTAATTAATTTTGGTCGCAACTTGTTGTCATCCACCCTCTCTGCTGCTAAAGTTTTCAGTTCTGGGTTAATAATTCTTTTACGATTTTAACCGAATATTTGATCAAGTCCGATACGATATCGTGTCCGAGGATCATGTAAATTTATTGTTGCGAATCCGTGCGGAGTCGACTGAGCATGACTAAAGAAATCTCTAAATTGATTGAAGTCCATATCAGAACACCATGTCTGCCAAATATTTCGTAGCGTATGAGTATCAACTCCGTTGAATACAGACAATAAATTGCAGTTATCTCTGATCACTTTTGGAACCTGAGTGTAGCGTTGAGTGACATATATCACGTCAGTGTTTTTGTGACGCCCACGGGAAAATATTCTAGCAGGATTTTTTTGTTTATCCAACATTATATCGTCGTATACGACTAAATTGTTAATATCTCCATCAATATCATCAATACTCGGTGCTTCATCGATATCGGTTATAAAATCAATGGCGTTCTCACCCTTAATTTCTGATGCATTCTCGTTAAAATCCTTTAACACTTCATAACATCGTTGATCATCTACGCTAGGGGCAATTAAATACAACTTATCCCACTTCATCCATCTCATTATTAAATTGAGCAACAATTGCGTTTTACCGGATCCAGATGGCCCGATTATAATCATCCGGATAGAGTTTGGTAGCGCTGCATGATGCTTAATTGGTTCTCTTGTTTTAGTCGCTGAAAAATCAATTATATCCATATTTCTATACATAAATTATGGATCTATATTGTGTGAAGTGTAAAACGCGTACTGGCACAGATGACTTGACGACGATTACAACTAAAAATAACCGATCAGCGCTTTCTGGTAAATGCGTGCAATGTGGTACAAAGAAATTTAGATTTGTGTCTATGAGATCTGATTTAAAAAAAAACGAGGAGGTGATATCGCAGCCAAATTGGCAAAGCTCCCTGGAACCCCATGGGCAAAGTACCCCGGAGAAAAGCACCTTCCAGGATATAGCTACTGTGGACCGGGAACCAGACTTGATATCAGACTCAATAATCAAAATCAACCCAACCCCGGTGAAGAACCAATAAACGCCATTGATAAGGCCTGTCACCTTCATGATGTTGCTTATAAAAGCAGCAATCTGCAACACAGGCATCTAGCAGATGTGAAATTAATTCATGCGTTAAATGCTATTCCTGATAAATCATTCAAAGAAAAATTGTCTTCATTTTTGATAAAATCGGCTATGAAAAGTAAATTGATGTTAGGTGCTGGTAATTAATAATATGGAATCAATTTATTATTCTCCGAGGGGATACTGGAGGGGTAACGCTGCAATCAATAAACTCGCTAGAGCTGCAAAAGTGAAAAAAACCACTGCGGCTAATTGGTTATCCAAACAGGCACTATGGCAAATTTATCTACCACCGCCTAAACAAATTTAATTCTCGCATTTTGATGTGACCTCTCCTAATGAAGTTCATCAGGCTGATATATTATTTCTGCCACATGATCGTGGTTACAAATATGCGTTAACCGTAGTTGATATTGCAAGTCGATACAAAGAAGCAGAACCGTTAAAAACAAAATCAGCCACTGAAGTCGCTTCTGCATTTGAGAGGATTTATCGACGAGGTCCTCTGCACTTGCCAAATCTATTGCAGGTTGATCCTGGCAAGGAATTTCAGGGTGCAGTGTTATCTACAATGAAACATCATAATGTCACCATACGACGAGGGCATACTGCGCTACATCGCGATCAGGCCATTGTAGAACGATTTAATCGGACGATTGCTGAGCGGTTATTTGGATATCAATACGCAAAAGAATTCATTCAAGAAAAGCGATCCAGTGAATGGGTTAAAAGATTACCATCTGTGATTACTGCACTGAATAACGAGATTACTAGAACAATCAACATGAAACCTATCAACGCGATTAAAAAGAAGTCAATACCCGTACAATCACAAAAAGATTTCCCTAGAAACGCTAGCGTTTCCCAACCAATTCTTGGTAGTAGTGTCATTGTGAGGTACTTATACGAACCAGGAGAGCTTGAAGGGGGTAGAAAAAGGGCTACTGATCCTATTTGGAGCGTCACTACGCATAAGATATCTAGTATAACACGATCAACTGGTAGACCTCCAGTCTATAAACTGGATTCAACTGCTCCTCAGCGGGGTTTTACTCGACAACAACTACAAGTGATTCCCGAGGATACTCAATTGCCACCGCATGGTCTTAACTAGCACCGTTGCGTCTATTGCACTCAAGACAAGTCAACATCACATTATTTCTGACATGACCGAGATTGTTATTTTTTCTGTCTACGGTGAATTGGCGAGGATCCTTATCCGAATACTGCCAACGCATTATACAATTGCAACTCGCGCAGTGATTATTCTGTTGTTTCTTCAAAGTGATTATTAGTTCAGCATCAATATCAAATTCTCGTTGTTTTTTTTTTGTCTTGTTGTTTGTAACCGGAGAGTTTTTTATTAATGATGCTAACATCAATATCACTTATTGTTGTGTCATTATCATCGAAAACAACTCTTCGAAGTTGATTTATGTTTCGTACTCTGGATACTGCGAGATAGACTAAATTTGACCATTCGATGCGATTATCTACCATCCAAACAATTGTATCCGATATAGTCAATCCCTGTGAAGAGTGTATTGTTGCTGCGTATCCTAGCGTCCACGGGGATTTATTAGCACGCAATGCATCTTCAACGACATTGATATCAACCAGCACAATATCATTTAATACCAGAATTTGTTTTTCATTCTGTCCTGGAATATCAACTTCAATATTCTGTTTTCGTGTATCCGATGGCCTATAGCAAAGGGGTACTGGAAGCGTTGCAAATTTTTCTTTATGCAATTCAAATAACTTCATCTGAAGTGTGTCCCTGACTATTTTTCTACTTGCAATGATTAAATCGTTTGGTCTCCACATTTCCCAGAAATCATTCATTGGAGTTTCTGAAATCACTTCACGCGCTATTTCGCATTGGATTCTATCCGGTTGTAATCTAATTAGCGCTTTGAACTCGCGTAATCGTTCATCAAGTGATCTATAATCAGTGGTGATTTCTTCATAGTAGTCTACAAAACCCTTTAGCCATTCATGTGGAGATGCACCGACAAATGGTGGTGGTTGGCCGTGATCCCCGCACATGACGACTTTTGTGTTTTTGGTTAACAACCACTCAAGAAATGTTTTTAATACATCTAATGACACTGTGCATATTTCATCCCAAATTAAGATTTCAGGAATGAATTTATCACCCATACGCTCAGGAGTCCATTTGTCACCTTTCCATCGAAAAAAACTGTGATAAGTGCAAGCATTTACCCCTCGTTGTATCATCTCTCTGGCGAGTCTGTGAGTCGGTGTTAGCACAATCATGTTAGAAACGCTAGCGTTTCCACGACGAAATAATTCAATTGCACGAGTTGTCTTTCCTGACCCACCACAACCGTTTAAATAAACTGTTTTATATCTACATACTGGATCAGATACCGGTGGTGCATTAGAAAATTCTGATTGAATTTCAATACGGTTACAACAAATATATTTATCATCCATGGCAACGTCTGCGGATTCACAATACTCATGTAGCATCTCCTTTTTAAATCGCCAACGCCCCCAATTTTCTTCAGGATCTGTGAATGCCGCTACAGCTGATTTGTACTTATTGTGTATATACATCAAATCAGTGGCCACTCTAACCGCGGTATTAGGAAATCTATTTATCATCGAAAATAGATTAATAGAAGCATAGGCTAGCATTGAACTTCTCAAATGTGTGTACTGGGAATTATATCCATCACAGTAGGTAACAACCGTACCTAATTTCTCACCATTGGATAGAAAAGCATCCTTACGGGATACAAGTTTTCCCTGTTTCATTAAATCCGCTACAATAAAATCGTATTCAGCGACATCTATGATCAACCGCGAAGAGTATTTTGCGTTATGGTATCGTCCACCCTGGGTAAATTTACCGATTATTCTTCTTCCGAGATCTTTTGCTTGTTCTTTTTTAATTTCAAATAACTTCTTAGACCAATTTATGATTTCTTCTTCACTGAAATCTGGAAACTGTTTTCGTAGTTCGTTGATTATTCTATATAGATCGGGTTGTGGTAGCCAAACTTCTTTCTGAGCTCGATAGCATATAATAGCCTCGGAAACAATCAACGATATTAGCATACCACAATCAATCATATATCTCAATAGCACTATTGGCATCCAGTGTTTTTCAGATAGGTGTCTACCGAGCCAAACATAACTACACGGATGTAACCCTGTAGCTAATTCGAATGATATCACACGAGCGAATCCGGTTAAATCAAAATCAGGCAATGGTCCATTAATCGCAACACGAGTCATTTCATGCGTGGGGTGTCCAAATCGTTTGAAGTACTCAGCGCATTCCCCATACCCGAGAAAACTTCCGGGATAACACGCGGATATATCAATTGAAATCATACCATCACGTGAGTATTTCGTATTCCACAGTCCTCCATGACCGAATTTGACGCAACTCAATTTAACATCCTCGAGAAAATCATTTCGTGTTGGACGCCATGAGTTTTTTTCTCTTGCGAAGTGAGCTACCACTGATGGAATAGTAAAACTATCCGTGAGTAGTTTTTCATGGGAATTCTCCGGTGAAAAATCACTAGCGATTTTTCTCATTCTGTTATCTAATTCTTCAATGCGATATAATTCACCATTTGGTTTTACAAATTGATCGAATTCTTCATCACTTCTAAGTAACCACACTGACACAGGATCATCCTTACACAACGCATGAATAGCATCGAATAATTTCTCTTCATAGAAAACATCCCCGACGAACTCCTTAGGGATATATTTCACGGTTCGTTCTCGTGGAAATATTGTTACCGCAGGTGTCCACGCGTGTTTGTTATGATCAATAATCTGTATTGGGGCTCCATTTTTGTTATATTTCGGTTCGTATAAAACCTCTCCGGTTATCGTCATAACGGTTATTGGGAATCGTAATGATGTTTCTAATTTAGCTATATCAGAAATCTTTGCACCATGCTGTTTCACTGTCAGTTCCCACTCGGTTATTTTCCTACGTCGCAGATCAGTTAGTTTATTTCCTCGGGATGCATTTGTGAAGTGTTCTATTATTCGTTCTGCTACACAATTAAGCCCTGACGAATATTTCATAGGAGCTAGTTTTGCGATATCGGGTTTATAATTTAACGGATATATCCCATAAACCATTGCTGTTACGGGATAAGATCTTTCGTAGTATGGTTTATCAATGCCGGTTAGAATCCCTGGTTTGGAATCTCTACTCACAATGACAGCTTTTTTATTCTTGAGGATTGGTTCAAATTTATCCTTAATAATCCATTTGCCATCGACTTCGATAATGAATTTGATTCGGAAAAAATGCCGTTTTTCCCCAACACGTGAAATTATCACTGCTGCTTTTTCATCAGTCATGGTAGCATCAACAACACCATCAATTCGAAATGTTGACCAACAATAAGATGCTCCATCACGCTTAAATTCATTAAAACAGTCTCTGATTTTACTAATCATGGCTTTATCAAGAATTGTATTCTTTGGTGTATTAGAAGCTATATCGAGATTGAATTGAGCATCTTTCCAGGGGTAATCTCTCTTGGACGTTTTTTTTTGGTTTATCGAGATTAAATCTAGGATTGATTTTCAATAATCTCTTAAACTCTTTCATGTTTCCGTCTATTGGACGTTTTTTTGGTTTATCGAGATTAAATCAAGGATTGATTTTGTTACGTCTTTTTGGTTTATCGAGATTAAATTTAGGATTGATTTTCAATAATCTCTTAAACTCTTTCATGTTTCCGTCTCTTGGACGTTTTTTTGTTTTTTTTGGTTTATCGAGATTAAATTTAGGATTGATTTTCAATAATCTCTTAAACTCTTTCATGTTTCCGTCTCTTGGACGTTTTTTGGTTTTTTTTGGTTTATCGAGATTAAATCTAGGATTGATTTTTAATAATCTCTTAAACTCTTTCATGTTTCCGTCTATTGGACGTTTTTTGGATTTTTTTGGTCTATCGAGATTAAATCTAGGATTGATTTTTAATAATCTCTTAAACTCCTTATCAGCATTTTTCGAAGGCGTTCTCCCTAATTCCTTCATGCTATAATTAAAACAAGCATTTAAATGAAAGATTTTTATATAATGAATCACTGCAAGTGGCTTATGATTGGATCAGTAATCCCGTGTAACAAATCATGCAGAAATGAGTTCTGTGGGTATCATATGCAAAGCTTTCGTCGTGGAAGCCTTGGTCCGTTACCGTGCATACGATGTGGAGTTGGGGTTAGGGGAAAATCTCAGTTGTGTTTGAATTGCGGTGGTAAGCGATACAGGGAGTTGAAGCGTTATTATGATAAAAGAATAAAAAATGGACAATCAATCAGAAATTTTAACCCTGACGCTGACAAAGTCAGTATTCTTGACGCTGACAAAGTCAGTATTCTTGACGCTGACAAAGTCAGTATTCTTGACGCTGACAAAGTCAGTATCAAGGATAAAATCATAAGAACTCCTCAAGACTACATCGAAAGATTTATCATTAAACCAAACGATGAATTAGACAAATAGTATTTAGTATACGAATGAACCAAGAATTCAGACAACATCCTGTGATCACAAATTATGAAGCATCCAGTGATGGTGTTGTAAGAAACCGCAGACTGAAGAAACCAGTTGGGTGGGATAATGGTATGGGGTATTTGATGTTTGGTGCTGGAAAGAAGAAATATCTCAATCATCGTTTCGTGTACGAGTGTTTCCATGGATTGATCGAGGATGATTCTGTCATTGATCATATCGATTCTAATCCGAAAAACAATTCTTTATCAAATCTGCAGGCTGTTACACAAAGTGAGAATACCGAACGAGGGGGGACTGGGAAATACTCGAAAAAAGCGAGACCTGTGAAATCTTTGAATACGATAACTAACGAAGAAAAAATATTTCAATCAATGAATGAAGCCGGTAGGCACTTCGATATTTGTAGAGCCTCAGTACGATATGTTGCAGAGGGAATAACCAAGACGGCTATTTCAAAAAGGACGGGACAAAAAGTTCAATTTAGTTATGTCTAATGCGTCATATTTTTCATTTAGAAATATATCATTATTATAGAATAATGAATTCTGAAAACATGAATAGCATCATATCCGAGATTTCAAAATTGAAAGGTTGGGATATTGAACTATCAGATGGGTTAAATCCTGATCAAATCATGTCTGATTTTCAGGATATAGAATACGGAGTTAACAACAATAAATATATGCTACCAAAGAAGTATGCGCTCATCAAAAGAATTCAGAATTCTATTAAGGACTCTCTCGCATTTTCCAGTGACGTAAGTGTGTTCGCTCCGTTGTATACCATCGTAGAACGAATACGAAAAGAATTGGGGTACGAATACGAATTGAAAAAGGAGGTTAATTCTAAAGTTAGAAACCTACGGGCGTTAATTCAAGAAAATGAACAATTTTGATTGACCAACCATTTATCATTATTTGATTGACCAACCATTTATCATTATTTGATTGTGACCGTCCCTCATAGAGATTTTAATTTTTTTTATAGCATTTTTTGATCAAAACTGTTGAAATCAGTGAATAAAAAATTGATGGCTGGTTCGGATTGATCAATGGAAAGTGTGATATTATTTATTTTTATAAGGATTTCCACACTTCCCCATCAATGATAGAGATGTTAAAACACTTCCACGGTGACTTTGTCACTGGTGTTAGGTCGGATTGAAAAATTGTTTTGCAATTGAAAAATTGTTTCTGATTTCAAATAATGGTCAATGAAGCATTAACAACCCGATTGGCTCGTGAACGACTGGATGCAATCAGGAGATTTGTACCAATTCGTGACTCTGTACGGAATAAACTACAACAACGACAGAGTCTTCAGACTGATTTTGCTATGGGATCCGAAGAATTGTTTAAACCAGTAACCACAGCAACGAAAGGGATAGAGCGTGCTATACTGGGAGATGTTCCCGAGACGGGAAAATCTGTTATTGGTGAACTCGAAAAAATAGCAGCGAAAACTGAACAAACAGAACAGGCCGTACAAAAAATAGAATCAAAAAGAACAGTTGATGGTTTACGCGTGAGATTTAACGAGGAAGGGTTAGCAGCAATTGATAAGACTGATCCACCAGAAATTCCTGCGCTTGTTGTTATGACTTATGAAAACAGAAAAAAAATGTTGAAACCAGAACATTATAAATATGTTAAGAATTTCACTCATTGGGCTGATATATTCTACAAAATCAAAACTAAAAAAAGTCAAATTGATACCGATAGTGCATCATACAATGAATATACCAATGCGGTGGATATAGTGTATAAACAATATGAACAACAAAAACCGCAAAGGCGGCGACAGCAACCTGCAAAGAAAATATCTTTTTCACCTAAAAAAACAACTACCACCTGATGATGATATTCTTGATTTTTTACAAAAAGCCAATTTAGACGAAATGGAAAAACAGGATGAAGCAACTGGTTATAGCGGAAGCGGATTGCAAGATTCCAGTGAGAATCCAAGGATTTCATGTCCTGGTAGTGTTATCAATGATATATCACGATTAGAAGTTCTTGTAGGAGGTTTCCGAGCTGGAAATAACTCACCGGAAATAATTAATGAAGCAGCTGATATCTGTAGACGATTATTTCAGGGTGGTATCATGGATATCAAAACATATCGAGATTTCATTGGCGAGTTAGTGGAAAGTGGGTATCACAGTGATTAATCACCGAGACTGAATAAAAACGCTAGCGTTTCCAATTGAAAAATGGTTTCTGATTTCAAATAATGATCATACACTACAATCATGATAAACCAGCCCCCGTCTACGTAGTTAATTCACGGTTTCCAGTTTATAGAGCATACTACGGAGATGGTTTAGGCAATACCATTGCAGGGTTATTTGCGAGAATGGCTCCAAAAGTGATGCCGTTAGCTAAACAATTATCAATGAAAGCAATTGAAGTTGTTCGTGATAAGGGTATTGGTGCTGTTGGAGATCTTGCTGGAAAAGCGTTTTCAACTGCGAAGAATAAATTAACATCATTAGTGAGACGAGAAAAATCCAAAGGATTTTCAAAGAAACCGTTACCATCTACAGCGGAAATGCCTGCAAGTGTTAGTAGAATTATAAATAACGCAGTAGACGAAAAATTAGCGTCGATGGCTTTAACTCCCGACCAAAGCAATATTGCAAATATGATAGCAGGAAGCGGCTTTAAAAAACTACGTCGATGAAAATCGTTTATGATTTCACGATTTAGACTCTGATAAATAGAATAAAATGTTCAAAAATTCACATGATCCGGCGTTTGATATAGACGCCCCAGTTGGCAAGGATGATTCTGTACGCGATTATCAATATTACGCTTATCATGCAATAGACGCAAATAGTCGATCGCGAATTGAACTTCAAGTCCATGATACCAGTAAATATTTTTTGCCCTGTGAAGCGTTTATTGAAGTAGAAGGAGAACTTGTAACAGCTGCTGATACTACTGCTGTACCAGCACAGTTTCCAGCTGGTACTCAAGTCGGTTTTGTCAATAATGGTATCATGGCGTTATTTGAGAGTGCAAAATATCTCATTGATGGAAAAGAAATTGAGTCCATAGATCGCGATGTTGATGTGGCTACAACAATAATCGGGTTAGCGAGATATTCTGATGATTATACAAGATCAGCAGGACCCTCTATGATGTTTGCAAAAGATGGTAAGAATACCGCTGGAGGAAATCCATTTGTTGTAAGACGACCAAAAAAACGTGATAATAGTGATGCTGATGTCGAGAATATGATTATAAACAACGACGTTAATTTCAATCTAGGAGCTGCAACACGAAACTCAATGCTGGGAGTAGGGCGTAAATCATTTTCATGTGCGATTCCACTGCATCATATTTTTGGATTCTGTAGAAACGTCAGAAAAGTTATCTACGGCGCGAAGCATACAGTATCGCTTGTACGAAAGAGTGATGATAATGACGCAATCTGGAGGATTCCAGCAGATGCTGCAAATCCCAATGCTGATGCCGGTAAAGTCAAGAACGATTACTATCATTTATGGACCAAGGAGGAAAGTCGTTGTTGAGTTGGCTAACCGTGAGTACAGATGTGAAGCAATCAAATATCAACGGGTTATTCACGTGGAACCTAGCATCAAAACAAGGTGTTGCTGCGCCACGTCATATATTTATTGCGTTACAGGATAACACACGAGTTGGCAATCAACTCTCCAGCCATATGACATTTGATCAGTTAGGTGTGAAAGACGTCTCACTGAGAATAAACGGCCAACAGGAACCATCCGAGGATATACAACTTAATTACACAGAAAATCATATTGCACGCGTGTATCATCGTCTGTTGTCATTTATGGCACGCGATCAAAATGTCGATACTGGTTTGCAAATATCACAATATGATTTTAAAAATCTGTATCCGATCTATTACTTCTCACTGGAACATCTCGATTTAATAAGACAGTCCGTCGTTGATATACACTTTAGAGCTAATGTGACTCGTGGTGATATTGCTAATTATAGAGCGGTTGCTGTCATTCTCAGCGACAAATCAATGTTACTCGAAGGTGTTGGAGGAAGAATGAGAGTGGTAGATGCACCAGTAGAAAACATGTAATTGAAATTGTAAACGATTTAGAATCAATCAATTATATATAATGTCATATAGTGTTATTAGTGTTGCGTTAACTCCCGGTCAATTAAAAAAATTGCAATCGGAATCAGCTAAAAAATGTGGAACCACAATCACGTTGAAACCCAACCAAATGACTGGTGGTGCAAATAAATTATCGCTGACAACTCGTCAGGTGAAACATTTCAATGATGCACTTGCAGCCAAAAAAGGTGTTCAGATCACTCTCTCTGCGGCTGCTATCAAAAATATGATTAAAACAGGCGGTATATTTCCGTTGTTAGCTGCGATTCCAGCATTGATTGCAGCAGCAGCCCCAGCGGTGGCTAAAGCGGCAGCGTTAGGAGCCGTTGGTACTGCAGCAGGAATGGCACTAAAGAAGGCAACTGGGAAAGGATATAAAAAAAAGGGACGATCCGTTCACGGATTGGGTCTAAGACTACCAGGAACCCCGTATTCGTGGTACAGCGGAAAGGGTCTAAGACTACCAGGAACGATTTATTAATTCAGGAATCGAAGATTCCCATGTCCAATTTTGATTTAATGGATGCGGCTAAAAAACTAGTGATTAAAAATTTCAGAGGTGTTTTTATGAAAGATCAATTACCACATCAACCAAACAAAACTGAAACAGGTATTATTAATCTCGATAACAGCACCGGACCTGGAACTCACTGGGTTGCATACGCTATTGATCCACGTAGGATTGTTTATTTCGATTCATATGGATTAGCCCCACCAAAAGAGTTTATGCGGTATATAAAAACCCTTCCAATGAAGACTTGGTATTCTACGCTACCAACACAAACGATGATTGACCCACCAATATGTGGCAGCGAAGTATTAAATGTCCTTGACGCTATTTCTAACTCCTTGAGTAACCCAAGCGGAAAACCACCACATGTTGTCGTTAATGAATACACTAGCAATCGCTTTTTAGAGAGAGAAAGAGTTTTACAATAACATGATTGATATTTGGGGGAGATCTTTGAAACCCAAACCCGATGGCACTGCACCACCTGATTCTGTCAAGGATATAAAAAAAATAATTGAAGATGAAATCGCTGAGACGTTAAATTTAACAAGTGTTGATCCTAATGAAATAGTTGTATTTCAAGACAAACAGGGTAAATTGAAAACCAGTGATGTGTCATTGGATGATATTTTAGTTAAACAACGAAACGCAATCGAGAACACCGTTGCGTTATTTTCCGATCAGGGTAAATTGAAAACCAGTGATGTGTCATTGGATGATATTTTAGTTAAACAACGAAACGCAATCGAGAACACCGTTGCGTTATTTTCCGATCAGGGTAAATTGAAAACCAGTAATATTTCTCTGGATGATATTTTGGTTAAACAACAAAACGCAATCGAGGATACTATCGCGTTATTTTCCGATCAGGGTAAACTCAAACCGGGTGTACTCGTTTCGACGATTACAGATCGATTAAAAACTCTCAACGATGAGTTAAACAATTCTGTGGCTGTACTAAAACTACTTGAATCTAGAATTGAAGAAAATGGAAAACAGTTTATATCATTTCGTAGAAATATCATTGATAAATTTATTGGAACCCAGTTGGATAAAATTGAAATAAAACTCCCTGATATTAAAAAATCCATCGATGAGACGAAAACTTTCATCGAAGCCGTCAAAGGTGATTTTTCGAGGATGATAACAATCATTGAAAAAACAAAAATTCCTCATGAGAAAACCAATAACGTAGTATATACAATCCAACACGGATCATTTGAGTGGACACCTGCAAACAACAAATTAGATATCACTGCAACCGTTAAGGGTATTTATCGATTAACACTAGTAACACCATTAACTCAATTTAATATATCATCGTCGAGTTCATCCGGGGTCAACAATACGATTTCAACGATCATCGACAAGGATAAAACTGAAAAGTTCACGATAACATCTACTGATAAACATTTGGTTAGGGTTTCAATAACGTGGTATGTAGAATTCGTAGCGGATTTAAGTAAATAACTAAATTGAAAGGATTTCACAATTGAAAACGCTAGTGTTTTTAAAATAAAAATGATTTCATCAACGCAATGTCGCTATGATCAGGTCAGAGAATTTCAGAATCGACTCAAAACCCTCACTGAGGAGTATCAAATAAAAATAAAAAAATACCGACGAAGAATCACCGCAATTGATGTTATTATATACTCGGTGTCAAGCGTTCTCACTGGCGCTGGAATAATACTTGCATCGGTTACAATGATTGCCCCGGTCGTAGTTCCAATTTGCATTTCTGCGGTGGCTACAATCGGGGGTATATCAACCGGGATAGCAAAAAAGATATCATCATGCAGCCAGAGTAAACTGCAGAATTACTTACTTCAATTTCATATTGCATCAACCGCATACTCGCAATTATCATTGATGATATCGTCGTCACTCGATAATACGATTATATCAGATAGTGAATTCTCAGCGATGGTCAGTATTTTTGATTCCGCGATATCGAAATTAGAGCGACAACATGAATATAATAACAATGACAACACCGATGGAATCAGAAAACACGAACCCAAAAAACAAAATGATCTCAATAATATCAACATTACCAGATTTTGAGTTCTCAGTGATGGTCAGTATTTATGATTCCTCGATACCAAAATTAGAAATACAACATGAGTATAATAACAATGACGACACCGATGGAATTACTTCAACGAATAGTGGAGAACACGAACCCAGTACAAACAAGCATGATATCAATAACATCAACGAATCCAGAATTCAGTGTGAATTTCCCCTCTCCGGTCCCGGTGAAGGAGATAGCGCTTGCAAAACTACGAGTGTATCACAGTTGGCCTAATATCAGATCAAAATCATTTGGTGGTCAACAACCCAATAATTCTTTAGTGTTTGCGAATAAGAATAAACCCGACGGAACTCCAGACTGGAACGTCGTTTCGATACCAACAGGGTCATACCAAATCGAACAAATCAATGATGAATTCGC
The DNA here is from genome assembly GCA_029339505.1 of Unio delphinus. Lineage (NCBI taxonomy): Eukaryota > Metazoa > Mollusca > Bivalvia > Unionida > Unionidae > Unio > Unio delphinus. The sequence continues at coordinate 4,280,074 of JAQISU010000277.1, forward strand.
GCGTAGAATAAAATCGATTACTGGAGTAGAGTCAAAAATCGCTATAACAGTTCATGAACCGACGCTATCATCCGCAATTGAGATAAGCACAGAAGGATACGTAGTAGATATCTATCAAAGCTCAATAAGAACCGTACTAGGATGGCCTGAAATCCCACCCGGGGGAAAAACCGTTGATTTACCAGAACCAAAAAAAACTGATTATGTCACAGACAGGACAAAACCTGATAATCCAATAAAGAGTTATAAAGATCATAGATTTACTATAGAGTTTTTTAGTTTAGTATATCGACCAATTGGAGAAGAGGAGGAAATAAGGGAGCATCATCATTTTTTTGTTAACGAACCTAAAATCGTTGACAATTTCACAGCAATGAATAAAGATTTTTCATTGTTGTTAATATCCCTTAGATCCGGCTCTCTCACCCGAGATGAATTTATCAGCGTTGTAGAAACATGTAACAAAATCATCAATGACATGGAAACATTTAACCTAAAAATTATTCAGGATATATTAGATCACAATAACCCCCAAACGAGAACAACATTTGCAGCGAAGTATAATATACGCGTTGAAGATATCCCCACATTCAAACTACCAGGATATAACGTACCAGAACTAAAAAAACTTCTCAATGATGCCATCGATGTTGGTTTCAAAATAATTCATGACGCATGGAAAAAAACAACATCACCGGAAATAAAAATCCTCAAACACAATAATGACCCAGACGGTGGCGGCAGGCATATCGCTCCGTTCAACGTGAATATATCCTCAGTGATTGCGCTCAATTTAGTGTGTGATGTTATCGAAGGAAGCTATCAGATTAATCTCGAACGATCAAATCAAGCTCAGCAAGGATATATTCTTTATTCATTTGCACCAACAGCTCTTCCAGGATTCCTAATTATTGAAAACCCAATTAATCCTGTCTATATGCGATGCCATAATAATTCATTAACCAGAATTAATTTCAAACTCACCGACCAGTCAAATAATCTGATTGATTTACAAGAAGAGGTGTTAGCGATTAGTCTGTTTGTGAAATCATAAATGATTTTCGTCCTAAAGACTCGATCAAATTATTTATTTTTTTTATTAACCCAGAACTGAAAACTTTAGCAGCAGAGAGGGTGGATGACAACAAGTTGCGACCAAAATTAATTAAAAAATCGTTTTCATTTTTTTAGTTAAAATGATTTCGTAGGGAGATTTCAATCAATTTTTTGTCTGAAAACGTTGTAGGGTTCGCCTTTTTTTGGTTAAAATAAGATTATAAGACGGCTCGTTTTAGGATTTCAATCAAAATTTTGTCTGAAAACGTTGTAGGATTCACCCTCTCTGCTGCTATCCATATTACTTTGGTATTCATAATTTATCCATATCACTTTTGTATTCATAATTTATCCATAGAACTTAGTATTCATAATTTATCCATATCACTTTTGTATTCATAATTTATCCATATCACTTTCTATTCATAATTTATCCATACAACTTAGTATTCATAATTTATCCATATCACTTTTGTATTCATAATTTATCCATACAACTTAGTATTCATAATTTATCCATATCACTTTTGTATTCATAATTTATCCATATCACTTTGTATTCATAATTTATCCACATCACTTTTGTATTCATAATTTATCCATACAACTTAGTATTCATAATTTATCCATATCACTTTTGTATTCATAATTTATCCATATCACTTTGCATTCATAATTTATCCATATCACTTTTGTATTCATAATTTATCCATATCACTTTTGTATTCATAATTTATCCATACAACTTAGTATTCATAATTTATCCATATCACTTTTGTATTCATAATTTATCCATACAACTTAGTATTCATAATTTATCCATATCACTTTGTATTCCTAATTTATCCATATCACTTTTGTATTCATAATTTATCCATACAACTTAGTATTCATAATTTATCCATATCACTTTGTATTCATAATTTATCCATATCACTTTTGTATTCATAATTTATCCATATCACTTTTGTATTCATAATTTATCCATACAACTTAGTATTCATAATTCATCCATACAACTTAGTATTCATAATTTATCCATATCACTTTTGTATTCATAATTTATCCATACAACTTAGTATTCATAATTTATCCATATCACTTTGTATTCATAATTTATCCATATCACTTAGTATTCATAATTTATCCATATCACTTTGTATTCATAATTCATCCATACAACTTAGTATTCATAATTTATCCATACAACTTAGTATTCATAATTTATCCATACAACTTAGTATTCATAATTTATCCAAATCACTTTTGTATTCATAATTTATCCATACAACTTATTATTCATAATTTATCCATATCACTTTGGTATTCATAATTTATCCATATCACTTTTGTATTTATAATTTATCCATACAACTTAGTATTCATAATTTATCCATATCACTTTTGTATTCATAATTTATCCATATCACTTTGCATTCATAATTTATCCATACAACTTAGTATTCATAATTTATCCATATCACTTTTGTATTCATAATTTATCCATACAACTTAGTATTCATAATTTATCCATATCACTTTTGTATTCATAATTTATCCATATCACTTTGTATTCATAATTTATCCACATCACTTTTGTATTCATAATTTATCCATACAACTTAGTATTCATAATTTATCCATATCACTTTTGTATTCATAATTTATCCATATCACTTTTGTATTCATAATTTATCCATATCACTTTTGTATTCATAATTTATCCATACAACTTAGTATTCATAATTTATCCATATCACTTTTGTATTCATAATTTATCCATATCACTTTTGTATTCATAATTTATCTATACAACTTAGTATTCATAATTTATCCATATCACTTTTGTATTCATAATTTATCCATATCACTTTGTATTCATAATTTATCCATACAACTTAGTATTCATAATTTATCCAAATCACTTTTGTATTCATAATTTATCCATACAACTTAGTATTCATAATTTATCCATATCACTTTTGTATTCATAATTTATCCATACAACTTAGTATTCATAATTTATCCATATCACTTTTGTATTCATAATTTATCCATATCACTTTGTATTCATAATTTATCCATACAACTTAGTATTGATAATTTATCCATATCACTTTTGTATTCATAATTTATCCATATCACTTTTGTATTCATAATTTATCCATATCACTTTTGTATTCATAATTTATCCATACAACTTAGTATTCATAATTTATCCATATCACTTTGTATTCATAATTTATCCATATCACTTTTGTATTCATAATTTATCCATATCACTTTTGTATTCATAATTTATCCATACAACTTAGTATTCATAATTTATCCATATCACTTTTGTATTCATAATTTATCCATATCACTTTGTATTCATAATTTATCCATATCACTTTTGTATTCATAATTTATCCATACAACTTAGTATTCACAATTTATCCATATCACTTTTGTATTCATAATTTATCCATATCACTTTTGTATTCATAATTTATCCATATCACTTTTGTATTCATAATTTATCCATACAACTTAGTTTTCATAATTTATCCATATCACTTTTGTATTCATAATTTATCCATATCACTTTGTATTCATAATTTATCCATATCACTTTTGTATTCATAATTTATCCATACAACTTAGTATTCATAATTTATCCATATAACATTTGTATTCATAATTTATCCATACAACTTAGTATTCATAATTTATCCATATCACTTTTGTATTCATAATTTATCCATATCACTTTTGTATTCATAATTTATCCATATCACTTTTGTATTCATAATTTATCCATACAACTTAGTATTCATAATTTATCCATATCACTTTTGTATTCATAATTTATCCATATCACTTTGTATTCATAATTTATCCATACAACTTAGTATTCATAATTTATCCATACAACTTTATATTCATAATTTATCCATACAACTTAGTATTCATAATTTATCCATATCACTTTTGTATTCATAATTTATCCATATCGTTTTTGTATTCATAATTTATCCATACAACTTAGTATTCATAATTTATCCATATCACTTTTGTATTCATAATTTATCCATATAACTTTTGTATTCATAATTTATCCATATCACTTTTGTATTCATAATTTATCCATATCACTTTTGTATTCATAATTTATCCATATCACTTTCGTATTCATAATTTATCCATATCACTTTTGTATTCATAATTCATCCGTATCACTTTTGTATTCATAATTTATCCATACAACTTAGTATTCATAATTTATCCATATCACTTTTGTATTCATAATTTATCCATACAACTTAGTATTCATAATTTATCCATATCACTTTTGTATTCATAATTTATCCATATCACTTTTGTATTCATAATTTATCCATACAACTTAGTATTCATAATTTATCCATATCACTTTTGTATTCATAATTTATCCATATCACTTTTGTATTCATAATTTATCCATACAACTTAGTATTCATAATTTATCCATATCACTTTTGTATTCATAATTTATCCATATCACTTTTGTATTCATAATTTATCCATACAACTTAGTATTCATAATTTATCCATATCACTTTTGTATTCATAATTTATCCATATTACTTTTGTATTCATAATTTATCCATATCACTTTTGTATTCATAATTTATCCATATCACTTTTGTATTCATAATTTATCCATATAACTTTTGTATTCATAATTTATCCATATCACTTTTGTATTCATAATTTACCCATATCACTTTTGTATTCATAATTTATCCATATCACTTTTGTATTCATAATTTATCCATATCACTTTTGTATTCATAATTCATCTGTATCACTTTTGTATTCATAATTCATCCATACAGCTTTGTATTCATAATTTATCCATACAACTTTGTGTTTATAATTTTATCAATACCAAGTTGTATTTGTAATGTACCCTATTGCTAGTTATACAAAATTGTCAGTGTTAACCTTATCTTTTTAAGTCTAAGTCAGTATAAGTCATGTAATGAACAATGTTTCCAGCACAATGGATGGCTAACAGAAAGTGGTCACATTTAATTATTTTCCCCCAATTTTAAAAGCCATATTGTATCCATGATTGAAATAAACAAAGTGGTACAGAGATGCATGTTTGTGTAAACATTATTGTTACCCTAACCTAAACAAATGTACCAAGTCTAAATTGACACAGAAAATTTAAACACTGAGAAATTAAAAATGTCATAAAGATTGAAGACCTTAGACAACTCATTATTTCAGCAGGGTATCATTTTTGAAAGGGGAGAGGGGTTTACAATTGTAGTTAATAATTTGAGATCACCCTATTGGCAGAATTTTAATTCCTTCTGTGAACTTAATTACACATGTTCATTTGCTTCTCATAGGTCAAAATTATCATGTGCCTCACTCTATGTTAAACTGCTGAGTTCGGTAGCTTTTCCCATTAATCTGTTTTATGGCCATGTTTCATGAGAAAAAATGTGAAGTACATTTGTTTGGATTATTTTAAGACATTTTTGTAGACATTAGTGTTCTGAGCCCTGAGACAAGTCCCAATTTTCAAGAATGGATAAAATTCCTAACATATGAGCAATTGAAATGCTTTTCTTAGTTGATACCATATTTGCCGGTCTATAAGTATGGCAGAGTACGAGTCAAATGAGCAAATTTGGTAACTTTGCCATCCTTCAGAAAACGGATTCAACCTTTATCTGAATGGTTTGATGACATCACATTATTTTTAAGAAAAGATGCCAAGTTCCTCAAACCAGAATCTTTGAATCTTTGAAACTATGCCTGTCTAATCGCAGATTTTATGGTAAGGGAACATGGTAGTAAAGATTTTCAATCTTTTTCTATGGGGTGGTGCTGATGTAATAAAAAGATTCACAAAACTGTTTTAAGATGCAAGCTCGGTTTCACATTTTATGCAGAAAATGAACAATAAACCCCTAAAGATAATCTCAATGTTATTATTTATTTTTGTCCAAATAATTTGCGATTTTTTCATCAGTCACTTAAGTGTTTATCTTTTTAATGGTTTAATCAATAATAATTAATCACTCATATACTTCATCAACATTTCCATCACAAGCTTGGTCTCTTTGTTTTATTTTAATTGTTGGAAGGTTAATTTAAAAGGTAAATCATTTTACTACCCAGAAAATGTTCATAGAAACCGAATTTGTCTTCAATAGTGGCATTTTGTACAGACCTTTCAAAACCGTTTCCAAGCATCTGAGATATTTTAATCAACAAAAGTGGATGTTCATTAATATAGAGTTTTCATTTTAGTCTAATAATACATCTACTTAAATTATCCAGATACGAAAAAAAAAAAACCAAATCAACATTATTAAACATACTGCTATATCTCAACAGTAATGTATATTCAGCCAGTACCTGCTTTTCAGAAATGGAGATGGGCTCTGTAAAAATGGTCCAGATAACAGCCTCTGTACAGGGTGGTGTAGTTAGACTTCCATTGTAGCGGAAAAATGTCAAGTTGTCTTGTTTTATTGGTAGTAGTTGCATCAATTGCATCAAGCTGGTGTTAGTTCTGTCACCTGTAAAAATAAATAAATAAATAAATAGTTAAATAAATCGTGATCTTTTCCATTTAATTTTGTTTTGTGAACCCAAAACAATATTTAGCAAGTGGAGCTCAAGTTGCAGAGATGTATGTCACTACATTTTATTCTAAATTATATTAAATTTAATGTGCAGTATTAATGGTATACCAGTTTACTGCTATATTTTTTATGGTGGTACCTACCACAATGTTTTATCACTGTACTAGTACTTTGGTATATACTGTCAATAAGGAATCTATTGAAATTCCTGATTAATCTTGTTAACAATATTAATAAGAGTTGTTTTCATTTTAAATTATAAAATAATTGGAGAACAAAAATTGTCACAAATTATTTTTGAATTTTTAAAATTATATTTATGATGTTTAAATCACATGTTTGAAACATGCCACATATGCCAATATGGTGGCCAGGGGATATGTTGTGAAAGATGTTCCAGCAAAGCCAACCTGTTGGCAAAATTTAGATTAAACAGAAATATCATTTTTTAAAATTATTTACTAACATACGTTAATGTACTACCTGTACGCCTTTGTATTACAGTACTGCAAATCATCCATAGATTTTCAAGAGGAGAATTTTAGATAATTTCTCACATCCATTGAATTCTTCCTCATTTGTTGCAAATGTGTGTTTTTTGTTCATTGGCAATCTCTGATAAATATCTTGCCCACGTGTTGGCTTACCACTAAACATTTCTCTGCATATGTTATACCCATAATGTAGCTAGTAAATTGTAGGCTTCAGTGTCCAAATTCTCTTATGTCATCATGCTGTCTTTCACACGGTGTCATCTACAGAGTACGCTTAATTATCCAACTTTAGTTACATTTTATTGACTCAAATTTTAAAAATTATTTAACAAATATAATATAAATATTTTGCTGTTAGTCAGTACGGTTTACTCACACAATCATGAACATAAACAAAATTAAATTCACATACTGTCCTTAAATCCCCACCCCCTTACCGGAGATGTAGCTGCAGTTTTCTTTTGTGCTGAGATATTTTCTTTTCTTTTATCTTAAAATGATTCTTTATTTTACAAATTATTCAACAAATATAATATAGTGATATTTTACTGTAAATCAGTGCAAGATATTTTTGAGATAATGAGGTGTGTTCAGAAATAGCACGGTAATATTTTTCCAAAAATAAGCTCTTTACAAAACGCTCGGAGTTTCCCAGGTCTCAAACAATAAATTTCACACTGATTACAAGTTTCAATGTTTTCCATATACAAACATAATTAACAGTTATATGAACTCAGATATAATAAGTATTTTCAAAGATATCATGATGATTTTTCTCATTTTTGGACCACTATTGACTTTAAAAATAATGCAATGTAGAGTAACACAAAATAATTTTTTAAAGGAAGAATTGGGGAAATGTTTGTTTCAAATCAAATCAGAATTATCTAGTTGAGAGTTTTAAAACAATATGATATAATATTCAAATAGAACAATATGCACAATGCTATGCCTGGATTGAAGAAAAATTTACTTTTACGAAAATGTATGAGAAAATTAATCTGAATTAAAATAAAGCTGCTATTTTCCTATGATACAAGGGTTTTTCTACACAACAGAAACAATTGTTTAGATAGGGATTTTCATGGTGACTAATTTCCAGATGTGTGAATATTAAATTTGCCGACTACTGTTTGTAAGGATATATGTAGGTTTTTACATATGTTTGTAAGAGAAATGATGACAAATAAAAAAATATAACTACTTTTGTAAGAGAAATGAGGACAAATAAAACAAATTATCATTAGTTTTGTAAGACAAACGAGGACAAGTAAAAAGCCACTGTTTTCCAACACTTTTTCAGTATTTAAATGAATCATTCTGAAATGTTAATTACTTCACAAAGAGCAATCAAGCTTTGATCAAATTATATGTAACAATAGTTCTGTGCTGATAAAGACAAAGTAAAAGGTTATAAACGACTTTGTTATTTATGAATTGATCACACTTATTATTAATCTCATCCAGGATATTTCAAGTTTGATCTAAGTTTGATCAGAAATATGTCTTCCAAGCTCTGCCAATCAGGTGCAAGATGATCTAATTATTGAGCGTGGATCTCACCCATCTTTGTGTCCAAGATCTTAACGATATGAACATACATTTCAAATTTCATTAAAATCCAGAGTGTTAACAAGATAAGATTATCCGATTCATAATCAACATTCAACATGTTAGTGGTTCCTATTCAGTTTGATATTCATTTTAGACCTGTTATAAGCATTTATTTTAAGACCTGTTATTTTATTTTGTTGTAAAGAAGAATTGTCTCAGAAATTTGGTTAAGCATTGTAATTCCTACAGCATTTGTTGGAAATAAGATATTATTTGCCTCATAAATTTTGAAATGTATTGTAATTCCTACAGCATTTGTTGGAAATAAGATATTATTTGCCTCATAAATTTTGAAATGTATTATAATTACTACAGCATTTGTTGGAAATAAGATATTATTTGCCTCATAAATTTTGAAATGTATTGTAATTACTACAGCAATTGATGGAAAGAATTTAATTGTCTCAGATTTTGTTATGTATTATAATTTCTACAGGATTGGCTAGAAATGAGAATTGTCACACAAGTTTTGTTATAAATTATAATTCCTACAGAATTTGATGGAAAGAAGAATGTAATAGTCTCCAACATTTTGTTATGTACTGTAATTCCTAGTGCATTTTATTGGTAAAGAAGAATTGTCACCCAAATTTTGCTATGTATTGTAATTACTACAGCATTTGCTGGAAAGAAGACTTATCTCATCAATTTTGTATGTATTGTAATTCTTGCAATGCTTTGTTGGAAAGAAGAATTGTCTCACACAAAATTTGTTATTTATTGTAATTTCTACAGCATTTGTTGGAAAGAATTGTCTTGCAAATTTTTTTATGCATTGTAATTTCTACAGCATTTGTTCGTTAGAAGAATTTAATTGTGTCACAAATTTTGTTATGTATTGTAATTTCTAAAGTATTTGTAGGAAATAAGAATTTAATTGTCTCAAAATTTGTGTTATGTAATATATGTAATTCCTACATAATTTGTTGGAAAAAAAAATTAACGTCTCTACTGTGTGTGTAAAGCATTTGTTGAAAAGAATAATTTAAGTGTCTCACAAATTATGTTATGCAGTGTAATTCATACAGCATTTGTTAGCAAGGTTAATTGTCTCCCAAAATTTTATATATACTCTAATTCCCCCAGGATTTGTTGGAAAGGATAATTTAAATGTCTCCCAAAGTGTGTTATGAATCGTGTTTCCCACATCATTTTGTGGGAATGAAGAATTGAATTGCCTCACAAAATTTGTAATCTATTGTAATTTCTACAACATTTGTTGAAAAGAAGATTTTATATTGTCTCACAAGATTTGTTATATGTTGTAATTCCTACAGTTGCTGTTGTAGTAGTGTTTAAAGCCATTTTTCAGCACACAATAGGGTATACATGGCGGCCAGTATTAATGGTGGAGGAACAACCCGGGAAAACCCCAGAAAGAACCACCGACCCATGAGAAACTACTGGCAAACTTTTTCACACACCCACATGTACAGCATTTGTTGGAAAGTAGAAGTGTCTCACAACATTTATGTATTGCAATTCCTACAGCATTTATTGGAAATAAGAATTATATCTGTATCACAAATTGGGTTATATAATTTTATTTCTAAAGCATTGGATGGAAATAATATGAATTTAGCAGCCTCACCAATTGTTTAATGTATTGTCATTTTTACAGCATTTGTTGGAAATAATGATTTAATTGTTACAAATTTTGTTATTCATTGTAATTCCTTTACCATATCTTGGAAAGAAAAATTTAATTGTCTTACCAATTCTTTTATGTATTGTAATTGCTACAGCATTTATTGGAAAGAAGAATATAACTGCCTCACAAATTTTGTTGTGCATCGTAATTCCTACAGCATTTGTTGGAAATAAGCATTTAATTTTCTCACAAAATTTGTTATGTATCATAATTCCTAATGCATTTGTTGCAAAGAAGATTTGTCTGACAATTTATTTTATGTGTTATGTAATTCTTCAGCATTTGTAAGAAATAAGAAATTATTGTCTCACAAATTTTGTTATCTATTGTAATTCTTATAGAAATGTTGCAACAGTGAATTGTCACACAGATTTGTTATACTCTGAAACTTCTACAGTATTTGTTGGAAAGAGAAATTTAATTGTGTCACATATGGTGTTATGTATTGTAATTCCAATCACAATTGTTTGAAAGACCAATTATCTCACAAATTTGTTATGTATTCTAAATCCTCCATCATTTCTTATAAAGAAGAACTGCCCCTCAAATTTTATTATATATTGTAATTCCCACAGCATTTGTTGGAAAGAATAATTTAATTGTGTCAAAAATTTTGTTTTGCTCTGTAACTTCTACAGACGAAATGTTGGAAATAAAAATTAAACTGTCTCACAAATTCTGTTAGGTATCGTAATTCCTACAGCATTTGTTGGAAAGAATAATTGTTTTGCAAATTTGTTATGCATTGTAATTCCTACAGCATTTGTTGGAAACAAGAATATAATTGTCTCACAAATTTAGTTATGTATTGAAATTTATACTGCATTTGTTGGGTAGAAGAATTTAATTGTCTCACAAATTTTTTTGTATATTATAATTTCTATAGCATTTGATGGAAATTAGAATATAACTGTCTCACAGATTTTATTATTCATTGTATTTCCAACAGCATTTGTGAGAAATAAGAATCGAACCACAAATTTTCTTATGTTTTGTAATTTCTACAGCATTTGTTTGTGAAAAAAATTGAATTGCCTTAGAATTTTAGTTATCTTTGTAATTTTGACAGCATTGGTTGGAAATACAAATTTTAATTATCTTCAATTTTTATAAGTTTGGTGTTGTAATTGATACAGAATTAGTTGGAAAGAAGAGTTTAAATATGTCATATACTTTCTTATGTATTGTAATTCCAGCAACATTTGTTGCAGAGAGGAATTGTCTGACAAATTTGCTATGTGTTGTAGTTTCTACAGCATTGTTTGGAAATGAGAAATCAATTGTGGCACACATTTTATTATGTATTGTAATTCCTGCAGAATTTGTTGGAGAGGTGATTATAATTGTCTCATAATTTTTGTTATGCATTGTAATTCCTACATTATTTTGTGGAAAGAAGTATTTAACTGTCTTACAGCAGTTTTTGCAAAGAAGAATTGTCTCATAAATTTGGTTATGCATTGTAATTCCTACATTATTTTGTGGAAAGAAGTATTTAACTGTCTTACAAATTGTGTTATGTATTTTCATTCCTACAGCATTTGTTGGAAAGAATAATTTAAGTGTCTTACAAATGTTGTTATGCATTTTAATTCTTTCACCATTTGTTGGAAAGAAGATTTAAATTGTATCATCAATTCTTTTATGTGTTGTAATTCCTACAACATTCATTGGAAAGAAGAATTTAATTGTCTTATAAATTTTGGTATGCATTGTAATTCCTTTAGCATTTGTTAGAAAGAAATAAGAATTTAACTCACACAAATTATGTCATGTATTGTAATTCCTAAAGCATTTGTTGGAAAAAATAATAATTTAACTGTCTCACAAATTTTGTTTTGTATTGTAATTACTACAGCATTTGTTGGAAATAAGAATTTAGCTGTCTCACAAACGGTTTTGTGTTTTCTATTTTCTACAGCATTTGTTGGAAATAATATGAATTTAACTGTCTCACGAATTTCTTTTCGAACTGTAATTCCTAGAGCATTTGTTGGAAATAAGAATTTAGCTGTCTGACAAATTTTGTTATGTATTGTAATTACTACAGCATTTGTTGGAAAGAGGATTTGTCTCACAAATTTGCGTTCCATGATGTTTTTCTGATGCAATATTTAGGTATTATTTTCAATGTAGTTTATTTACTAAAACATTTCGACAAGTTTTAAGATAGACGTTTTAAATAAAGACATGTTGACAGCAGAAAGTATTAATTTTGTTGTACTCATATGTTTTCCTCCATCAACATTGTTTGTCTTTCAAAAGTAGCATAATCATCAATTCCACAGACTTACCAAATTGTAATCCTAATATCCTCATTCATGGAGTTTTAAAAGGTCACCAGGAAAAACAATATACTCCTAATTAAAATTTTTTAAATATAATTTTAAACATTTTATTTTACTTTTGTGTTAAGTTTTTGTATTTTTCTTGCAATTTATAAAAATCTATTCTGGATCAGTCTGTTACAATAACACTTAAGAATTCGCTTTTCAGCACACCTCAGTGTATATGATTAGTAAATCTTTTTTAAAGCACCACCTTTTGGCATTGAACTAATTTTTCCTTCTTAAAAAAGTTTATTGCTGAATCCTGCATTTTATCTGATTTAACTGTTTTTAAATGTAACTATGATCAGACCTGCCCACACTACTTTTTCTGGGACATAAACCATCATTATCTGAGGCAGACCTCTATTTTCATGGACAAATCAAATGAGTAGTTAAATTCAGAGATATTATCACATAACAATTGTTAGTCTTCTCTTTATTATAAGGACAAAGATGCAAGTGTCAGTTTCCATGTTTTGAAAATCTCTTATCATGTGTGTAAATCTTTCGTTTTTTTTAGTATCCTGATATTTCGATTTATTTTAGTATCCCGGTACATGACTAGGTATCTACTGTGTATACAATTATTTTCAGGGGCAAAGCATACAAGCAATTAAATTTAGAAATACTATCACAGTACAAGTGTCAGTTTTCTCATTTTCTCTCCCAATCATTACATTTGTATTGTCAGACCCCAGTGCCAAACAGTTCGCCCATACTATATGTAGTTAGAGTGTTCACTCTATCAGGGAAAATATTTTCTCTCCTGTACCAGAACCTTTGCAGAACATAAGATTGTACTTCCTGAGACTCAAGATCAGCTGTTCTTGTAACTACAGGAAATAGTTTAATGCTGCCGCTGTCATTTGTGCCTAGCTTTCATCCTCTCTTCTAATTTGAGTAATGCTGTAGCATCAATTTCTATCAGAATCGTTATTATCTTGCTTCTCAAGGACTGAACTGCATTGCAAATTCTGATCCTTTAAACATTGTTTTAAATGCTTTCCCAAACCATTTCAAAAATGACAAATGCAAATTCCTTTCCGTTATTAACTCAGCTAATGTGACTTTAGCGTGAATCAAGTCCTTTTTGTTTTCAACATTCCCTGTCCTAAAACAAATTCCAGTCATTTGTTTTTGTTCTTTGGTATTCTACCATAATGCATTGTTTTTATCAAGTTTCTCAGAAACTACATGATGTTGACAGTCATTGTTGCTGACATATTTTACTGAGAATTCTGAACAGCAAATTTCACTAAAGCAAAGTTAACACCTTCAGATCTGGATTCAGGAATGACTACTTCCAGTTGTACCCTTTGGTCTGGGATCTTTTTACAAAATGTTTCTTGGTTAGACTATTACTGTCTTTTATTCTCTTATTGGATGTTTTCTCCTCTGAATCACTCCAGTTTCATTTGGATGCCATTTATATATGCACTCAGAACTCTTCTAATATGATCAAATATGGTATGTAATACAAGAATCACCTCCAAGGAAATTCAATTGACCTTTATGATTAGTCTGGTTACCTGATCCTTTACTGTGATACTCTTCATATTGAGGAATGCAAAGTATGGTATCATGCAAAGCAGAGAACCAGTCAATTATACATCAGTTGTGTAAGTTCAGTGTCCTTTATTCAAAGGTTTGAACTTTTCACAAGTTTTTTTAAGATTATGATTTAATACCTGAACATAATCAATGATCTAATTAGTTCTGAAGTTGAAGCAATTGTAATTTCATGGAATATAATAAATATCATATTCATTTCCTGTATACTGCACACATTTTACCCACAATCCAGTACACCACAGTATTCCAGTTGCATTAATTGAAAATAAGCATGTGTTCAGGCTTTAATCTTGAAACTGTAGATTACTGAAATAAAATGAGACAATGTCATCATGCATTGACTTTGGTTTTTTTTTTGTTAATGTTGATCTTGTTTAGTTTTAAAATTTCCATGCTACCTTTTCTGCGATGAGCAAACCCAATAATTATTTCAGGAACACAGTAATCATTAGACTGATTTTCAGGAATAAACATGGAGGGACTGGGATGGTAGGCATGTCTGAATGACCCAGAAAAAAACCCAACTTCTAACAAATTTCAAAATTTTCAAGGTAAATAACTTACAGGAAATATTGCAAAAATGAATATATAAACTGATTTATGAAGGCATTCTAAGCACAAAATTGATAGCATTCAGCAAAGATTAAAGTGATAGTTAGAGTCATGAGTGTTCACCAGTAATATTAATATTTTGTGATTCCACAAAATATATTTTAAATTATTACCATAATAAGATACGTCAGAACTTTTTTGCAGTAACTTTCCATAGGAATCACTTTCAGCGGAGCTCACCTGAAATTGTGTAAATATTAACATCAGACAAGGTTCAGATTGCTAACTGAAATTGGCACATCAAAAAGAAAGATATATGTATATGAGAAATGATGAGCAGATATATATATATATATATATATATATATATATATATCAATGAGGGAAATTAAAACTTGAAACATTACATTACTGATAACATAATTACCGGTATTGTTTCCAAGAAAATATTATAAAACAGTTCTACATCTAGGGCTGGTGCCTTGAAATTTATCTTGGTACAACGATGTATGTACACCTCTCCCTCAATAACTTGTGCACAACAGGGTCTACACAAATAGAATGCACTAAAAGAGAGGGCACCAGTTACTGAGGGACTGCCAAAAATTGACAAAGTTTGCTTTGACGTCCAGAAAACTGATGAGGCGGAGGAAGCATTAGGGAACGGTTTTGTTTAATACTGAATCCTTGTTTTACTATGTCGATAATAATTTTTAATAACGCGCAACTTTTCTAACGAAATTTTTCTTTATTCTGTTAAAGTAACATTTTATTTTCTAAATGTCAGACTGGTTTCAGCAACAGTCAAGTTTGCAAGAAAAGTCTGTGTATTATGTCCCTGCTATTCGTTTTATTGATGAGTCTCAGGTTCCTGTAGTGGTGTTTAATAGTATCCTGCCAAACTGGGAGTCCACAGGGCAGGGAACTAGACGGCTGACACAGTTGACACACCACTATACAAGATTCCCCTTTTTAAAACACGAAATACTTATTTCATGAGACAATCATATGTATTGTTCAATTAGTACAATATTGATATTGTGATTTCATTGGAAGTAATAATGAAACTTCTTATCATCCTTGAGAATATCTCTAAGTCCTAGTTCAAGAATTCTCTCAATCTTGCTTACCCAAAATGGTCCATATCTGTGAAATCAAGCTCTTTTTTTTATATGCAGTATTCATTTATCTTGACTGCCTTTCTAGCTTCGATCACAGTTATGAAAGAGTCGGTTAATTTAAGGTAGTTTATGTTACATACACAAACACATTTATAACAGTGTTTGACTGATCAAATGAAGAGAGTTCACCCGACAAACGATTGGGGCTGCAAGAATTTACGTTTGGAGGATTTTCGTGCCTTTTAAGTTTTCCCTTATTCCACCTCCTCTGATTTAAAAGACATAATTATTGTGATAATACAAAGGAGCCCAGCTTTTAAATCAGTGCAACAACACAGTGAATATTTCTGCATGTCAGTTACCAATGCACGGTCGGCACTTAATTAGGTTCTCAGAGAAACGCTGGCAGACATAATTGTTATGGTAGATTGATGCAATTTACGTTAATTACAAGAGGACACATTGTATTGTATTAAAAGGAACTAAATTATAAAACTAGAACACACATTTCAATTGAAATGTTTTAAATTAAATTTGTATTTATTTATTAAAGTACTGCCTCCACTTGGCGTGACATTTGCATTGATCAAACTTTCCTTACATATTGTAAATTGTGGTCTACTAGAAATGTCATTTGGAAAAAAAATGTAAAAAATGTAATGACCTATTTTTCAATTTGATATTTCATAATGTTGCTTAAAAGTTCCAGGTCATTTCTACCATTTTTGACAATAAAACGAGCGATATATCAAAGTTCCCATTACCAGTTTTAAACGTGAATTTCTTCAAGCTTAACAAATAGGGATAACTATTTCAGGTATTTTCTTGTTTACAAATTGGCATTCACGCCTGATCCTACATTATAAGCAGGTTTGCGAGTCATCAGGGCACAATATATTGAGGGAGTGGTGTGTCAAGATGATAGAAGATGAGACAGTTTTAATTTCAGACCTTTTCTACTGCATTTAAAATACCAGCTGGATATAAAAACTAAGCATAACTTTTGGGATGAAAAACTGTTTAGCGAAAAGAAATTTTGCAATATTCATTACATATTCTACCAGTAGTCCTTCTATCACCATAGCACATGCAACACTGACGTAAAAGTCCTTTTTTCAATTTGTTTGTTTTTTGTTTTCATATGTAATACAAATTATAGTATTAGTCATTAAATATGTATCTTGTAATTCAATTACACAATTTTAAGTACTAAAATGTCAAAGCATGATATCACATAGTTTGTAAAGAATGTATAATTCATCCAATACGTAAGCAAGCAATGTCAATCTAAGACTTATTTATAAAGGTCTTTACTACACTTACCATATATACTCAATAATATGTGCAACTGCAAACAACATAGACCTGTATCTACCATTGCACAACAGCAGATCAGGGTCTATTTTTTGTTCTACTAATTACTTCTAATGCACTACAAAGATTCATATCTACATACACATGGTACAATATGGCATGTGTTTGTCTGCAGCTGAATTTGACTTATAAGTGAGTATATAGGGTTAATTTTTTTCAACCTTTATCTTTCCCAATTAAATTTAGATATATTCAGTTAGATATAAACTTTCTAACATAGGTATGAAATAATTTATGTACTTCTAAATTAGCAATAACACTACAGATGATGTAATTGTTAACCTTTAAGAAACATAGCAATAAATTCAATATCTACTGTCACATGACTTTAAAATTTAATACGTTGTAAACAAAAACAGATGAGTCAAGATTAACTGTTTAAAAACTTTGGAATCACACAGATTTTGTATTTAGTAACAATGACATTAATGCTTTGATTTGCATGTTTGTTCTGGATTTGATTTATGATTTAACAGGTGTGTGTGTGTGTGTGTGTGTGTGTGTTTGCATTAACACTTGGAGTGATTCAGTAATTTACCTTGAACATGAAGCCCAGTACTGCTAGACCATCTGGATGGTTAAGAGCTTCAATTATACTGCCATACTCTTGTTTAAAGTGTACAATGTGTAGCTAAAATGAGATAGTGAAATATTGATAATTTGGGACACAATGTGTAGATACAGGGAGATAAATATTGATAATTGGGACACAATGTGTAGTGACAAGGAGATATTGGAATATTGATAAATTGGGACACAATGTGTAGATACAAGAAGATATTGATCATTTGGGACACAATGTGTAGTTAAAAAAAGATATTGGAATATTGATAAATTGGGACACAATGTGTAGCGACAAGGAGATATTGGAATATTAATAAATTGGGACACAATGTGTAGCTACAAGGAGATATTAGAATATTGATAAATTGGGACACAATGTGTAGATACAAGAAGATACTGGAATATTAATAAATTGGGACACAATGTGTAGATACAAGAAGATACTGGAATATTAATAAATTGGGACACAATGTATAGATACAAGAAGATACTGGAATATTAATAAATTGGGACACAATGTGTAGCTACAAGGACATACTGTAATATTGATAAATTGGGACACAATATGTAGATACAAGAAGATATTGATCATTTGAGGCACAATGTGTAGTTACAAAAAGATATTGGAATATTGATAAATTGGGACACAATGTGTAACTACAAGGATATCTTGGAATATTAATAATCAGGGACAAAATGTGTAGATACAAAGAGATATTGGAATATTGATAAATTGGGACACAATATGTAGTTTCAATGATATCTTGGAATGTTGTTAAATTGGGACACAATGTGTAGTTACAAAAAGATATTGGACTATTAATAAATTGGGACACAATGTGTAGCTACAAGGAGATATTAGAATATTGATAAATTTTGGACACAATGTGTAGATACAAGAAGATACTGGAATATTAATAAATTGGGACACAATGTGTAGATACAAGAAGATACTGGAATATTAATAAATTGGGACACAATGTATAGATACAAGAAGATACTGGAATATTAATAAATTGGGACACAATGTGTAGCTACAAGGACATACTGTAATATTGATAAATTGGGACACAATATGTAGATACAAGAAGATATTGATCATTTGGGACACAATGTGTAGTTACAAAAAGATATTGGAATATTAATAAATTGGGACACAATGTGTAGCTACAAGGACATACTGTAATATTGATAAATTGGGACACAATATGTAGATACAAGAAGATATTGATCATTTGGGGCACAATGTGTAGTTACAAAAAGATATTGGAATATTGATAAATTGGGACACAATGTGTAACTACAAGGATATCTTGGAATATTAATAATCAGGGACAAAATGTGTAGATACAAAGAGATATTGGAATATTGATAAATTGGGACACAATATGTAGTTTCAATGATATCTTGGAATGTTGTTAAATTGGGACACAATGTGTAGTTACAAGGAGATGTATAAATATTGATAAATTGGGACACAATATGTAGTTACAAAGAGATATATAAATATTGATAAATTGGGACACAATATGTAGTTACAAAGAGATATATAAATATTGATAAATTGGGACACAATGTGTAGATACAAGAAGATATTGGAATATTAATAAATTGGGACACAATGTGTAGATACAAGAAGATATTGATCATTTGGGACACAATGTGTAGTTATAAAAAGATATTGAAATATTGATAAATTGGGACACAATGTGTAGCGACAAGGAGATATTGGAATATTAATAAATTGGGACACAATGTGTAGCTACAAGGAGATATTAGAATATTGATAAATTGGGACACAATGTGTAGATACAAGAAGATACTGGAATATTAATAAATTGGGACACAATGTGTAGCTACAAGGACATACTGTAATATTGATAAATTGGGACACAATATGTAGATACAAGAAGATATTGATCATTTGGGACACAATGTGTAGTTACAAAAAGATATTGGACTATTAATAAATTGGGACACAATGTGTAGCTACAAGGACATACTGTAATATTGATAAATTGGGACACAATATGTAGATACAAGAAGATATTGATCATTTGGGACACAATGTGTAGTTACAAAAAGATATTGGAATATTGATAAATTGGGACACAATGTGTAACTACAAGGATATCTTGGAATATTAATAATCAGGGACAAAATGTGTAGATACAAAGAGATATTGCAATATTGATAAATTGGGACACAATGTGTAGTTACAAAGAGATATATAAATATTGATAAATTGGGACACAATATGTAGTTACAAAGAGATATATAAATATTGATAAATTGGGACACAATATATAGTTACAAAGAGATATATAAATATTGATAAATTGGGACACAATATGTAGTTACAAAGAGATATATAAATATTGATAAATTGGGACACAATATGTAGTTACAAAGAGATATATAAATATTGATAAATTGGGACACAATATATAGTTACAAAGAGATATATAAATATTGATAAATTGGGACACAATATGTAGTTACAAAGAGATATATAAATATTGATAAATTGGGACACAATATGTAGTTACAAAGAGATATATAAATATTGATAAATTGGGACACAATGTGTAGCTACAAGGAGATATATAAATATTGATAAATTGGGACACAATATGTAGTTACAAAGAGATATATAAATATTGATAAATTGGGACACAATATGTAGTTACAAAGAGATATATAAATGTTGATAAATTGGGACACAATGTGTAGCTACAAGGAGATATATAAATATTGATAAATTGGGACACACTGTGTAGTTACAAAGAGATATATAAATATTGACAAATTGGGACACACTGTGCAGTCGAATGGAGATATAGGAACATAATGTGGGACCTATGTGAGGTCAGGCAGAGTGATCTTTTAGGATTAAGAATTTATGGCAATGTCTTCTTTTAGGATTATCTAGAAGCTGTCTTACATACCTTAGAGTACTGGAGATGGTATCCACGGGGTAATGGGATGTACCTACTTCCACCTCTTACCTATTCTCCATAAATATTATGATTGGGTAATATATTTAAAGAAGTATTTAACCTGACTGGAGGCGACTCCATCTGTCAGGGTATGACTTCAAGGATGGAGACATTTTCCTCTGCAAATCCAGCAAAGGTTGTGAAGCAAGGTCTTAAGAAGCAGTTGACTGACCTGGAAGGGTGACCTGTTGAGCTGCAGATATAGATTCTACAAGACTGATTGGGCCCTTTTGGATGACAGATCATGGAGATACAAATTAGTGAATGTGGACTCAGTATGTCCATCGTACCGCTTGAATAATGTAGGTTAGCGAACAGTTCTGGAAAAATGATAGTCTGTTTGCAACTGCTCTAACCTTTATGTGCTGATCAAATAACCAACTTAATCCAGGAAAAGATAGTCTTGTTGATATATCCTTCTGTCCTGTCTTGAGATACAGAAAGAGGCTCGATCTCCCTCGACACAACGGTTCTGTTTTATTAAAGTACCACTTCAAAGCCCAACTGGGTTTTGTAGTTGGCCTTCAGCTGATGTGTCCAGATGAAACAGATTTCACAAGAAAAGTCTAGCTATTCATGGAAGGGAGATGGTTCTTGGCAATGAATGAAGATGCCATCATGAGTATGACAGACCCAACTTGTTGGAACTGCATGTAATTCGGGTCTGCTAATAGGATGTGCAGTTTTTGCCGATTCTGCCTGCAGTCACTAACACCATGATGAAGCAGGTCTTGTTTGAAAAGTGCACCAAATATACCATTGCAATAAGTTCAAAAGGTGTCTTATTTATCCAGGTTAATACCTGCAGGTAATCAGAGTTGTTGAGTAGGTCAGATAAGTCCTTGTTTTGACCAATATTCTTTCCTCCATGATGATGAAAGCTGTCCCCATTCATGGAGCAGTAACCTATTATCATACTCTGTGCTAACTTTCTCTCTTTGAAGAGCCAGAGAAGGAAACTAGCTATCTGAAGTATAGATGCCTGGTAAGGCAGTATAGGTTCGTTAACGCACCACTAAAATGTTCTATGTGACTTCATATACTTCAGAGTGGAGGACCTTTGTATCTGAGCAATTCTCTCCATTACTGGTTGAGAGAATGGTTTAATTCTGAGGGCTTGTTAATATGTTCCAGACATACAGGTTCAGTAGCTCTTGTCAAGATGAAACAACTGTTATCATGCTTGTTTGAGCAGATGAGAAAAAATTTGAATTTACTAAGAGTTTTCTGATTGATGAGGATATTGATCTATGGTTTCTCCCAATGATGACAAGGCAACAGGCTGATTCTCTTGAATTCTGTATCACCTTTGGAATCAGATTTATCGGAGGATAAGCATATGCATCCAGATCATACCAATTTAGCAATAAAGCATTGACTGTCCAAGCTTTTGAGTCCAGGACCTAAGACAAAGATTGGGCGTTAGGTATTACACCTTGTCACAAACAGGTCCACCAATTGATTGTCCCATCAGGTACATATTCTGTCTGTACTAGTTGATTGTTCCAAGAGAATGAATCGGCCAGTACATTTTGGCATCCCACTTTATGACAAAGCCCAGATCCTGATGCATAGGTCTGGGGACTTGGTTCCTTTTTGTCATTTGAGAATGTCACTATGGTTGAGTTACACAGAATGAGAACTCAACTGCTACTTAAACATTCCTGCCACCAGTAGAATGTTTTCATAAGGGCCTTCATCTTCATAGGATTGATATACAGATGGTGTTCCTATGAAGACTATGCACTGATGCCTTCCCGAAAGGATGGTCATAGGTGTGCTCCCCAGCCTTCCATACTTGCCTGTAATCTTGAGCAAATAAGCTTGATGAATTATATCGACCATGTGACAAGTTGGATACCCCAAATCTGCAGATAGTGCCTGAAATGTGTGCAGTTGGTCCAGATCATGTCAGCTGCTAAATTGAGCATGCCTAGAAGGTGAACTAACCCCTTATGCAGATAGAAGTTTCCTTAAAAGTAAAAAAGTTGGGATGGGTTGGATTTTCTATGCCCGTCCATTAGGAAGATGACCTATGTTGCCTGTGTATTGAACTCCATACTTAGGTGGCCAAATTGTTGAGATAGTACTAGGTCAGGTATGTACTTGTTGGCAAGAATCCCATGCTGGAAAGCAGTGTAACAAGGGTTATAAGGTTATGTTTAGATAAAACGCACCTGATGGTTTTGCAGGATGTCATCCAGGTAACTTGATCTTGCCACCAAAGAAATGGTCTAGATTTGCACCATTGCTTGATTCATCATACAAGTGAAGATCAAGGGGCTGTTTTTGAACCCAAATGGGAGTGCCCTGAAATTCTAAGTTGTAGGCAAATTCGAGGAATGTCCTGTAAGCCTTACAAATAGGGACTTAAAGGTATACATCTGTTACGTCCACCCTGTTGGTGAAGTTTCCCTCTTGGATGGCATTCCAAAATGCACTGTGGGGTTCCCTTTGAGACCCAATGGGCATGAATGAATTGATGGAGGGTACATAGGTTAATGACTCCGGGGAGAGTGCCATTGCCTTTGGGACCAAGGAAAGTCTGGAAACAACCAATAAGACCATCTTGGTGCTTTATATACTTTGGCTGGTAAGAACTGTGGGAATCACTGGGTGCAACTTCAATATGACGGTTTTCAGAGGATTGTGTCCAATGTGTAGTCCTTGGGTCCTTTTGTTGATTTCCCATGCTATCCCTGTTGCGGCTTGGGGATGATTTGCATCCTGGTTTCTTGCTTGTAGACTTCTTTTAGCTTAGCCTTAGGATGGTCATTCTGGAAGTGCAGCAGAAAACACCAGGTCACATTTTGCCAAATGCAAATTGAAGCTGTTGATATAGCATTAGTTAAAATGTGTTCAGTGGCTTCGTTCAGTACTTGGGCCATACTTGAGACTGATTTTCATGTATGCTGTGAGTCATTTGCATTGGGATTAGAGACGTTATGTTCTGTAAGTTGGAAAATAGCCACTGAGTCCAAGATCAAAGCAAACTGGTAATGCTCTAGCATACTTCCAAGTGTCATCAAATACCATCTGATCTATACATATTGTTACGTGCTTAGGCTCGAATAAGCAGCAACACAGAAAGAGTGAAAACTAACAAGCTTGTATAACTTTAACAAAGATTTTATTAAGTACAATTATTTAAATAAAACAATTGAACTTACAGTTTTAGAGAATCAAATCCAACAAATTTAGAATTCACAAAATAATCCACTAATGGAATTGCAAGTCCTAATAAATAAATGTTCTAATAGTTCCAGGTTCGAATCTTGACAATGTAATAATCCAAAATGGTTGACAATGTCACGTGATGCAGTTCTTGTTTTTAAATCATCCAGATGAAATTATGAAACATATGTCCTTTTCCAGATAAATAGAATAATTCTTCTTTTCCAACGAATTGACACAAGTCCAGAATAATATTAACACTCAAACATAAATACACAACCAATAACTTACAGCCCAATATTTCTACTACTAAAGTTAGCTTCTAAAACACAGCTATATATATTGTTTTTCTGAAGTAAACAAGAGGAATCATGTGAGTCTGGAAGGTCATGGAAAGAACTACCTTCACCAAGTCACATGCTTAAAGAATGAACTAGAAGAATAAATCAGCCACTAATAAAATGCTTTCCCCGAAACCAACCAATAGAATTGAAGACTTGTTGACAATGTCTAAAGCAAGGTCAGATATTGAGGTAACCAAGCCAAGGTCAGCCTGTTTACCAGAAAAGTCCAGGTCAAGTGAATTTTCTAGAAAAATTTCCATTTAAATAATAATAAACCCTAAATGACAAATTTGGATTTAATAATTAAAAATAAATAAAATTAAATCCAATAGACGTAACAATATGGAATGTGGCTTTTGTTATCCAAAAAGCATCAACATCACTGCCAACTGCTAGAGCTTCCAAATGAAATACTGGTGCTTGCTGACAATTTGATGATGATGGTAGTTCTGAATGTCCTAACTCTCCAAGGCTGCGGAACTAAATGAAGTTGGACTCTCCTGTTTCATCAGAAGATCAAGATATGCTGGAGCTCTGGTCCCAGTTGTTGATGGATCAGGAGAAGGAGGAGGCGAAAACTCTAGGTGTTTAAAGTGGAATAGGTCCTTAATGCAGGTTCAGAGGTTGAATCTTCCCATCACATCATATAGTCTAGAAATTACATCAATTAATAACAAACAACACCATTTGGGTGCATGAGGTGAGGCTAAACATATGTTGTGAAGTTGCATAGGCTACCCATGTGAGTGACTTATGCTCTTTAAATTTGATGTAATGCTTATTCAAATAAACTGGACTCAAGTGTCACCTGTGGAAACCTGCATGAGCAGGATGCAACTGGGTATAGAAAGCTGACTTATACATGTCTAACCAGAGCAGAAGCAATGTGGAAAGTGTCTCTATTACACACATAAAAAACTTCACATTAAAGGAAATTGAAGCAGTGTTTTAAATACTACTATGCAGGTGTGACAATATTTGTTATGAGGCAAATATCTGTAAACAAAAAGGTCCATAGTCCACCTGTACAAGTAAAAGCATTGAAGTTGGTGCCTGGAAGCTACAAAAATATAATGGAACAAAAATTCATCTATATGTGATTTTGAAATGGAATTACACAAGATATGTGAAATATATTAGAGGTTTTTTCATAAGTATTAGAAACTTGCACATGCAAAATAATTATAGCCTGACTTGAATGTGAAATTGCTTAGGGTCCCCATGCAAGTACTTAAATGTGTGATAAAGACAGTGTTAGCAAATTGTAAAGACAGAATTTCATTGGCATAGGAAGAGAACAGGTTGGAAATATAGATGGAGTTTAAATTACAAGGAAGTGAAAAATCTCCAACTTGCAATGGTATATCTTCTACCTTATATTACGTTTTTTGTAAGACATCTCATGACAATAGCATGCTTCTTGATACAGAAGTAGAGGAACTGATCTGTTCTTAGACCTAGCTGCCAATTACTGTATTTAAGGGGATATCACTCTGCCTGACTGACAGATTTTTGGCAAATAACTATTAGCTCCCTTTACCTAAAAGTAGTATCTGGGGGGCTGGATTTACTCCTAAGGTAGTATGATTTGGTAACATATTTAAAAACGAAATTGGAATAGCTACAAGGAGATATTTAAATATTCATAACGAGTGACAAGAAACTGCAAAAAGTACAAAACAGGCAAACAAAAAAAAAACATGGACAAATGTGCTGAAAAGATAAAAATTGCATCATAACAGTTTTACTATTGATTTCTTTTTTTTTCTAAAAAAAAAGAACAGTTTAATTGAGTGTTTTAAGCTGATAACCTAATTACCAGCATTCATGATAGTTTATCCTGAATGTTCTTAAACTGGCTACCAATACAACAGCATTGATGATTTTAAAGTGACTACCTAAATACCAGCATTCATTATTGTTTATCCTGTCTGTTTTCAGCTGACTATCTAAATATCAGCATTCATGATAGTTTATCTTGAGTGTTTTAAAATGACTACCTAAATACCAGCATTCATGATAGTTTATCCTGAGTGTTTTTTAAGATGACAACATACATATCAGCATTCATGATAGTTTATCCTGAGTGTTTTTTAAGATGACAACATACATATCAGCATTCATGATAGTTTATCCTGAGTGTTTTTTAAGATGACTACATACATATCAGCATTCATGATAGTTTATCCTGAGTGTTTTTTAAGATGACTACATACATATCAGCATTCATGATAGTTTATCCTGAGTGTTTTTTTAAGATGACTACATACATATCAGCATTCATGATAGTTTATCCTGAGTGTTTTTTTAAGATGACTACATACATATCAGCATTCATGATAGTTTATCCTGAGTGTTTTTTAAGATGACTACATAAATAACAGCATTCATGATAGTTTATCCTTAAGTGTTTTTTAAGATGACTACATACATATCAGCATTCATGATAGTTTATCCTGAGTGTTTTTTAAGATGACTACATAAATAACAGCATTCATGATAGTTTATCCTTAAGTGTTTTTTAAGATGACTACATACATATCAGCATTCATGATAGTTTATCCTGAGTGTTTTTTAAGATGACTACATACATATTGGCATTCATGATAGTTTATCCTGAGTGTTTTTTAATATGACTACATAAATAACAGCATTCATGAAAGTTTATCCTTAAGTGTTTTTTAAGATGACTACATACATATCAGCATTCATGATAGTTTATCCTGAGTGTTTTTTAAGATGACTACATACATATTGGCATTCATGATAGTTTATCCTGAGTGTTTTTTAATATGACTACATAAATAACAGCATTCATGATAGTTTATCCTGAGTGTTTTTTAATATGACTACATAAATAACAGCATTCATGAAAGTTTATCCTGAGTGTTTTTTAATATGACTACATAAATAACAGCATTCATGATAGTTTATCCTGAGTGTTTTTTATTATGACTACATAAATAACAGCATTCATGATAGTTTATCCTGAGTGTTTTAAGCTGACTAGCTAAATAATGTTCATAGAGGACTTTCATTTACTGACTGATTTATTAGAATATGTATAATAAAAACAGACTATACAAAAAACTGGTCAAACTTCATTGACTGGGGGGACAGGGATATTAACATAAATGATATTTAAAAGATCTGTAAAGAACATGTTCATCATTTAAATTTTTTTTGGACATAGATGCAGTATGTAGAACAGTTAAAGAGATTGTCTTGTAAAATTACCTCCATTGGAAAAGCAGTTCCATCAATGGTGTGTTCAGAACCTCGGTTTGATGTTTTAGCCCAGTGGAAATGAAACTGAGCTACTTGATATCGTGCTCCCAGTCCACCACCCGATATATAAAAATTATCACTTACATCAACTTGCACTAAAATGTGAAAGATAGAAGTGAATTATACCTGTTCAAAGTCTAAAAACTTTCTTCAAATATATTATTTATTGATGAAATACTGATGAAAAAGATATGCCTTTATGCAAGTTTGTTATTGTTCTTGAACTGCATGACTGATACATCTGGCTGATTGGATTAGTTATACACTGTTACACCATTTGTGAAAGATACATTTAGTGAAACGGCATTCCCAAACTAAAACAAATGGATTGAACAGTTTTATATTCAGCTCCACTCTTCACCTCCACCATAACATGGAGTTAGTATGAAATTTGTATCTTACTATGTCTTTACTTCTAGATAGCAATATACAATTTTATCATCACACTTTTTTAAAAAATCATTGGAGAAAAAATGTGATTGGCATTCTCCATCCTTTCATCCATCCATCCATTAACCAAATGACTTCAACAGTTTTAAATAAAAATTCATAAAACCCGATGCAATATTTAACTTTTAATGGATAAGAGGCCATAAGCATATTTTAATTCTAGTTCCAATTCCAAATAGGCATTATAAGAGATGTGGTCACATACTTCATCTCAGAATGTAATTTATGCTTCGAATTGCCAAACATAGAAACGACAATGATAATGACTTCTGTACTTTTTCCTCAGGGACCTTCAACACATAGATCATAACTTATACACATCCCTGTCTATTGAAACCATATGAATACATAATGGACATAAAAATAAATTCATCCTCCAGGTCCTTAAATCCCTCCAACTTAATTCACAGGTCATGATTGTAACTACTGACATCCAAATGGTAAAGGTACATAAACATGCTGAACATGGAAGGTGATGAGACATGTGACTGCATGGTATTGGTCTCTTGGTCTATTCTTACCCTATTGGGACTTCTTAACCTATTGGCACTTCTTAACCTATTGGCACTTCTTAACCTATTGGGACTTCTTAACCTATTGGGACTTCTTAACCTATTGGGACTTATTAACCTTTTAGGACTTTAGTTTCCAAAGACTACATCAGGGACAATCACAGAATTCCCACTTTGTATGTCATGAGATAGAACATACATTTACTGGAAAAGAAAAGATACAAAACACATATACATGTACATTGCAGATAACAGTTAGCTCCTAATGACCTATCAGGTAACTTGACCAAGTGGCTCAGACTGTGGAGGTAATTATTATGGACACTATATACATTCTTCTATAGATCAAAGATGTAAGTCAAACATAAAATCATAGGTCATTTGATGGATGCTCAAAGTGTATAAACCAATTATACTCACATGAATGCCCATTATTTTTAAGTTTATGCACTCTCATTTCCTCATATCCAAAAAAGTTTATAAAGCCAAGGTCTTTTGCATATTGAACATTTTCTTCTCGGGGAATATCAATAGGGGACTGTCTGTTCCCCCCACATGCTTCATAATGGTGTAGCCAATGGGAGGGACCTGCAAGAAAAAATGTCACCTGATTTGTGTAAATATTCTCATTTGTAAATTGATTAAAAACAATTAACAATATGTTTCCCATTAATGTAATTCTATCCATTTATATACATGGCCTGGCTTTACTGAAAACTTTATGAAATATAAGTTGAGAAATGAGTAAGTTAATTATATCTTGGCATAAGTATATTGGTACATGTATATACTAATCATAATCGCATTATTAAGGACATTTGCACTCATTCCCTAAACCTATTCACGTTACCCTAGAGATTTTTTGTCTTATTTAATTCTGCAAACATGGTCAATTTTGCCATTCAAAGAATTTACAATGTATATTATATGTACTTGCCCTCCCCCCATCTATACCATTTCTTCAGGTGTATATTTTGACATACACATGCACTCACACAAACAGTAGTATAAATTCTGCCATTAGCTCAGTCAGAACTAGATACCATGATATGTCTTTGTGCAAGTCACTTTAGTCAAATTGCCTCAGTATAGAATAACCTACTTGTCTTGATTTACTATAAAATACAAAAGAAACTAAACCAAACACAAGTATCAACTCATTAAATTTAACATGTCTCCATGTTAATTAAACATAGAGAAATAAAGTAAGTTGGTAAATTATAAATACTTACAGTTCTCAATGGTTTATTACTAAGATAAAAAAATCAAGATAATGTCCTTGCAAATGTCAGTAAAATCCTTGTGAGATTACAAAAAAAATAACCAAAAAGGAATAGAAAAATCTAAACAACTGTTTGCAAGATGATCCAAAGTTCTCTGTAAATAGCTTGCTTTAATTCAGTAACTAGAAAGAGTTTGTTTTAAAAGTACATCTGAGGTCAAAAGGTCAGAGCAGGTAGTGGCACTGCCCAACTATGTAACTGGGGGGGGGGGATAATTTGTATCTCGTGTTGAAAAATATAGTGTACTTGTCAAAACCTGTATAACTCTACTTAAAACACTTGTTACATAATTATAATTGAACTCTAAATTCAAATCTAACACATGATGTTTTGTTGATGAAGAAAATAAAAGATTAAAGTTATTGTGGTACCAAGTGAGGGAAAGTCTGTTTGTAACTCTTAGGATTGCCATTTAAGCCTTTAACATAATCTTGGTTCGATCATTTAATCTTAATCCATAAATTCAACCCCACCTAGTTAATCCATGTTTCCAGTACTTGATAACATTTAGTTTAGTGCAACCTTATTCTTTATCAAATTCTGAACTCTAAAATTTATGATTTATTTGAAATACGGTAAGGTTAATAAGGTCTGATATTTGTCTTGATGTTTTCTTAAAAATACAGTGAAGTAAAGGTCTGTTTCATGATTATCTCAAATATATAAATTGGAGAAATTAGTGGGATCAAAAGAAGTTTTATCAATTAGATAATGTTGATTTCTGATTGGGTGAATAATTATTTAAATGAGATAATGTTGATTTCTGATTGGATAAATCATAGTCTGAGCTATTTTATCTGCGAAAGTTATGAATATTCCTCTTAAAAAATTGTTTAAAAGATCAGAACTTATTTTAAATTTTTGCATATGTCATGTTTGTTTATGACATCACAAATATCATGTTAATTTGTTTCAAAGTTTTCATTTGTGACTCAGTGAACTTGTCCATGTATTGACATTTACCATTTCTACTTTCAAATGGATGAAACAGCTTGTTTCGTTAATTCACAAAGAAATATAATCAACTAAGTAGTTCTTAATACGTGATACTATTTTTAGACACACATGTTGTACAGCATAAAGGTGTTCAATATCGAAAAATGCTGCATAATTATGACGATGTAAAGTTAACAGAGACAAAAATGAGCATATAATAAAAAGTTCAATGTAAAGTTGCTAGTAATACATGTACATTTGTAAAGATAAATTGGCTAGCAATTCAGATACTTGCCATTTATGTACACACACATTTGTAAAGATAAAAAAGCATTTGTAAAAAATAGTGTAATATAAATAAATAATTATATTATTATAACAATATGTGCGACAAATAAATATACCGGTACTTATATAATCATGTTCTATCTATTGCGACTTTACAAGGTTCCATCACTGGCTCCACTTTGCTGTAAGAAATCTTTAAGACAAATGAAAAAGCGATCATTATAATTAAATTTAATATTTTTATTGTTGTTATTATTATTATTATGATAACACTATTACTACTACTACTACCAAATGAATGAAATTTGAAATAGAAATAAAATAGGCAAGATGATGCTCAATACTAACCTGTATTTAATTCCTCTTCGTAAGACCAATGAAATGCTTGAAAAAAATAAGGTAATCATTATAGAATGCATATTTACTATAACACATGTACACATACTATTTGTACTAATTAAATGTAAGCGGAGTCCAACTGTAAAATGCATGTACTCATGTACTGCATGTACTCAGATTTGCCATAGCATCATGTGCTGGCAGATCGGGTTCTATGCAGTTTGCTAGGTGCAATTAGCAAAACAAGCAGCATGGATAATGATTTGCCAGAATATTATGTGCTGGTAGATCAAGGTCAATGCTTTTTGCAGCTGGATTTAAATTATATGCCAGTATTTACAGTACACTGTTTCCTTAACATGAAAACTGAAATAAAGTTTGTGTATCAAACTCTTTGGCACTTTCTAAAATCTCGTTGATTACCAAAAAGTGGCCATATTTCATTGTTTATCACATATTCTAGTTGTAAAATTATCAGATTGTACGAATAAAGAGTCCCTTAAAGGGACTGATTCTCTCTTGGCTGAAATGAATTACCAGGAATTCAAGATAAGAATATTTCTTCAATTTAACTGCAAGGTGTTGAAATTATCTTTCTTATTTTTAATCAATGATAGATTTTCAAATTAGCAAATGTGGTTCTTACATCAGCTACCGGTAAACATTTATCTTAATTTGGGACCATTTGTTTTTATTCAAGAGGATTAGCAAGGACAAGATTTTCATGATGGCCAATGTGGAGGTCATATCTGATATCTGATTCACACCATTTTGATTTATGATCAACTCAACATTATATTTAGAAGGCAATATTACATTTCATTTAGGAAAACTAGTGATAAGATGTTGGCCATTGTATATTGGCACTATTTACATTTAGGACCAACTGTTAATGATAAGACATCTTTCCCCATGTTGGTATGACTGTACCTCACAGTTGGTTTTATGATGAAAATGACAAGACAATATGACTTTTTATTCAGAAGTATTTGCAAAAACAAAATTTTCAAGATGGTCAAAAATATTGGACATCAGATCAGCACCATTTTTACCTAGATATAATGCAATGTGTCATTTCAATCAAGAAAGGCAGCAGTAACAAGATTTTCATGCTGGCCACAATGGCAGCCATATTGGATATTGGATCATCACCATTTTTATTTAGAACAACTGAAAAGTATTGAAAACCTCAAGGAAATATTAAATTCAACTCACGAAAGGAAAGATAATGATATCAAGATTTTCATGATGGAAAGATAATTATATCAAGATTTTCATGATGGAAACATAATGATATCAAGATTTTCATGATGGAAAAATAACGATATCAAGATTTTCATGATGGAAAGATAATGATATCAAGATTTTCATGATGGAAAGATAATGATATCAAGATTTTCATGATGGAAAGATAATGATATCAAGATTTTCATGATGGAAAGATAATGATATCAAGATTTTCATGATGGAAAGATAATGATATCAAGATTTTCATGATGGAAAGAAAATGATATCAAGATTTTCATGATGGTCACTTTAGTGGCCATATATGGACAATAGATCATCACCATTTTCAGACCAACTATATATTATAAAGGGTCTTTCAGTGAAAATATGACCACCTATTCTGATGGTGTAGCAATAACATATTTTTACAATGGTCATATTGCTCTAAAATAAGTCTTTTAGTTTCTATGTTAGTATGAACCTTGATTCAGAAGTAAAAGCAAATGCATGATTTTCAATATGACCACTGTAATGGTCATAATAGATATCTGATTGGCACAATTTTTATTTAGGATATCATACAAATTCTTTGGGTGAAAATCCGATGTCAATACGACTTTCTGTTCAGACAGTGTAAGGATAGAACTATTTTCAAGATGGCCACTGTAGTGCAGCCATATCATAAGTCTGAGTAGGACCAATCATACCATGGGATGATAATGTGTGTAAACCATTCTCATCTAGGACCAATTATACCATGGGATGATAATGTGTGTAAACCATTTTAATAATCTAGGACCAATTATACCATGGGATCATAATGTGTGTAAACCATTCTCATCTAGGACCAATTATACCATGAGATGATAATGTGTGTAAACCATTCTCATCTAGGACCAATTATACCATGGGATGATGTGTGTAAACCATTCTCATCTAGGACCAATTATACCATGGGATGATAATGTGTGTAAACCATTCTCATCTAGGACCAATTATACCATGGGATGATAATGTGTGTAAACCATTCTCATCTAGGACCAATTATACCATTTGATGATAATGTGTGTAAACCATTCTCATCTAGGACCAATTATACCATGGGATGATAATGTGTGTAAACCATTCTCATCTAGGAACAATTATACCATGTGATGATAATGTGTGTAAACCATTCTCATCTAGGACCAATTATACCATGGGATGATAATGTGTGTAAACCATTCTCATCTAGGACCAATTATACCATGGGATGATAATGTGTGTAAACCATTCTAATCTAGGACCAATTATACCATGGGATGATAATGTGTGTAAACCATTCTCATCTAGGACCAATTATACCATGGGATGATAATGTGTGTAAACCATTCTCATCTAGGACCAATTATACCATTTGATGATAATGTGTGTAAACCATTCTCATCTAGGACCAATTATACCATGGGATGATAATGTGTGTAAACCATTTTCATCAAGGACCAATTAAAGTTTCATGTCAGCTTTTCAAATAGTTTCCGTCTGAGTTGAGATAACAAACTTGTTCAAAGAGACAGATGGATGACAGATGACGGACAACACACCATCCATAAATTCTTTTGGTTTATGATCAGGAGAGAGAAGACTTAAATTACTTGCATAGCAAAAGTTTGTTGATTTGTTTAATTGTACTTCTGGTAGATTCATTGTTTTCCTTACTAAATAATCAATAATGTTGTGTAGTTTATTTTTAGGAAGGTATTCTGATTATATTTAAAACTGTTTAGATCAAATGAGATGGATTGGATAATTTCTAATTGCAATCTTATGTCTACTCTGAGAAAACTTGTGATAATTTCTAAGTCAGAGCGTTCTGGCAACTTTTAGCAGATAATTAGCTGTTCTTAGATGATATCATCATTATAATGACGTACCTCCTATATTCACTTACAAGGTGAGTCAAACTGCAATCAAGATAGACCCTGATCTGCCAATACTGTGCCATCAGATCAGAGTCAGTGTAATTCATTGTACTGATTAGTTGTAACAAACAGCATAGAGCTAGATTTGCCAGTGTATTGTGTGATGGGAGAGTCAGTGTAATTCATTGTACTGATTAGTTGTAACAAACAGCATAGAGCTAGATTTGCCAGTGTATTGTGTGATGGGAGAGTCAGTGTAATTCATTGTACTGATTAGTTGTAACAAACAGCATAGAGCTAGATTTGCCAGTGTATTATGTGATGGGAGATCTGGGTCTGTGTAGTTTAGAGTTGAACTTGAAGCATCTACTGTACAGTAATTGTTGGAACATTTTCAGAACTGGGAATTTTTTATTCCAGAAGCTTTAGCCAAAAAATATTATTTGAAAATGGCAATACAGGTACCTTGTAATGGTACCAGAGGTGATCCAGCACAAAGTTTCTAATGACATTATTTTGGCTATTAGAAAGAAAAGAAGCATATAGAATGAGAACTAATATGCAACAATTCTGTAGAAGACAATGGTACTAGTAAATGTCTTACTATTGGTAATAATTTTCCGGCTTCCGAGTGCCTGAACAGGCCTATAGTTGTCATACAACAGCTTCTCGGGCATCTCACCTCCTTCTGATTCAAAGACCCCTCGCAGCATAGCAAGCTGAGAGAAAAACAAAATGTTCAAGAATATAACAGTGGTAGTTTAGTAAAGTAATAAGAGTGGCACAAGAGTTAAAGAGTAATAGAGAGAGGCACAAGAGTTAAAGAGTAATAGAGAGAGGCACAAGAGTAAAAGAGTAATAGAGAGAGGCTCAAGAGTAAAAGAGTAATAGAGGCACAAGAGTTAAAGAGTAATAGAGAGTGGCACAAGAGTTAAAGAGTAATAGAGAGTGGCACAAGAGTAAAAGAGTAATAGAGAGAGGCACAAGAGTTAAAGAGTAATAGAGAGAGGCACAAGAGTTAAAGAGTAATAGAGAGAGGTACAAGAGTTAAAGAGTAATAGAGAGTGGCACAAGAGTTAAAGAGTAATAGAGAGAGGCACAAGAGTTAAAGAGTAATAGAGAGTGGCACAAGAGTAAAAGAGTAATAGAGAGTGGCACAAGAGTAAAAGAGTAATAGAGAGAGGCACAAGAGTTAAAGAGTAATAGAGAGAGGCACAAGAGTTAAAGAGTAATAGAGAGAGGCACAAGAGTTAAAGAGTAATAGAGAGTGGCACAAGAGTTAAAGAGTAATAGAGAGAGGCTCAAGAGTAAAAGAGTAATAGAGGCACAAGAGTTAAAGAGTAATAGAGAGTGGCACAAGAGTTAAAGAGTAATAGAGAGTGGCACAAGAGTAAAAGAGTAATAGAGAGAGGCTCAAGAGTAAAAGAGTAATAGAGGCACAAGAGTTAAAGAGTAATAGAGAGTGGCACAAGAGTTAAAGAGTAATAGAGAGTGGCACAAGAGTAAAAGAGTAATATAGAGAGGCACAAGAGTTAAAGAGTAATAGAGAGAGGCACAAGAGTTAAAGAGTAATAGAGAGAGGCACAAGAGTTAAAGAGTAATAGAGAGTGGCACAAGAGTTAAAGAGTAATAGAGAGAGGCACAAGAGTTAAAGAGTAATAGAGAGTGGCACAAGAGTTAAAGAGTAATAGAGAGTGGCACAAGAGTTAAAGAGTAATAGAGAGTGGCACAAGAGTTAAAGAGTAATAGAGAGAGGCACAAGAGTTAAAGAGTAATAGAGAGTGGCACAAGAGTTAAAGAGTAATAGAGAGAGGCACAAGAGTTAAAGAGTAATAGAGAGTGGCACAAGAGTTAAAGAGTAATAGAGGCACAAGAGTTAAAGAGTAATAGAGAGAGGCACAAGAGTTAAAGAGTAACAGAGGCACAAGAGTTAAAGAGTAATAGAGAGTGGCACAAGAGTAAAAGAGTAATAGAGAGAGGCACAAGAGTAAAATAGTAATAGAGAGAGGCACAAGAGTAAAAGAGTAATAGAGAGAGGCACAAGAGTAAAAGAGTAACAGAGGCACAAGAGTTAAAGAGTAATAGAGAGAGGCACAAGAGTTAAAGAGTAACAGAGGCACAAGAGTTAAAGAGTAATAGAGAGAGGCACAAGAGAAAAAGAGTAATAGAGAGTGGCACAAGAGTAAAAGAGTAATAGAGAGAGGCACAAGAGTAAAATAGTAATAGAGAGTGGCACAAGAGTAAAAGAGTAATAGAGGCACAAGAGTAAAATAGTAATAGAGGCACAAGAGTTAAAGAGTAATAGAGGCACAAGAGTTAAAGAGTAATAGAGAGAGGCACAAGAGTTAAAGAGTAACAGAGGCACAAGAGTTAAAGAGTAATAGAGAGTGGCACAAGAGTAAAATAGTAATAGAGAGAGGCACAAGAGTAAAAGAGTAATGTAGGCCTTAATAGGCATGAAATGTGTAGAAAGGTAGTAATTTTGTTTACTGCATAGAATTTCTTTGTTACCTGTTTTGTTTTGAAACTTATTATTTAACCAAACCTTTTGTATATGAAGTGATGGTGTGTACAGGTTCTATATAAGACAGAAAGTCTTCTATCTGGTAGCACATGGAAGGAATATCATCAGACACAGAAGAGTATCACTCATTAGCTTAGTTACAGTCCAGATTATAATTACAGATGAGATAGATAACTGTTACATACATTGTATTGTAAAAATGAAAACACTAAAATACCAACTTTATATATATTTATGTCATTCTACTAACAGAGAAAACTGATGGGTATAATCAACATTAAATCATATAAAATTTCATTGATA
Organism: Unio delphinus; assembly: GCA_029339505.1. Classification (NCBI taxonomy): domain Eukaryota; kingdom Metazoa; phylum Mollusca; class Bivalvia; order Unionida; family Unionidae; genus Unio; species Unio delphinus. The sequence continues at coordinate 4,317,603 of JAQISU010000277.1, forward strand.
AATGAAAACCATATAAAACTGATGGGTATAATCAATATTAAATCATATAAAATTTCATTGATAAATGAAAACCATATAAAACTGATGGGTATAATCAATATTAAATCATATAAAATTGCATTGATAAATGAAAACCATATAAAACTGATGGGTATAATCAATATTAAATCATATAAAATTTCATTGATAAATGAAAACCATATAAAACTGATGGGTATAATGAATATTAAATCATATAAAATTGCATTGATAAATGAAAACCATATAAAACTGATGGGTATAATCAATATTAAATCATATAAAATTTCATTGATAAATGAAAACCATATAAAACTGATGGGTATAATCAATATTAAATCATATAAAATTTCATTGATAAATGAAAACCATATAAAACTGATGGGTATAATGAATATTAAATCATATAAAATTGCATTGATAAATGAAAACCATATAAAACTGATGGGTATAATCAATATTAAATCATATAAAATTTCATTGATAAATGAAAACCATATAAAACTGATGGGTATAATCAATATTAAATCATATAAAATTTCATTGATAAATGAAAACCATATAAAACTGATGGGTATAATGAATATTAAATCATATAAAATTGCATTGATAAATGAAAACCATATAAAACTGATGGGTATAATCAATATTAAATCATATAAAATTTCATTGATAAATGAAAACCATATAAAACTGATGGGTATAATCAATATTAAATCATATAAAATTTCATTGATAAATGAAAACCATATAAAACTGATGGGTATAATGAATATTATATCATATAAAATTGCATTGATAAATGAAAACCATATAAAACTGATGGGTATAATCAATATTAAATCATATAAAATTTCATTGATAAATGAAAACCATATAAAACTGTTGCAAGATTGTGTGTAGTCAATGATGGTGCCCTAACAACCTCTTGGGTTAAGAGATTGATGATGATGATGATGATGACGATGATGAATATAATATTTTGAAATGGTAGATTCCAGTAACATATCAATCACAAAATATAGCAACTCTAACTCTAATTAGAATGCTTGAATGAAAACTGCCAGCATCTCCTCACAACATACAAAGTGAGGTATTGTTTCTTATAAATAAAATATTTTTTAAAAATCAGTGTTCAATAAAATAAATAATTAATAATAATTATTAAAAATACTCCAGATCTTACCTCAATGTAATAATAATGCTAAAGCAATATCTTTAAAAAGTTTCAATTGCACTTCTGATGATAAAAACAAATTGACTGCTTTCTTAGCCTTTTTAGTGATTTTTTTAATGCTATATTATATAAACCATCATATTTAAAAAGAAACCTTAAATATAAAAATGAATTACTTCCCAGTTTCTAGATACAAAACTGAAAGGATTAGATTGCCTTGTATTATTACTCTTTGGTCTTAAACTAAGTAATAAAAAAGAGTGAAATCCAACAAGTTTTGTAAAATTCAACAAATAATTTAATTTCCTAAGATACAAAATGAAAATTTAAGAAGAACTATAGTAATGTGAATTAAATCCCAACTGTCCTGTCACCAGTCCTAATGAATAAAGTTTTAATCAAATTTGAAATAAGACCCAGCACTGAAGGTGTTGATGTGCTTGTAACCTTGAATGTTCTATGTACCAGTTATCACAAGTGTGATGATGTATTAACAGTCTTCCAATTAACCACAATAATTTAATCCAAGATGTCTTTCTTTGAATTTGCTATAATTCCAAATTAATGTTTCTGTGCAATAACATTATTAAAGAGCATATTTTGTTTCCAGGAAATAATTTAAATAAATAAATTCTACCCAAATGAAATACTAAACTCAATAATAAAATTGATAAGGCTACAAGATGATAATGCAAGAATGAATAATTTTCTACCTGACATCACAATTTTCTGGAAATACTTGTACATAATGTCCATTTAGTGGAAGTTTCCATTCTAGAACACTTTGAGTTGCTTACAAGATAAAAACAATGCCCTTGACTCAGACCAAAATAATTATCCTAATAGTTACTAACACACTCATAGGGAAAATATTAGCTATGTATTAATGGTTTACAAAAATACAGGTGATTGGTCAGGTAGAAAATGCACTTGATTTTGGACAGGGTCAAGTCCAAAATAAAATTTTACATTTCAATTTGAACAGACCAAGTAATATTGTTCTCTATGAATAGACCAAGAATTCTATCTTGAGAGGTCATCTTGAGGCTCACAATGTCATACACAACCTGGAGTTTGTCATTAAATAACCTTACTCAGTTGTGTTGCAGTTTAATTAGTAGGGCTTTTGTTTAATTCTTTATTATTATCACATTGTTTTCCTTCCACCATACTTTAAGTATATTTAAGCATCTTGTAAATTATTTTCAAGTATCATTTTGGTTTTACCCATCTTAGACAGTGTAGTATCATCTGCACATAGATTAGTGGAAGAAACTGAAGTTCCTATCTTAAGAGGTAAGTCATAAATAAATAGAATGAATAACAGAGGTCCAAAAATAGAGCCCTGTGTTACTCCACAATTAATGTTTACCTTGAGACAGTAAGTCGTAAATAAATAGAATGAATAAAAGAGGTCTGAGGCATAACACATGTAAATGACATCATGGATTGCTGAAATATTTACCTCATTCATTTAATTAAAATAAACCTACATGCCAAATTTAGTTGAAATCAAACACACCTTGATAAAGCTATTCTGTGGAAACCAAAGTCAGGGCTTAGATCCAGCAACCTATGTAGAATGCTGGAAATCCAACTCATTCAAGGACTCATAAATACAGAACTCCACACCAACTTTGGTTGAAATCCAACAACCATTGTTAAAAGTTGAGGTGTGGACACAAACATTTAGAGAATGGGTAAACAGGACTACAAATACTGACATGGAAGGTTTCATCAATACCAGATTGCAACAATTCCTGTTAAAATTACCAAACAATATGGATGAACAGGTGGACAGCCAGATGAATGGTTTACTATAGGCTCCTGCTGTCATTCTTGAACAGGGCCTAAATAGAAATAATAACCAAACAATACTACACCTTTTTTATTTATCAAAATGTACTTATGTAGAGAGACATATAAAGTTTATTTTGATAATGTGTTAAGTGGCCATAAGCAATGGCATCTATCTTTACGATGATAAGAAAGAAAATATATCCTACACTTCTTTTAAAAAGATGTTCTAAAAAGAACAGAACTCATTCATCACTCCTGTTGTCTGAAGGTTGTACAAGTGTGATATGGGATGTCTGGACTGATTCACTGTTTCTAAAGCCTTTTCCTCATAGCAAAAATATGAGATATAAGGAAGACAGGAGAGCATGCAATCAACAGTATTTATATATGAGTATGATGAGGTAGACAGACAGTTACTTGACAACAACAAAATAAAAGTGTACCTGTCGTTCAGATATTCCAATGGTATTTTCAAAGACAGTCCAAATGACAACTTCAAGGCAGTTTGGTGTTGTCAGGCTGCCACTGTAACGGTGATAGGTCTGATGACCATGAAAATCTGGGAGAATAGACTTTAGATTAAAGTTGGAACTCAAGGACACCGAATTACTGCTGTCTGAAAAAAGGAAGAGCACATGCAACATGTGATCACAAACTCATAGACACTGATCAACGAAATATGCAAATGCTCATTAATGATGGTAGATACAGTAAAACCTGTCTTGAGAGACCTCTGCTATGATAGACCACCTGTCATGAGAGACTATTAAGTTTTTTTTTTATTTGTCACTTTCACAGGTGAGACATATTAAATGATTATTAAATATACCTTAAGAAAGAGGAATTAAAAATATATATCAATAAGATAAAAGATGCGTATGAGATAATGTAACAGTAATACTTATTTGAATCAGCAATTGCTGATGCATTGGGAAAATAAAAAAGTTCCAAATTTGTATCTGATTATTACCTTAATAAATTTATATTCTCACTGAAAAACTCAATTTAAAAGGGTAACAGATTATGAAAACCTTTGTCATATTCATTTATTTATCATCATAGATATTTATATCTTTCTACGGTGAAATCGCAAGAAGCTAAAACCATTTGCACTTCATGTATGTGGACAAACCAACATGACTTCAAGCCCATTAGCTGTATAATAAACAAAGTGTTGGAATTAAAGCCCTTTAGCAGTATTTTGTTAGTTTAGGCTCTAGTAAATGGTAACAAAGAAAGAGTGAAAGCAACGTACTTTGTAAAATTTACCAAATAAATTATTTCTTTGGAATAAAATTGTAAAAAATGGAAAAAGAACTTAGTTTTAAAAATCAAATTCAAAACTAATCCAAGCCCTGAAATAATTATATTTTGCTAAAACAAGATTTTATCATATTCTAGTATGTAGTTACCAAAATAAATCCCCAAATTTGCGAAATCACAATATGTGGAAGAAGTCATGTGATTGTTTATATTATATTGTTTACTCCTAACATGAACCTAACAAGAACCAATCATTTTTACTTTTAAGAATCAAGAGCTGTTTACTTCTTCACTAGACCCATCTTGACCTTGACAACTAATCATTTGTAAATTAAAATAAAACTTGTTTACGTGGTATTAACTAACCATGCATCAAGGTCAGGATCTAGGTCAACATTACTTGTTTGCAAAAATAATTGGGTCAACTGATTTTCCTTGAAAAAATATCATCTCTAGTGAATACATTTATAATACAATAGCATGTAACCAAAAAAAAAAGAATTTAAAACTGAAAAACAATAATAAATTAAAACAAATTCAGATCCAATCAGATATATGTAACAGTATATAAACAAAGTGTTGGAGTTAAATCTCATTAGCAGTAAAAATCAAGTGCTGGAGTTAAAGCCCTTTAACTCCATATAGACAAGGTGTTGGAATTAAAGCACATTAGCTGTATATATAAACAAAGTGTTGAAGTTAAAGGCCTTGAGCAGTATATAAACAAAGTGTTGAAGTTAAAGCCCTTGAGCAGTATATAAACAAAGTGTTGAAGTTAAAGCTCTTGAGCAGTATATAAACAAAGTGTTGAAGTTAAAGCTCTTGAGCAGTATATAAACAAAGTGTTGAAGTTAAAGCTCTTGAGCAGTATATAAACAAAGTGTTGAAGTTAAAGCTCTTGAGCAGTATATAAACAAAGTGTTGAAGTTAAAGCTCTTGAGCAGTATATAAACAAAGTGTTGAAGTTAAAGGCCTTGAGCAGTATATAAACAAAGTGTTGGAGTTAAAGCCCTTGAGCAGTATATAAACAAAGTGTTGGACTTGAAGCCTTTGAGCAGCATATAGGTAAAGTGTTGGAGTTAAAGCCCTTGAGAAGTATATAAACAAAGTGTTGGAGTTAAAGCCCTTGAGCAGTATATAAACAGAGTACCATACTTACTCGCATAACGGATATAATTAAGTTGAGACAGGATTGGTGAAAGGTCCTCATTATCACTAGATGTGACCTGCACATAAATAGTAAAACCAAAATAAGACACAAAGGAGTGGAACAAAGTGGTTCATTATTCAAAAGTGAATGATATAACCATACCTTAATATATATATATATATATATATATATATATATATATATATATATATATATATATATATATATATATATATATATATATATATACATATATACATATATACATATATACATATATATATATATATATATATATATATATATATATATATATATATATATATATATATATATATACAATTTCCCTTAAAAAAAGGAATAAATCTGACTACAACATTATTGGTATAACAATCAGGGTATCATGTATATTTTTAATACTGTGACAAGTAATGTTTCTTCTTGCTTTTTCATCCTCATCTTCTCATTGTTCATATACATCAGATAATACTACTACTATTCAATATCTAGCATTGTAATATGTAAAAGCTGTCTTGATAGAACAGAATGAATTTGGTTTCAATGAGACCAATTTCTGACTTTGTGAGAGTAACATTTGTATGATTATTAACACATATTTTGCTTGACTGTTATAGTTACAGAATGAATTTATTGAGAATATTGAAAACTTAGAACATTCAATTGATGCTGATTGATATCAATTGAAGAACATAACCTCATGTATTATGCTGCACACACTGTATGCAAGGAAAAGCAACAATGTGACAATTCCAGATCTTATGCTGCACATTACTGTCTGTAAGGAGAACCAATTTGACAACTCTAAACATTATGTAGTACACACTGTATGAATGAGGAACAATGTGACAACTATGGATATTAAGCTGCACACAATGTATGTAAGGGGAAATAACAACGTGACAACTACAGATATTAAGCTGCACACAATGTATGTAAGGGGAAATAACAACGTGACAACTACAGATATTAAGCTGCACACAATGTATGTAAGGGGAAATAACAACGTGACAACTACAGATATTAAGCTGCACACAATGTATGTAAGGGGAAATAACAACGTGACAACTACAGATATTAAGCTGCACACAATGTATGTAAGGGGAAATAACAACGTGACAACTACAGATATTAAGCTGCACACAATGTATGTAAGGGGAAATAACAACGTGACAACTACAGATATTAAGCTGCACACAATGTATGTAAGGGGAAGCAACAACATGACAACTACAGATATGCTGCACATACTGTATGTAAGGGGAACCAATATAACAACTCCAGATATTATGCTAGACACACTGTCTGCAAGGGGAATCAACAATGTGACAGCTCCAGATATTATGTTGCACACACTGCATGCATGGAGAACCAACAACATGACAAATCCAGATATTATGTTGCACACAATGTATGTAAGGTGAAGCAATGTGACAGCACCAGATATTTTGTTGCACACAATGTATGTAAGGGGAAACAACAACATGACAACTCCACATAGTATGATGTGCACAGCATATGCAAAAGAAAAAAACATCGCTACTCCAGATATTATCCTGCACATACTGTATATAGGGGAACAAACAATGTGACAATTCCAGATATTCTGCTGCACACACTATATGGAAGAGGTACCAACAATGTGACAACTCCAGATAATATGCTGCATATACTTTTTGTAAGTGGATCCAACAATATGAAAACTCCAGATATTGTATTGCACCTACTGTATGCAAGGGGAACCAATGTGACAACATCATATATTATGCTGTACACACTGCGCTTTATTTAATGGGAACCAGCAACGTGACAACTTCATATATTATGTTGTGCGAATTGTTCCTCTCACACTTGGCGCATGGAATGTGCACACCTTACTAGATAGAGACAATGTACAAAGACCCCAGAGGGGAAGCACCCTTATAGGAAATGATCTCGCCAGATACAACGCAGACATTTGCTATCTTGAGCAAGACCCAGCCTGCAGGAGAAGGTGAACTCTATGAAATGGGCTCCGGATACACCTTTTTTTGGTCAACTGAGGAAGTGAAGAGCATCGTGAGGGTGGTGTTGGATTTGCAATGAAGAGAGCGCTGATTGACAAATTGGCTGACCTCCCAATGGAGTAAACAACAGACTCATGACCATGAAACTTCCCCTCTTGTCTGGAATAAAGCACCTTAACATCATCATTGTTAGACTCCAACCATGACCAACCCAGATGAAGTGAATGTCAAGTTCTATGAGGATCTTTTCTCCGTCATTGATTACGTCCCAATGGGAGATAAGCTCGTCATTATTGGCGATTTTAATGCAAGAGTAGGTTATGCCATGATCTCGTTACCTGGGACGGAGAGCTTGGAAAGCACGAAGTAGGTCACTGTAACAGCAATGGTCTCCTTTTTCTCCAGACTTGCGCCGAGCATGAACTGCTGATCACCAATACAGTCTTCCACCTCCCTACCCGTAACCGGACGTTATGGATGCACCCACTCTCTAAGCACTGGCATTGCCATTGTCAGAAAGAGGGAATGTGCGTGTGACCAAGTTCTTGTACGGCGCTGACTGCTGGACAGACCATCGCCTGGTCATCACCAAGCTCAGCATCCACATTCAGCCCAAAAGACACCAACAGGGAAAGAAGACTCATAAACGACTAAACATCAACAAGCTGAAATGAATTAGTACAAACAGACTCTCGTGGATGCCCTGGAAAAAATGTTGGAAATCCACCCCTCTTGACAATCAGAATGTGGAGACCGACTGGGCCGTATTCAGAGAGCTATTCTACAGCACAACTTCGGAAATCAAAGGATTCTCATGCAGAAATCATCAATACTGGTTTGATAAGAACTGCAATGCAGCGTTGACAAGTTCTCCAGCTCCTGTACAAGATTTGCTCTCACTATCAGTACAAAGAAGACTGAAGTCCTGCATCATCCAGCTCCTGGAAAGCCCTACGTTGAGCCCAACATCACCGTCAATGACCAAAACCGAAATGTAGTGAACCACTTCACCTACATTGGCAGCACACTCTCAAAGAGCATCACTATTGACGACGATGTGAACCTTCGCAAAGCTGAAACTTTTGGTAAATGGTATTCCAGTATCTGGAATATAAGAAGCATCGGCATCCAGACCAAACAAAAGGTCTACAGGTCGGTTGTGCTCCCCACACTACCTTACACATGCGAAACATCTCCCAACGTCACGCCAGAAAGCAGAACCACGTTTACACCACAAGTCTCAGGAAAGTCCTCAACATCAAGTGACAGGACAAGCTTCCATGGTGGTACTTGCCCAAGCAGGTTTACCCAGCATCCGCACCATCCTGATGCAGAGCTAGCTACTGGGCGGAACATGTTGGACATATACCAGGCTACCGGCTGCATAAGATACTCTTCTTTGGCGAGCTACATCAAGGACAGCGAGTACAAGGAGGTCAGTATAAATGCTTCAAAGACAATCTGAAAGTTGCGTTGAAAGCGCTCAATATAAACGCTGATTCCCGGGAGAAAACAGCAAGCGATCGAGTTACTTGGCGTTCCCTGTACACTAAGGTTCCTAGCTGTGCGAATCGAGCAAGACAGCAGCTGAAGAGCTGAAGAGGCAAGACAGAAAAGCATGTGCCATCAACCCTCCCGGAGATGTTTCACTTATCCCCTGTCCCTTATGTAAACAAACATTCTGTGCAAGGGTTGGCCTCATCCGCCACCTGCGAACGCACAGAACAGAACAAGCCCCTCCAACCATCAGATGACTAAAAAGGTCCTCGCCGAATCGACGGACGAAAAACATGTTGTGCACACTGTATACAAAGGGGAAGATGAAAAACCCCAGGACAACTCCGGATATTATTCTGCTGACACTGTATGTAAAGGGAACCAATATGACAACTACATGTACATATATTACGCTGAACATACTGTATGCTTGGAGAACCAATGGGACAATTCCAGATATTATCCTGCACAAACTGTATTTAAGGGACCCAACGATCTGCATATATTGTATCTAAGTGGAACCAACAAAGTGACAACTCCAGATATTATGCTGCACAAACTATATGCTTGGGGAACCAATGTGACAACTCCAGATAGTATGGGACCGCTCCGGAAGCGGTGTGTCGTGGGCTCGAACCTTGACCGAGTCGTATCAAATACTTATAAAACTGTACCAATAGCTCCTTCGCTAGGCGCTCAGCATTAGTGGTAGGACTGATTGGAACGGTGTCAGAATAATGTGACTGGGTTGGACATCATGCTACAAGTCTGCAGTGTCATGCTCCAGTGCTATACATCACAATAAACTGCCTTATTGCAGACATCATAGCGATATGACTAAATATTTATTAAAACTACATTAAAAGTCCAAATCACACAGCCAGTTATTATGCTGCACATACTGTATGTAAGGGGAACCAACACCATGACAACTCCATATATTATACTGCACACACAGTATGTAAGGGGAACCAATGTGACATCTTCAGATAGTATACTGCACACACAGTATGTAAGGGGAACCAATGTGACATATCCAGATATTATGATGCATTCTGTATATAAGGGGAAACAGCAACGTGACAGCTTCAGATATTATGGTAGAAACACCGAATGTAAAGGATACGAACGACGTCATAGATTCCGATCTGTATGTAAGGGGTACTAACAATGTGACAGAGCAAAGAGAACCAACAATGTGACAGCTCCACATATTATGGTGTCAACAAAACAAAGAAAACCAACAATGTGACAACTCCAGATATTATGCAGAGTTTTCAAAAAGCATTTTTCTGCTATTGTGTTGAGGATAATCAACAGTGGATCAAACTGCAGGGAAAAAAGTGCTTTTAATTCTAATCATTTACCTAAATTTAGGTTGCCTCCCTTGTCACTGAATTCGATACTGACTGAACTAAGAACATACCATCAAAATGGTGATCTAGTGATCTCAATATATGGAATATTACTGATATTGTGTGACCTGTTCAACAAATATGAATTCAGAAAAATTATTTTCTTCATTTTTTATTATAAAAAAAATAAAAGTACAAATTAGTAGTATTGTAAAATAACAAGTCATGTTACTTTTCTATCCAATATGGAAGCTATTTTAATTAATGCCTAAATTAACGAATCAATGACTTAAAAAAATACTGAATCGAACCTCAAAGAAAAATCCTATTACAGCTAGGGCATCTACTTGTCCTGATGCTGCAGCCATGGCAATCGACCCCAGAGATGTCTTGTAGTGAACGATGTGCACCTATAAAACAAAATACAAGATGTCATGAAATGTCTGTATATATGTATTCAGGGTAGACGAGCTCTACAAATTATGATGTCGGTTGTGTATGTTAGAGATGGATGATTAATAAAATTCTTGCAAGAACGTGCCTGTATTGCATTTGCATTCATACGTCATAAGTTTAAGATTCACTCGATAAGAGTTTTTCTATATCATTGATTTACGTTTTGTTGTTGTAGAGTTTAACGCCATTTTTCAGCACACGATAGGCTATACATGACGGCAAGTATTATTGGTAAAGGAAGAACCCGGGATAACCCCCGGAAAGAACCACCGACCCACTGGCAAACTTTCTCACATAACTACATTAGCCGAATCTTAGACTCGATCCCACGCAGACAGGTGAGATGGCAGTGATCCGTAACGGAGAGCGCTTTAGACCACTCGGCTACTCGGGGCCCCTTCATTGATTTAGTAATCTCAGCTTTACATTAATTCGCAGACCAAAGATGAAGGTCAATCAATGTCTCCTATTTAGTCTGAATATATCCTATATGTAGAGATTTTTCTGAGACATTCAACCATCTTCATATTAGTGCTAAATCTCATATTAATAATGTGATTTGTCTTTAGTACCTAAATTCGAGGCAATAGAACATGCAAACTCACTCACTACTTAAAAATAGCTTGCCATAAAGGCTTAGTAATACAAAACATGTGAGAAAAACAAATGACATCATTGTATCGTTTGCTTCAGTCCATAAAATCAACTTGTAATAAACACTGTATACTATGCTATTTGTATTTACGTTTCAGTTTATAACCTCTTTGACTTATTATGTGTTTGATTTAGAGCAGTGAGTGTTGCAAAAAGGTGCATGAGCCATAATGAACTATATTCATCAGACTTTTAGGGATAGGATCAATGCTGTATATGAGATGGTTTGAGTCTGTCTGGCATGTGGCATTAAACACCGACCTGCAGTTGAAAACTGTATACTGATTAACCGTGTCATTGTAAAGCAAGCAAAACACAAGTTACTACAAAATTACTACATTTTAAACGACATGGACCCCTATATATCCATGTCATTCAGTATATATATATATATATATATATATATATATATATATATATATAACCTGACCACAACGATGGATGTGCCCACACAGGTCCAACGTCTGACCAGAGCTTTGCGCGGTGTCATGCAAAGGTCATCTTCAGACAAGCCGAGGGATTACGCCCTCTCCTTTCGAGACAACAGTCAAGATATGTGCTATTTATGGAAGAACAAAGGACATTGGTCCAGACCGTGACAAAGGAATAACAGGTACCAGAAGAGACAAAGTTCAAGATACGTGTTATCATTGTAAAGAGAAAAGACATTGGTATCCAAACTGCTCTAAAAGAAACGACAGGAACAGGAGGAGGGAGAGAGATTCCGAACAGGAAAAAGAAAAGATATCCTTCCCAAAGGAAGAATTCCTACACGTTCAGAAAGAGAGAAGATAAAAAAGCGAGACGAAAATGAAGAAGAGAAGGCAAAACCTGTGACAGTGAAGAAATCCAAAAAAAAAAAACAGAAGAAAAAAAACAGGGCGAACAAAATTACAGAATTAATCTATAAACTTGTTGAAGTTGTGTTGTGTTGTGATATTGGATTGTAACATTTGCCCAAAAAACAGACCAGACAGAAAACCGTAATTGTATCTTGGTTTTCATTTTTTACAATAAGGACCTACACTCACGCATTCACACACGTACATCATGGGGTGAAAAGGGATTTTATGTTTTAATTGGTTTTGGCAAAATGCATACTATCTCGAACGAAGTGGCTGGCCATTAAAAGAACCGTTGAATGTTTGTTTTCTTAATTTAAGAAAAGCAGTCTCAGGAACGGAACGAAATCAGCTTTAACTGTCTTTGCCACGTTCAAGGCATACTTCTTAACTGGCTCCTTTAGATAACTTGGTAGAAATCACTTATTTTGGTATCACAGGTGTAGTAACGGGGTTGCGCTATTTGGCACGGGATGGTCTTTATCCCTTGGGTGGTAAAGAAGTATGATACATTTGTTTCAGATTCCTTAACTCAGACAAAATGACTAAGTGTACCGTCACAGTTTGACATTCACTGTCCTCCTTCTCTCCTAGAACTTATTTCTGTACTGATGTTTCTTCCTCCTGTTGTTTCCTTCTTGCATTTCAACTTGCTGTTGCTGTTGAAGGAGAAAATAATGTTCTGCTTCTTTTTTTCTGTTTTTTTTTGTTTTGCTCTTGTAAATATTTCTTCAATTCTTCTTTCTGCTGTTGTAAAAAATTTCTCCAATTCTTCTTTCTGCTTAAAATCATCAGCGTGTCGTAAAGAAGGTGAAGGTGGCAAAGGTATTGGTAATGTAACAAATTCGTGTGAAGAAGAGAAAGAAAGAAAACCTAAATCCCAATTAGAATTGGTCATTTTTGGAAGTAGAATTGTGTTGACTGGTGGCCACTGCTGTACCATCGCCTCTCATCTCCATGGTCAGTGCACCCCAATTCATCGTATTCTTAGTTTCCGTCATGATTGAAAACTGTCACATGGATTCACTAACGCACTCATATAGGGAATGTGACGTCATATACCACTCTTCGGATTGGAAGTCAGACTCAGCACTGTGACACAATTTTGTAGCACCTATTACGATTGGTGAAAGAGCTGAATCCGTTTTGATCCGCTCTTTCACAACAAATAATCGCCGTTCACTGCATTCCTTTCACATGTTCTCGTCACTAGGTGCGAACAAATGTAGAATCGTCTACTCTCGTATCGTTATTGCTGTTCAGCACGGACTTTCCCATGTATGTGAAACCAACATGGACAATTAACAGGATCATTGATACAAGCGTTTGGAACAAAAGAATGTTTGTGGAGAGACAAGGCTGTTTGAAAAGAATCCTTAAATGCGGAACAAAAGTCAGAAGAAGTTTGAGGAAGAGATGAAGACACATGTGATGACCTTTGTGTTAATGGAATGATGTTAACATAAAACACAAAGGCTCTTTTTAGGGCCACACTTATGCCTTAAAAAGATTTGCTTTCTTGCCTATAAAAACAACAATTCCTTCTAGTGGGTTGTATAAATGTGAAATGTTTCTGACTGTATGGGTTGTTTTCACGTGACGTCACAAAACGTGTGTACGTCCAAATCCGCCATTTTGCTTCACTATCCCCCATAACAGACACCTAATAACATTGTTCTAACCGCATAATTACGAAGGCACATGTCATTTTGCGAGTAAGAATATAATAATACATCATATTCTGTTATGCATGCTTGACTTTTCTTCAAGTAAAATATTTAATTTTCAACCGTCTTTGTTATTCTTTCATAAACAAATAGATTGATCAATAAACACACGTATAAACAACTGGATACACAACCAAGTAGAAACAAGTTATGATTTTCAATTGTCATGTGTGTAAGTCACTACTTTGGTTACTGTTTAAGTTAAAAAGCTAATTGTTAATTATATAATTTCATATTTCTAAAAGCATTTCAGGAATACATAGTTTTAACATTCGACACAAAGTCATATTCCGTTAGACACGTGTTACGTTGGAATACACTAAAGATGACACTTCTTTGACCGGTTATCGCTTTCATTTAGTATAATTCTATTTCCACCATCTCCACCACAAATACAATATTTGACCACACTAATTAAAATGGGTTGTCAAATATGTTTTGGCACAAACACATGTCGCGAAAAGTATTTGTACATAACGTTAAATGTTCTAGCATATAATACATGCTATGAAATTTTATTTCGTGACTGATACTGTATCCAGAAAATCATTATCCGGAAATAATCTTAAAAGATGACAAGCTTAGGGATATGATACGAATGACTTTTTTTAAAAATGTCAATATTGTCTTTTTGTAAAACAAAATAAGTGCATTTCTCTCAGATATCAATAAACACGATTACGGTTAAACTTTACTATTCTGTCTTTCGATATAAGCAAGAGAACTTCCAGCTTTGTTTTTACTTTTGTGCTATAGGACACATAATTTCAAGTATAATCTATGTATCATTTCGATAAAGTAAATATCCTTATCAATAGTTAAATCAGATTGTTATCTTGAATATACATGATGACTAATGTTGACACCGGTTTGTTAGTGAAGCAAAATGGCGGCAGAATGTGCTCTCGTGTTGCATTGTGGGTATTTGCGTACTT